>CM052321.1:9004940-9084219 GCA_028455615.1 Lasioglossum zephyrum | reverse complement strand
AAACAAAGCCGCCGACGTCATTTTTGTAAAGGAAAATGTCGCTTCAAATGACCCAAGGAACCTCCCATTTCCGGGAACTACACGAATTTTGGGACACCCTGTATGAATAAAATACTGTATTTTGTTCCAAGCTACAACATACAGTTTTATAAATATTGAGCTACATGTATGGAACAATTAATAACAGAAATAAATAAGCAATTTGTAGATTTTATACAATTTTACATAGATGCGATGAATGCATAAAAATACAAATAATTTGCGAGACTCATATCATCAGTCATTTTCTCACATTATTAACAATTAACTTTGACCATTTTTGCATGTGTATTTTTATAAGTATGCGATCGAATAGTCATTGAAAGACATTTGCTCTGTGGACAATACGACACACAAGCGAATCTCGCGACCCAGTACATCGATGTAATTTACATGCTTAAACGAGTTAATAAAATCATACGCAACCGTGGTATAATTCGCATAATGTTCCCTCTAAATCGCGAATAAATAGTCGCAGGTCAGGGAAGGTGACAAGGGAACAATGAATCGGAATATTACGTGTCGGTTAATTGTGATTTGCACGGCGAACTGAGCACGGACAACGGCGGCGAAGCGCATATTCTCGTTCGATTAATCGATCGCGGGTGGCGACACGAGAACGTCAACGTGCGGCTGTATTATAGAAAATTCTTCGTGGAACTTGGAGAAATTATATGTCCCGATTCGGAGTTCACGTAACGCCTGGGAAATCGCACGGCGAATCCATAAAATGTTTATTGGCTGCACGGAAACTTAATTTGAAACTTCGACCACCAGATACCACTCGATCTCCACATAATCGCGATAGTAATTGCTAACTATCGACTTTCTAGGATAAAGAGAAACTTCAAGATTATGCATAAACCACGAATACTCGTGTGGATTCCCACGTATGCATTCACAAGTCTAATTGGTTTCTGAACAAAGATGGAAGGGGGAATTCAACGAATCAGCAGAATTGATCTTGCAAGAATATTTCCATTCAACGCCGAATCTTTACAAGTAGACTCCGGATGTTAACGCAAAATAAAAAGTTTGTGCGTTAACTGCAATGACACACAGGAACTAATATAAATTTATATTCTTTACTATTAATTTTAATATGGTGAAATAATATGTTAATATTCTCGGTCTTTCAATATTTTTACTGTTTTAAATTACACTTGCTCATTTTTGTTATAAATTTTAAAAATCTGGAGTCTATTTACGAGTAATAAGAAAATATTAGTTGCTAAAAGCATATACGTTAAATGACAACGTACTTTTTGGATGTATTTTGTTGAATGTATTTCATCTTCGCACAGAATAAAAATTTTTTGAGAATGAAAATATTAAACAATATTTTCCTAATATATTTTTCCGAGGCTTGTCACGTGTCGAGATGAACTGCTGAAAATTATTACGTGCTCTGAAAAGGTTTCTCTTTCTAGTCTCAAGTTGCGAGGGTCACACACGAGAAAAAAAAGTGCGATCATTTTCCCAGAATTCATCGCGTTTGTCAGAAGTTGAGGCGTTAGTGAAAACCATCCCCGAACATCACAGGAGCGCTTCAAACAGGAAGTCATCGGGACAGTTTCTTCTTTCCACTGACGACAGGATCGTTAGGTAGTGGGAAGTTGTTGAAGAAAAGGGGGCGAAGCGTCGCGGGGAGAAGAAGGATCACGTTCCATGGACGTAGAAGTTCGCCATCCGGTTAAATTAATACAAAAGAGTGCGAAAGTAGGTCCGTGGAAAGTCTTGAAACTCGCCAAAAAGCTGTAAAGCATCCCTGCATATTTCACTGCACTGTTAATTAACAGACAGCTTTCTAGGACACAGAATTTACAAGGCGTATTCCTCTGGACTGCACTTAAGCGAAACATTATGAAATCCCTTATTCACTCGAAATTTCACAGGCATTTCGCGACGCTGCTGTCGAGTATGGCGGGTTACCCGTTGTATTGGTTCGTAGCGTTCTAAAAATTCCATGCTAAAAGTTAAGAATAAAATTTATTTGTTAGAAGGTAATTTCTAGCTTCGCACTTCCGAATTTTAAAAAACTTGCATAAATTTTGAAACTTTACCACAATCAATTTTGAAATGACAGCCTATCTCCACTAAACTTTTATTCTCTTTTTTAGGCATTGTGGTTCTTCATGTTACCACAAGAATGTGGATATGCCTAGAATCTTAAGTTTGATGACATCTATTTGACGCTGTAGTTAGAAAATTTATAAACTAATGGGGAATATATATGTATATAACAGCAGCAAGTATTTAATAGGCACGTAAACCGTCACCTGCATTATACTCTAGTGAATCCATTGCAGCAACATAAGCGCTGTCGCTGCAAATTTCGAGCACCATGCCCGCTAATTCGTTTTTCAATATTCATGTATCTCAAAAAGTGCAGAAGAGTGAACACATTCTTACAAGCTGCACAAAGAGTGGATGGAAATTTTTCATTCTCTTGTCGAGTACAGTAACCAGAAATTATTTTCACAGAGATCATGTATTAAATGAATTATTCCAATCTCTTGAAGATACTGTCTCTGAAGATGAAGTCGTTTGGTTCACTTCGATAATTAGCTGAATTTCAAAGGGTAAATATTTCGGTAACGTGATTGTATTCTACTAACATTTCAATTTTGCTGCCAGGCATGAAGAATTCATGTCTACGGCTAACATATTAAAATGTTGATCGATCTGGTGGCAAACACATTTCGAGTTGGAACTTCCCCGCAGCTAAAGAGCCTTCGAGTGCACGGGGTTAAAAGCTGACGGCGCAGTTTACGTGACTCGCCCATCCACGGCGATGGTTCGCGTCTATTTTATTTCGCCGACGGAGATAGACGAGAAATTTCGAAGTACTTCGGGAGCTGTTGTGCAGTTTGATTCTAAACTAAACGCAGCTGCGAACGTGTGCTAGTCTGGGGTCCACTATACAGGGTGTCCTGAAAACGTTATACAGTAAAGATCCGAATACTTTCCGGGGTTCGAGGTCCTGATTCTTGTCTAGGCCTACTCACTCCACTGCATGTCAACTGTGTGCCGCGCCGCAGGGTGGCGACTATTGTTGTCGGCTCGGGTATATTGGTGTGAACACCATTACGTTCACACAACGAATCGAATGTTTAAACATCTTAATTTTCATTATATTTTAATTGGACTTTTAAAAACGTATTTCTGGTATTTTTCTGATTAGAACAAGACCAAACACGATATAATTTCAATTGTATTTAGTGGTTTCTCACAATGTGTATTGCTAATTAAAAATGCTTTGTTTTTCATTACTTTTTGATTTCATTGACTTCATATTGTTATTGTAAGATACAGAGTTACAATGATTGCAGTTAGATGCAACTCCGTTAATTTGCAAAATTCAAGTCTAATTCTTTGAGAACACATATTTTCGAGATGTTACGTTGTTTATTTAAACATATGCTATAGCATATGTTGAATGTATGATAAATTATAAATTATGCCTCACATGTATAGTAAATATGGGTCAAATTATATCGTGTTTGTTCTTGTTTTAATCAGAATAATGCCAGAAACAAGTTAGTGAAAGTCTCATAAAAAGAATAATGAAAAATAAAGCATTTTGAATTGGCATTACATTGTGAGAACACGTGAGCTTTTAAACTGTGTCGCCGACACCGTTGCACTATTGTAGTTTCGCTTGGCGCGGTCGGAGTGGTAGACGCAGCCCTAATCAGAAAAGCAAGTCTAGATTGCGATTCTTGTTTGCTCCATGAACAGCCTAGTAAACATGAATCAAGGGATTACTGCACTTTCTCAAGTAAAATTTACAAGGTAATTACTGAAGTCAATTGAAGAAACATTTTCCTTTGCGAAAATGTTTTCCGTGGCTTCGAGAATTACCCGTATCGAAGAAGTACTATCCGTGTTTCAGAAGAAGAGAACAACATTTCTGGGTCTCCCTGTATATCCGGAATCTCGAAATTGCGCTTCATCCTGTCGTCATCGTCGCGGTGTCATCGTGACGAACGATCCTACGTGGCGGGAAACATTAAACGACCGTCTAAGTGGGACATAATACGATACGATCTTGTCGGCCGGTGCTGTCGGGTCGTCAGGTAACCGACGATACTGCCTTTAAACTATGACAGGGAGCGTTACGTCTCAGATACTGCCGCAAAAGAGACTTTGCAACGACTCCCGCAAAGCTTCCACGCGAACTTGGTTCACCGATCAATTTTTCCTCTCGCCGGATAATTAAACCCTGGCCGTATCGGATTCCCTAGCTAAACGGAAGGGGTAATTTCAATCGATAAAGGAAGTGGTACCGATGCCTCCCACTAATTACGCAGTTCTCGAACTAGCAACTAAACTGCAACATGATTCTTCAAAGAATTTAATTCCACCGGGGCAGAACGACTAGCAGCGGTCTCGAGTTCCGATCAGAATCCAAAGTATCTACATTATAAATCCTCTTAAGGCGTTTTTAAAAGAACTAATTTCTGGTTATCTAGCTTCCACAGAGTTTTCAAACGCAGTCCTGAGACAAGTTTTAAAATGCTACGGTTCTGATATATGTATGTATATATTAAAAATATCGTACATCTAATTTTATAATATCGTTGGATTCAGTCGTGGAATTCAATTGAGTTCACAATTTCATTAATTTCTGGTTTTCTCCTGTTTCGTTGTAATATGTAGGTAATGTTTAATAGCATCTCCGATGCGATGAACCCTTTCTTTGCACGCAATTCTCTCTGCTATATTTCGTTCTATCTCATTGCTCCACTTATCAATCTACGTTTCCTCTTTTTACGTACTGTATTTATCTACTGCGCCGTGTGTTTACTTTAATCTTACTGTTCCTTCGCTTTGGATTTCCAATTTCTGCTACAAACAGAAAGCCTTTACTTTAATCCCTGGCTATGTTTTTAATGTCTTGAAATATTTATACAATCGCACAACATTCTCTAACCATTAATCATTAACGAAAGCAGTGACTCTCACGAGACATTGAATCGGAGTAATTGTGTTCACGGAAAATATGTGTGGTAAAACCCAGAAAATTGCTGAAAAGTTTTGCCATCAAAGATGACCTCGAGACAAATCTAGGAGAAGACAACATTAGAAACGTCCTCCTCTATTTTAAATCGATCGATTTATATAAACTATTATAAATTCACCTTTGTATAAAACACTTTTGATTGTGAATTATGTGGTCACTAATGACCCAGCGTTAAAGCGACCACATTAAAATAAACAACAAATAAATAAATAAAACTGATGAAAGCTTTAAAGTCGCAGGTACAATTTTATCGGGATAGATGTCTACTCACGAATTATATTTTCAGCGTTTTTCCACAGAAATGAACATTACTCGAACGGGTAGACACTGGCGTACCGCGACCGCGTAAATAGTATATTCGTGTCACTCAGGTCGCACATTTTGCCGACCGTTAAAGTTGTTAATTACCAAACTACAACTCCATTTACACTGTTATTTCCATGACAAAGTAATACGGTTTCATAGAGCAGAATCAGCCGGGGTCATTTTATACCGCAAATGGCTCGACTCCCATCCCGGCGCGGCGGCGCGGTCTACGGTCTGCCTGCGAGGAGCCACATCCAAGAATTTCAAGTAGATTTACTAAATAACGAGGATCCTTCTGGCCGAGCGAACTTTCCAGCGTCGTAAATTTATTTTAATTTCTTAGGGAAACACGAGGAGATCTCGTGCGCGCTTTGCCCGGAATGAAAATGGAGGGAGATACAATCCGTTACGGGGGTGGGCCGAGTTGGACGGGTAGTGGCCGCCGTCAGATTTCAAGAAAAGAGGGGCACAAGTGGATTGGATAAACGACTCGAAATTCCACAGTTAATGAAACACTGGAAATTAGTAAAAAGCCAAGGTGTTCGAAAAAAATATGAACTCTTCCCATCTGAAATGATTGATGATACCGAAAAATGTTCGAGATAAGGATTATATGGTTTTAAGGGGAACGTGATACTTAATTGTTATTGTGTACGTGGATTGTGAAAGTTATTTTCAATTCTTTGACAGTTTAGTATTCTCTACGAAAAAAATATTTAGCGTTGTTGCGGATAGGATTAAGAGCGTTTATTATTTGTAGCGCAAAGGTGGCGATAATTGGATTTTTGCAAGATCATTTGAAGAAATACCGTATATATTGTAGGAATGTTATAATTCTCTGTTAAAGACATGTAAAAACGGCATAGCTGGTTCGAGAAAGAATGTTATTGTTATTTGGAATAATGATGCGTGCCAACTCTTAACGGTGTTAGCCCGCCCACGTGCAAGGGAAGACAAAAGGTCTCCCTAGACCGCCAGACCACTCAGGGCTAGGAATCTGAGTTTATAATGGTCAAATAGTGCGAGGGAAGACACAAAGTCATCCCAGAGCCGATAGGCAGAGTTGGGCATTAATCGATTAAAATTTTAATCATGATTAAACGAAGAAATCATCGAAAAATCGGAGACTGATTTAATCAATTGTTGAAGTTAATCATCATACGATTTATCCATAAATTGTAATATGGAGGGAGAGGGAGACAAAGAGAGGATGGAGAATTGACAGTTAATCATTAATCAATTATTTGATTGACGATTAATAATAGTTGATCGCAATTAACGATTAAAGTAGAAATTTAATCGTTAATCGCAATTAACGATTAACGATTGAAGTAGAAATTTAGTCGTCAATCGGCGATTAATTTTTTGCCCAACTCTGCCGGTAGACGACTAGCGAAACCGGCGGAGAGTTGGTATCGCAATTATAATAGAAACAAAAGAAATACTAGGGAAGGGGGAGCCTCAGCATAATGCCGAGACGAAGTCCTGACGATTCATTCTTGAACCAGTACTCGCCGTGGTCGGAATAAAGCTATCCACCATCTATACTTTACAAGCGTATTAAAATCGTTGCCATATGCGAATGGCTTTTTCTCATCCAAGGAGATTGCTGTTGTCAAAATGTCAGTGAAAAGATCAGTCTGCAAACTTTTTGAGCGGAGCAGTACCCCGCCATAATTAATATTCGAGAATACGCGTCAACGGTTTCGCAGCTATCATCTGCCGGTGAAAGTTCGGATAAAACCAAAATTTGCGAACGGTCTACCGTGATGCGAAACTAATTACACTCGCGCTGAACTGTTGTTGGAACTTTCGGCAGTCGGTTAGAGACTTAGAATATTATGAAACACAACAACACCCACCGGGCTAGTTGATCTTTAGAGGACGAGTAAAAACGAGTAAAAACACGTCTGTGGAAAAATCAGAATGTCAGATTGAAAATGAATCCGAACTTAGTAGTGATATAGATAGTGAGAGTGACATGGGTCCCATGGAAATCACCGACACCAGATTTGACCGACGACTACTTAGGCCGACAACGATTTTGACCGACAACTAATCTAAAATCGTTATCGGTCAAACTAGTTGTCGGTCAAATCTGGTGTCGGTGAAAACCGTGTCGGGGAAATTTGTGTCGGTGATTTCCATGGAACCCCAGTGACATAGAGGTTGAAAATGAAGCAATAGCCGGCCGTGCGAGGGGACGGACGTCGGGTCGGAAGAGTTAAGTACTCCGGCAAAGGAGTGGTGCATCTGTTGATCAATATGATAGTTCTGTGTTCCGTTTCACTGATTGTGGGTGCTCGACGTTAGCCCCCGGCCATCCCGCAACTTCGAAGGCAGTGCATTAGCTAATTCTGTATCTTCCAGGTAATAAGTTTTAAACGTAAACCGACAACGATTCGAAGCTTTACTTGTCAATTAAGAGAATAAACGTTTCTCGGCCGGTATCGGCTTTATTCAAGCGTGATCCGAGCTCGTTGCGTTGGCTTAACGGAAACGAGTTCTCCGGAAAGAAGATATAGCGTTAAGCTATATGTCCATTTACTTTGGTAGCAACGCTCCGAGAATTGTGTCTTTCCGCTCGGATTTCAAGCGGTATCCCTTCTTCTTCTTCTTCTTTTCTCATCTTCTTCTCCGTTTTCCGGGCACGTGTTACCGTACACACGAGTCCTAGGAAAACTCGATCCGAATTTATTCCAGCGCGAAATCGCGGCAACCGAGGGTTCGCCCAGTGCACTCGCAACTGCAAACCTTTTCCAGGGGACACGTTAAACGTTCACGTATCCTCGACAACCCGCTGCATACGACATGTTTTGTAAATCATACACGATGCGCTGACAAAGACTACAATCACGTGAATCGCGTATATATGGATTCAACAAATATTTAAGCATTCCGGATTCAATTCGAAGAGAACGATACTCCCTGTCAGCGGCATTGTTCTTTTGCGACGGTAAATTAAATCAATTGTGTAGAGCGCCATGTACGATTTCAGGAGAAAGAGTCGTTCTCGACTCGTATCGAATTAAAACGTTATGCTCGAGTTGATAGTGTCATCGGTTATTTATTAAGGACGCCTGTACTCGATATTTAAATATAATTTTTTTGAAAACGAAGCCTCACACGTAATTTCGTTATTCTAGGT
Organism: Lasioglossum zephyrum; assembly: GCA_028455615.1. Taxonomy (NCBI): domain Eukaryota; kingdom Metazoa; phylum Arthropoda; class Insecta; order Hymenoptera; family Halictidae; genus Lasioglossum; species Lasioglossum zephyrum. Next base: position 9,075,700 of record CM052321.1, on the reverse strand, counting down.
TTTCGTCTTATTTCCAGCCAAAGAATCGACCTGACCTAATTTGTATCATGAATGATGAGACACCCTATATTATGTTTTCAGTTTTGAAAAGTGTTGTGGTACATGTGGGGTAACACCTAGAAATGTTTTTCAATTTTCGGTTTACGTCTAACGATACATAATAAATATTTATGAAAATTATGCAACGCAATATTAATGTCCAAATTAAATGAAAATATTTATTTCGAATGGAACGAACATATTCACTTCGTATAAAAATAATCAAATATTGTTTGACTTTTGTTTGTATGCTCGATAAACTGCGTACGGGTGTGTAGGTTAGTACTGTTTGCCCTGATTCGGCTCTTGCGATGGCCCATCGAGAATCGTTTATTCTAATTTAGCTGTTGCAAAGCTTATGGGACATTGTTGCGTGCATGTGTAGAATTTTCGATGTTCAAGCCTTATAAACAGGGAGCTATAAATTCCCTGAGCCGTGGAAAATTTGTCAAGCGGGATTGTAGCGTACATTTGTTAGTAACGAGAGGGAATACAAACCATTTTGTAACTGGAAACTGTCTCCGTTAATTTCGGACAGTGAGCGGGTGCGTCACAGGGCTTGAAATGCATTTTTAAATCAAATTATTGGAGTGCGCGTTACCGCGTGAAAGTTAAATAAAAAAACAGGATAACCTTGTATGTGGAATGAACTGGTGAAAAAGACGCCTAAAAGGACAAACTGTGTTATTTCTCGGTGAGAGTAAATTACTCCGCAACCGGGGCGTCAGTGCTGTAAAATTTCCCGCAGAAAGTCAGGCTGCAAATTATTCGGGTTGGTCGTTCGCTAACAAATTCGAAACAAAGTGCAAATGCTCTTTGAACGAACATTGCTCGCTGCCTGAAACACCGTGGAACTAATCAATTTGGGGTAAAGAGGCTCATAGGATCGCTAACTAACAGAAATCCAATCAACAACGCGGCAACGCGGGCGATTCAAAAGAAGCGAACACGATTTTCGGGTGACAAAAAAAAAAACAAAAAGCTAGGAAGTCGTTTAATTATCTTCTGAATTGCACAGGGGGCACCGCATTTTCACGCGAGTCGCGTCAACGCGGTAATTGAGAAGCTCAAAACTGTAATTACAGCTGCGCGTTACTGTCACTCGGTCTCTCACGTCATGTAATCGCATGAAAAGCGAATTACGGGCGAAGGGCTTAACTTTCTCGAGGCATTTAAGTTAGAAATCGGCTACGGTATTCACCGTGACAGAACAGCGAGAACTAGCGAGAGTTCCAACGTTTCACGATTTAATTGAATTTATTTATTTACTGCGTTGGAATTAGCACACCGCCAATGTACATGAATAACTGAATGTTGAAGAAGTGCAGCAAGGTAGAATTTTTGTAACAGTATTTGCAGCAAATAAAATGCAATTTAATACCGCGCTTCGTTTGATTAAGCTTTATAAACTGTTTAATAACCATTTCTATTATCCTTGGCTGGCCTTTATTATCACATATGTTACACGCAATTACAAACATTTTATCAGTAATTACAAATCGATCAGATTTCATCGTTATAATTACATACGTGTGAAATGTATTTCGTTCATTGGTTACTACAGGAATTTCATCAGTGAATATTACGCAGATTGTTTATTTTTCACATTATTCCGATGCCAGGATCATCTGACATAGTTGTGCTAAATTAGTATTATAATTGCAACAGAATGTGTTACATACGTTTTATTAAATAAAACGAATATTAATTCACTATGAATTGTGCAATTTAGTAGTACGGTTAGTGGACGATATTGCTTATGCAAGTCGGCCTGTTCCGGCAGGTTCGGACAGGCAGACATTTCTTCTCAAGCAGTCAGTTTTCTGACAATTTAAAATTTCCATAAGAATAAAAAAAAGTGATTGGCAACTAGAACAACAGAAAGACAAACTTTCCCCTGTAAGCAGGAGTTTTTAATTCGAAACAGCAATTTCCTGACACCAGTTGGTACCATGTTCCCAAACACAATTGCTTTGAAAGTTGCCCTGAGCAGAAGCTTCGCGAAACAACTTCTTTGGGGCAACTTTCAATTCTCTTAGCCGGAACACTTTCGCGAGCATTTTTAACAAAAGAGGGCATGCTTCACCGGGCAAGTTCGGCAAACTACGTTCGGCAAGTTCTCTGCAGGTCCGATCCGTGTAGTCCGTTGAAAGTTCGCTTATTAACCCTAGTCACAATCGCCTAACATGATCGTGCATTTTGAAACAGGTAGTCCCAGCTCGTCGTTCCGCGAGAAAATCGAATCTCCGTCGGAAGCGACGCTTATCTCGTGTGGCTGCGGCTGAAAGCACCTCAGACAATTTCCTGCAACCTTCGACTTCCTGTTGCTCGCATCTTCACCGCGGTGTCTTACAGGTTGCCCTTCGTTTAGAATCTCCTCTTATTTTTTTCCAGTCCCTCTGCTCCAAGTTATCCGCCTTCCGACCGAGAGAATAATAAGCGTTTCGCTGTCATGACAAGCGGTTTACATTATTCATACTAGTCATTATCCGGCTGCTTTGTCGTTCCTGCGCTGCACCCCGATAGCTCCAAAAGAAATTCTATAAAAGGCGCCTTAGAATTCGAAATATGTCACATTTTTTTTCAGAATTTTTGTTGTGCGATGTCGTTGCGAAAAACAATAAAAACCCGAATGTTTTCGACGTTTCAGCTGCGAGTAGGAAAGTTACATTCGTCGAGGTTTTTCAGTTTTAACAAGCACATTTTCAGAGATCCTTTTGTCTGTGCAGTATTCACGGTGAAGGTTTTCAACACCATCTATATAAAAATGTGTGTAATTTTCTCTGCCAATTACTGAAATTGTAGAAATGCTTCCAAAGAAGACTTGGCTCATCCGGTTTCCGGCGACAACCCGGTTTCCAATGAGGCAGACAAACACTCCGTTGTAACCGGCTGATGGAGACCGGAATGAAGATCCCGAATCTTGTTGGAATTTCACCCCGACCTTTTCCGTCGGCGTATATGCATCGAAATTGGCCCTGCAAAGGGATTGACTTACAGGTAGCCAGGTTTCACCTTCATCTAAACCGAGGAACGACTTCTCCGCTGACATTGTTCGTTTCACTTTCGCTAAGCCAATTTTCGAAAACCACACAGGGGCGGAAAGTTTGGAACAGCGAGGGACCGTGAGAACAACGAGCTGCGACTGTCCGTGGTAGCAGATAGAAACCGTGGCTCTAATTTCCCCGTAACTTTTCAGGTTTCTTCTCTCCTTCCCGCGCATAGTTCCAGAAGTTCGGCCCCCGACACGTATCGAAACGTCGAGAAGTTTTCTCGGCGCCCATGGGCGATTTTCGGTTAGCAGACCCGTCTTCTCTTTTCTCTCCGGCGGAATTGTATACCGTCCAATTAAGCATAATGGAAGGAAAACATCGTTCTCGGTCACGAGCGTGCCGTAACCCGCGTGGACGATAACGCGAGTCTTCCGAGTTCATTTCGCGATAGTGTGTCCCCGTCGAATCTTCCTTTCTTGGAAAACTGCTACCCCTCCTCTTTTCACCAGCACGATGTAACCCAGACTCATTGAAATTCGAATTAACTTTCGTTGAACGTTCTCCACCGTCTACGAAGATTGGGTGCTGCGATATTGCATCGTGTACCGAGATCTTCGAAATTTTTATGGTGGAACTTCGAAAGTAATCCTGCCGACAGAGAGCCATATGCAAAATACCCACGAAATTACCCACGTCCCATTTGCCACAAACTTTGCACATTAGCCCGCTGTGCGAGTCCGATATCGACCCAGGAAATGGCTCACTGAGCTCCAAGGTCGGAAAGTGAGGAGATAAGGGTGGCTTTTGATCAGACATAGATAGCGACTTTCATCGAGCGATTTCAAAATCAATATTTCTAATCATCAGACTACGGATTTTGTACAATTGTACAATTTAAAACAGTGGAGGTATTGGTAAGATTTAAGGCTACCAGTGTATTAGTTTCACCGTAATAAGATAATTGAAACCAGAATTAAATTATTTGGCTCTTGTGTCTTGCAATGAATGCAAACATTTTTATTTCGCATATAGACCCGCAATCTACTAATCGTAGATAGGTTCAACGTACTTCAGATAGTTTTTTTTTTTAATTTTTCGAGGATTTAAAACTGCGGATTTTTATGCAAAATAAAAATTGTCTGCCTCAATTACGAGATAGGGGAGTGACACAAAAATGTATTTCTTTAGAATGACTTACTCATGTTTTGCCAAAAATTCATAAAATCCGCAGGATACTCATTGTTCTCAGCATACTAGCTCGTGGAACATCCGAAACGATAATTATTTCTGTAAAATTACAAATTATCTGCGTCATAGATGCTGCGTTAAGGTCGCACACCAACGCTACTATAACTGTTCATCCCTAATGCATTTCGCCTGTCCCAGACCGTTCTACTTTACGAACGTACCGTAAAGATTCCCTCGAACAAATCGTCGTGTATTTAACTCGCACGGATCGGCGATGTTTGCGCGGCTCCTAATGAGTAGAACGTGTGCCACCTGGCTGGCATGTAATTACTCGCGGGATTGGCCGTCACCGTGTTTAATCGTTACCCACAAATTGACGACCGGTTAATGGAGAATAGTATAAACGGCGGAGTAAATGTTGAGCGATATTTCGCGCCAAGCGGAATTACAGCGCGGCGTTACGTCGCCCTGTGACAGGGACACGCTCGGAACATCGGGATTATCGTTTGTCGACGTACGATAATTCTTTCCCGACGACCGATTCCGCTGTGTGGGATTTATCGTTCGGCCTGATTACGAAGATCGTGATTAATTTCCGTGACCGGTTGCTCCAGTGCGCACGATCATTCCGATTCAGTCCCCCTTTAACCGCAACGCTGCATTTTCGATTTTTCGACCCAGTCCGGCTCTTGTTTTTTTTTCTTTTTTTTCATTTCTTTTCCTTTCATTCGTTGACCTTGTTTTTCGCGCGTTGTTGGCGTCGAGATTAATATCTTTTTGTTCTGTCGGCTGCAGGCAAGCGAAAGGCAATTTCACACGCTCGTTGGTACGTTTGTTCGCTCGTTCACTCGATGGGACCGACCTGTAAACTTTGATTTGCTGAGGTGAAATTGTTTCAAAGCTGTTTATGTTTTAATTATACCGCGCCGGAAACTAGACTAATTCTACGACAGTCCCGATAAAGCTGATCAACGGAATTGCGTTTACACGATTGCGTTATGAACTTTCCCTCGTTTCGCGAACGTTGCACGCCGATTTAGCTAGTTCGCCTGTGCGTGTGCTATGTTTTCTGGCTTTGTCGGCGATTTCTCGAAAACTAAAGTAATATACTTTCCCTATATTTTCTCTAATGCCCACATTGATAACAGAAACGGGTAATTATTTACATGAGGGTCTTCCTCACCGATTTTCATCACCTTGAAATATGTTGTCAAGGTCATCATTCTGAACAACTTTTTCCTATACATGTTACCGCCGCTCGGTTTTAGTTTTTGAGATATTCGCAAAAAACTATTGCTAATACTCTATTGAATTTTTCGTATTCCTGCACGCTTCGTGGCAACGTAAGCCTGTTTCGGCGCGGCGTTTGTTTACATTTTGCTTCTAAACACGCTGCGGAGATGAGAGAGATAACAGGGTCTCGCTCTGGTCATACATACATAGGGTAAACTTTCAATTTTGATTAATTAATTAAAACGTTAAGCAATAGTCTACGCTGATATGAGAAAATTCAATACAGTATTAGCAATAGTTTTTTGCGAATATTTCGAAAAGTTAAACCGAGCGTTGGTAACATGTATAAGGAAAAGTTCCCCTTGACAACATATTTCAAGGTCATCAACATCGGCGAGGAAGCCCCTAATGTAAATAATTACCCAGAAACGAATACAATACAAATGAACTTCCCCCATGCTTGTCGTTCAGCGTGCTAAATAAGATGCTCTGCTGTTGTATGATATTTTATAAGCGCGTTGCTGTCCCCAACTACGGTCTCCGTAAATGTCATAGACTGGTGAATCTGCACACAGATCACCGCCAAATATACACGTCTGAAGTTTCTTTACCGTTGCGGAGCATTCACGACGGGGGAGAATTAACTACCGGTAGTCGATCCATTTCACCAGAAGCATCGAGGACGCGACGTCTGAATCGCCTCGGTATATTGTCTGTAATTACCGTCGACGCGACGGTCCCGTTGATCCCGTTTTTCGGGTAACGTCCGCGGCAACAAAAAGTCGGCTCTAATCTCGTTTCGACGAGACGGGACGGGCCGGTAATTCCTTTTGACGGTTAAACGCGAATAAACTGGCCATGGGTCGGGGGGGGGGGCGGCTGGGCTGGAATTCGCGTCTCCGGTTATTCGAGCTCTGTGCCACTTTGGTCTCATCCGCGTTTCCCGGGCAACGAACTCTCTTTCGGCGAAGCTTGGAAGGCTGTTCCAATGCTGCTGCCTCACTCTTTACTCTGTTTTTACGATATGACACGGAACCGGAAGGGCGAGCGTCGCCTTTGTTCGACCCGGTAGAACTCGCTCTCGCGTAATACGGTTTTATGCTACCGGGTCGACTCCGTCTCGGAATTTCCTTGCAGATGCTCGTTTGTTTTTCTATCCGGGGCATACGAGCCCGTGGATACAAGAGACGCGAGCCCGATTATTCGCGGCCAAGTTCGCGATACATAATGCAATGACAAGGGAACCCGGCGCCAGAATCCGATGCCGAACAGTCCATGCAAGTTAAAGTGCCCGTCCGACCTGAAGTTTTAAGTCTCCCCGAAGAGCTGACTCTTCGACAGTTTCTGCGACTCTGTTCTGCGACCTAGATTAATATATGAATTTCATTCAGGATAACGGTCGTGGATTTTATGGACTATAACGTTCGGGGTTTCAGGGAATTCGGGGAAACCGTTCATTTGACTTTCAAAGGTATACGCGTGATTCGCGATGAACTCGTTATGTTCTCCGTTGATGACCGATTCAATCAGTCGAGAACTATTGCAGTAATCGCTGAGACGTCGTGCAAGTTTAGTGCTCGTTGGATTGCCTGTAATAGGCAGGACATAATAATAATAAATATATATATATATATATAAAAACGCTTTTTAAAAACCACGCTTATATTAGAATACACTGAAAAGGACAAAAAAATATTTTTAGATATTAGTGACTATAAATAAAAGCGTGGAATGCTAAACTATATTAACGTAATCTTCGTGGGCGCTCCACGCTTTTATTTATAGTCACTAATATCTAAAAATATTATTTTCTCCCTTTTAGTACATTCTAATATAAGCGTGGTTTTGAGAAAGATTTTTATATAGTTTTTTATTTTTTACTTTTTAGTCTTCTACCGAGCGTATTTAGTAAGCCCCGGGTTCGATTCCCGCTGAGATTTTTTATTTCCTAAACACAGACGTATTTAAAATTTTTTTTAATATTGCATTGTTATCCAGTTCTGAGCTATGTTGAAAATTTCAAGTCTCTAGCTCATCGGGAAGTGGTTTAAAATTCGATTTCAATATTTGACGCATACAACAACAAAGACAACGACAATTCGGCAAGCTAATATAAGCGTGGTAAATAGGCAATTTTTCTAGACAAATTTTATGAAAGTGGAATAAAATAAGACTTTATTTTTATTTAGCATTTTTTACGCATTCTCATAAGCCTCATAAAGATCCGCAGTCCAATAATAAGCGTTGAACGAGCGTAATGATCTCAATTGAATTTGAATAGTTTTAGTGTTAGATCAAAACGAAATTGAATGATTTATGAAAAATATTATTCCGTTTCAAATGTTGTATTGACCGACTATCCCAGCTGCATCGCCAATGCACATTTTCCTTGGAATGACCGAGTGTCGGTAGATCTACGTACTGTGAATATAGGATGATTTAGGGGTCTAATCAATATTCGTTTACCAAACCTCGAAGTGACCGATGGGCCCTTCTCGGTCGGTGATTTACGGAGACGTTTCCCGAATGATTCAGGCGACACTGGAATATCTGGGCCGTACGTGCATCAGGGTGGGTAGCGAAGTTCATTCTTCTTGGAGGGACGCGTCCCTACATCGTCGGTCTCCGGCAGCGTGATTACGATATATCGTCCGCGAACGAGATAAAGTTGAAGAAAGACCCGCCATAAATCGAAACAGTTTACTGGGCCGCAGCATTAGGTGCGACGGCGGCGGTCCCGTTTTTATGGTTGGGGCGAAATGATCGCCTGCAAACACAGATTTGTCAACAGGGGTGGCTCGTGGGTGGTGCATTCATGGAACACAGCCAAATCTCAATCCATCGAACGGGAATGCAGCCAATGCGTGATACTCGAGGGGAGCTTAACGCATCGTCGTTGCACCGATGCACCCCCATCCCTCGCAACCCCCGCGACAACGGCAACGTTTAAAGCCTCGCGACCGGGTTTAATAAATCGGTGCCTCGAGTCGACAATTAGCTCGCCGCTGATTATGTCGCGTGAAAATAATTATCGCGCTCCGCGGCGCTCCCGTAACCGAGCGATTATTAATCGCCCGGAGCATCGTATTCCAACACCGCGTCGCGTCGTCCCGTCAGTTCGGTAACAATTACTCCTAATCCGTTTAATCGTGTAATTACTTTCGTTCCACGGCCAGCTTCGAATCCGGCCCCCAACCGACTCGCCTGTAATTAATACCGTCGAAAGAACGAACGACGTTTGCTTTTAATTAATGCCAACCGCAATCTTTTCTACCCCGGATTTGCGAAAGAGAATCCAGCAGCGAACCGCTAGGAATATTTTCACTGACAACGAGTTATACCAGCGGTTCGGATTCCACAAATGAATGCGGCATTTTTAATTTCCTGTATCGACACGCCGCGGATAAATGTTCGACGGTAAGTTCTGTCGATGTTAATTTTACCCGGTGGAATATTGCGCCGACATCCTGAACGTTCAAGCTTATAATAACATGTCAAGAGCTGAATGTAGACTTTACTAAAAGATAACAGTTTGTCCTTTTTCTTTTTAATTCGAACCTCATTTTCAAACTCCGAGATCTTTTTTGGAAATGATCATTCAGTTTTTGCGAAAGAGGAATATGTTGATGACTGTACAAGGTGAATCACGAAAAATAAATTTCACCCTGCATGATTAATAAACACTAAATCTACCAAAATCGAGTATATATATTATATAGTAAAAATTGGAAAAATATAAATTAATTCAATGTTCTTATTTGTATAATACTACACACATCAGTCACTTTTGATGATCGGTAGATTTAGTGTTTAGATAAATGGTATTTTAACATGTAACTAAAATACTCGAAGACGACGAAAATATTTTTGTTGCAAAACTTCCAAACGCCAAAATGATGAGAGAATTTTCAGGAATAATAAAGTTTCCTCTCGTTTTTGTAAAATATTGCACGTATTCGTAATTGTTGCAGCGCCTTGCACAAACCAGCAGCAGATGGAAACAACGAGAGCCAAGGTAACGACGTTACGAAAGTTTATTTGCAGGCAGCACGCAACATTGACGAAAGCAAGACACCGTGCGTAAACTGACATGGGAAATCTGCAGCAGGAAGGTGCAACTCTATTTTCCATGTATGAACAGTGGCAGAAGTTTGAATACAATTGGTGGAACGCACAGGCTCAGGAATACTCGGGGAATCCGAACTAGGGAAGAGAGAATTCTATGGAAGTTGAATTAGCTTTGCGATACCTCGAAGAAAGCGCAGCTACCGCTGCACGCGTATTGTAAATAATTTCGACCGAGCAGACTAAGTAAGTTCGGAACTACGGAGGACCAACTTGAACAACTGGTCAATTGCGAGGAGGATACTGGTTGATTTTCAGAAAATGTTAGAGTGAATTTGCTCACTGTCATCCTAATTCTTACATCTTGTCAATTAGCTTATTCAATCATCGTATTCGAAAACCGAAATCAGAGAAGAGAATTATGATTATTTCGAATTCCGAAAGAAGAAACAAGTTTTCTGTCGGAAGACCTTCGTTAAGAGAAGAAACCCATTGTTACGCGAATGAAAGTATTATACGATTAAAGTTTAACTGCAGTTACAATAACAGTATTATCATCCTTGTATAACTTAATCTTTGTGCCTGTAATCTGAAAGTAATTTTCATGGACTGCGACGACAGCCGCTAGACTATTATCTTAAACTGATTACGTAGACAAGTCTTTTAACAAGTATTTTAATTGTACGAGGGTATGAGATTTGCGTTAAACTGTGATTACATTTACAAATTATACAGGAGGTCAGTAATACAATGAAATTCCGAATAGAATTTCGTGAAAGTAGAAAGTGGAAAGTCCTTGCAATGATCAGGCAAGTGTAGCAACCGCACTTTCGCTGTTATATGAAGCAGCAATTCAATTAAAACAGTATTAAGTATAATATAAATCATTGCAAATCAATAAAAATGTAATCCAATTAGTATGAAATTCTAAGAAGAATATTACAATGATAATTGATTGTGATTGACAAAGGTAGCGAATGAACTATCGTCGGATAATTGGACGTTAATTCTTTTCACTGTTGTCTAGATACAATTACAGTAATCCTTAATTCCAGGGATAACTATCTGGAAATTGCCATAACCCGGCTGGAGCTCCGGTGTAACGTTTCCAACGAGTAGAACCGAACCGCAATGATCAGACGACTGTAGGAGTCCGTTGTTTACGCGCGAGAAAATTGAAAACGCCTCTGCCCGGTGCAAACATTCGCATGGTAACAAGAGGGATGCGCGAAACGCGCCAGTGCGGGTACCAGGCGGAACGGACGAGTTTAATTGCGGAATGAACGAGCGTGAATGGAGCACTCACCCCGCTTGGAAGCGTGAAAACTGTCCTGCGGTTTTATCTGCTCAATCTGGGCGCTGAGACGAGACTTGGGCAGGATGTCCCGGTTGGCGTTGATCTTCTCCACGGCATAACGAAAGGCCACTTCCTGCTTGTCGTCCGACGGATGAAACAGCCCACCTGGGAAATCACACATCCATATTAAAGCGTTACTTTGACGAGAACGCGGCCGCATCCCCGAGCTTCTTATTTTCTACCGTTCGCGTCCGGCCGCTTGCCTCCTTTTTTACTTTCCCATCCGCACTCGACCCAGTTATCCGTTTTCTGATACCTTACGTGTTTTGAATATTAAATATCTCCCTTGGCAAATCGAAATCACTAGTACTGGCTGCCCCACAAAAGGTGTAACACCTGTAGACCTGTGGCATTTTTAACGGTAAGCGGACTGAGCGACCGCGTGGGGCTTCGGGATACCATCGGGGCCCGAATTTTTTATGACATTTTTCTTGCAACTTCTATGTCAAACGTGAATTTGAGGACCTAAAAATTTTTACCGCTTGACTTGAGCCGCCACTGCCTTTAGATGGCTCCTCCCATTACTTTCCCCTTAAGCAAAACGATATCGTGGTATTTAGAAAATACTATAATATTTAGTTACAATCAACTTTTTCGTTACCTTGAGAAAATAGTCAAAGTATACATTCTCAAGGTTTTACTTATGTCACAGTGCGTTCCAGACAATTTTCTTTCTTGCTAGAAAAAGGAAAGGTTGCGACTTTTTGAAAGGAAGAATGACAAAAAGATTGGCAATATGTATTGCATTTTCAGCGGGAATTTAATGTTTGCATACTGAAGAACAAAAACCATTTGAACCATTAAACACGAATCCGAAATAGAACGCTTCTAGCAAGAGTTCGCGTAACGACGTCAGTTGCCATCAATGTAGCCTTTGAGGCATTAATTCGTAGCAAAAGCAGCGGCATCAGAAGAACAAGGATTCCCACGACCTTCGTCAAGCCACAAAGCATGTTGCTAACACAATTTGCGGGAGAGAACAGGTTCGACGAAGAGCGAGAAACAAACGATTTCTTCGATGGGAAGTGCACACAACTGTGAGGTAATCTGAAGCTGATACACGTACTAATTAGCTATAGAGGTAGTTCCTGTCTTGAAAAAAATCTATCCGCCTGCAGGTAGTCTTGAAACTTGCATTGCGAACCAGAGAATGGATAAATTGTTCCGACGGCATTATTATGCAATGAACTCGAGGAGGAAGATGGATCGAGGCCTACGAGAAAGTTAAAACTTCGAACGGGGTAACATTACTGGACCGACGACGCGACGAAAAGTTGGGAATTAAAGAACACGGTGATACGCCTCTTTAAAATTCGGACTTGCTCGCGAACAGACAAAAGGATGTTTAATAAAGCAGGGATATTCATGCTAGTCTGCAGAGGAAGGGGGATGGTAGGAAATGGTGAAAATTTCGGTAACTCTGCCGTCTGAAATATTTATACTATGTACGCCTTTAGCGGCACCGTGAGAACGTTCGTAATGTGCTCCATAAGTTACGGTTATAATAATGATACACCTATTCTGCGTATTCTCGTTTGTATTATTAGAAAAATATTCGAATGTACCTTAATTAAAAAATTCGATGAAATAACTTGAAGTTTTTTTGAGAAGTCAGAACATCAATTAAAAAAGAAAACGATTTTTAACGTTTTACTTTTGTGTTCGTAACGAAAATTTAAAACATGATTGCTGTGAATCTAAGTATGTCTTATTAAATTTCGTTCTTATTGAAATGGTTGAAGTGGAAAGGGTGAATTTGATTTGCAAAACGTTGAACCCAATCTGCAGGATCGTGAATTAGGAGTGCAGGAGTTTCCTCGCTAGGGTTTCCCAGATTTGGATAGTTATTTAGCAGCGCCTGATCGCGGATGCATAATTCCCACGGCGCTGAACGTCCGAGCGGAAACTGGCCGCGAGAACGTCGGAGAAAATCAATCGTCCGAGACGCATCGATTGAAAACCGGCGCGTCTCGAATTAGACGTCGGGAGGAATTGGCGCCATAAATTGATTTTAATCTCGTGCATGTCATAAAGTAACCGGTCGAACAGCTGCGCCAGCTCCGCTCTACAATTTATAGAATTTACGCGATAGATTTACGTTTCTCGTTAAGGGCGGGCATCGATTAACTTCGTCGTGGGGCGACGCGATGCGACGCGACACGGAATATAGTGAAGCGTCGCCGACAACCATTGAAAAAAAAAATCGTCGCGACGAGCACAAATCTTTCTCGCGCACTCGAACCAACGGGAACTCGGAGATGAAAAAAACAACGCGCAGCTTTACGAGCCCCTAAATAAATGAATCAACCAGTATTTACGACTTTTGATCTTAAATTTTAACATGAAAATTGTTTACATTGTACTGCAGTTGCACATTTATATGTTCTGCGATTAAATATAGTGTGCCGATAGCGCTACACTAGCGCTTTTAAATTCTATTCATTTGATTTCTATGAGAAATATAAATATTTCCAAACATATAATTCCCTGAAAAGGGCGATTAAAATGCCTTTTGCGGTAGTTCATTTCAGCGAAACTCCGCGGACGCAGGGGTACGAAATTCGCCTGTAGTAGCCATGATAAAACATTTCGTAACACCTTGCACGTCTCAATAATCTCAAAAGGGTTAGGGTAGTTCGAATGTCTCGGAAGTCCAAGGGAGTAGTAAGCATGCCAAAAGTTTCGGTGTCTCTAGTGTTATCTAAAGGTTCAAGGGCTCCCGAGAACCCTGTGGATCTGGATTTCTGAAGCTACCGGAGGTCCTAGGAATCAACGAATCTTCAGAGACTAATACATTTGAGACCTCCGGGATTTCCAAATCTAAAATCATCGGAATCCCCTTAATACGGAGACTCTGAAAACCCAATAAACGTGTCCGGGACCTCTGGAACTTTCTAAGCCTTCTTACGCGTGCCTAATTCATAAAATTGTTCATCATCTCGTATTATGTTGTCGCACAATGAACCTGGAAATATTTCTCGTCGACCTCGTAGAATTTCCCCGAGTACCAGCTCTCAGGTCGTTTGGTATGAAACTTGGCAAATGTGTCTGAAATTTGTGCTTTATTTGTCAAGTTTCATAGTTAACGATCTGATTGCACTGTCCAACAACGAAAATATTTCCATATAACTGTTGGTGGATCGTATAGAGTTTTTTGCGCTGATTCTGAATTGTGTCTTAATTTTTCTCCTACACGCACAGTTTTTGTGAAACTTGAGTTTGAAAAAAAGACATATTTTTCGACTTTGAACAAATATTTTGATGTTATTATACAAGATATTGTATTGTTCTTTACAGCAAAAGATTCTCTAGACTTTCCCGAATCCAGTGATGTGCAATAGTAATACGTTGTGATTGTTTAAACATGTTTAAACAGCTATATGGAAATATGAAAAGAGTTGAAATTTGTTGGACAGTGTTGTTTATGAACGAAGTAGATTGGATTTACTAATGTTTTGACTGGTTCTGAATAGGAGGAAGAAAATTATTGTATAAAGTTTTAAGTAATCGGACAAATCTGAATCCGAATACCGTGTAAAAATTCAATTCAAATTTGAGCGGACCCAAGGAGCCGATGATGTTAGAATCCCTACAAACCTGTCGCCATAATTTCTTCCGGTCTGGGTTAATGCTTTGAGATACACTGCTTTAATGGGCCATAAAGAAGAGAAAACATAAAGAGTCCCTCTGTGATCGTAGCCTCCTCGGATTACAGTTCGGCATAAAATGCTCGCCGATGCTATCATTCGTCGCGTAAAAACGTCACATACACGGTAACCTTGCGCTCTTAACTTTATTTCATCGGTCGATCGACTCCGTAACGCGCACGCGTCCGTTCCATCTCCGTTCCCTTCTCTTTTCCCCTACGATTCTTTCATTTTTTTTTCTCTCTATATCCCTGCGTCGTCGTTTCATCGAATTAATATGGCTTGAATATTCATTGATTTTTAATGAATTATTTCGTAGCGTACGGCAGTTGCTCTCGACTGTTCTCGAGGGCCAAACAAAACCGGTAAATTGATACCGTTTCGATACGTTGACCGTATATCCGGCTAACGTCGTACACAAAATTCCGGTTTAATTACTAGCGCGGGAAATTTCCTGCGAATTGTGCAGAATCGTGTGCGAAACAAGGCAACATCGGACGACGCCAAAGTCGTGCATTCCATTTCGACGTGGCACGGCAACGTGTCGCAAAACCGTTGGGAAATTATTGATAATTGATGCAGAACCGCTGTTCCGTGTTCAATAGAGGGTAAGACTTTAGAACCCCCCCTTCCTTTCGTCATGTGACAAACGTCATTCTATTCGTTTTGACATACTGAACACAAAATGTAAGTGTCATTTTTGGCTGAAATGAATAATTTTCGAGATATTCGTGAGAAACTACAGTTGCTAAACATTGAATTTTGTGTATACGTGCACGTCCGTGCTGTGCGTGTGCTGTGCGACCGCTCGTCAACTGTCTCTACAGATATATCACTACAATCGTTGAACGGTATATATACCGAGAGAACTTTTTAAAACATATGATAATGATCTAACCAAACACAAAATGAATAACACAGGTATACAATATACAACACATACATGAAAGGATTTTCATATGCGTGCTCTCAGCCCCTCCACGACCTAACCACAACTCATTCTATTTGCACGATTTTTACAATCGAACCTTCTTCTCGGAAACACTGGGTGGGTGTGTGTGGTATTGTTGTAATATGTACTCACTCTTCATCATCATATGTTTTAAAAAGTTCTCTCGGTATATATACCGTTCAACGATTGTAGTAATATATCTGTAGAAACAGTTGACGAGCGGTCGCATCGTGTTGACGCGCACGCACAGAACGGACGTGCACGTATACACAAAATTCAATGTGTAGTAACTGTAGTTTTTCACGAATATCTCGAAAACTATTCATTTCAGCCAAAAATGACACGTACATTTTGTGTTCAGAATGTCAAAACGAATACAATGACATATGTCACATATCGAAAGGACGAGGGGGGGTTTCTAAAGTTCAGTCCATTGAAGTATTTGCACAGAGAAGTTAATCAAAACTATTTTAGTATTATTTCAAGCTGATTTCGATCACAATCAATTCCGTTTACGTATGCTCGAAAAGTTGATTGAAATATTGTCGGCCGTCGAAAATAGCTTCGGACAATGATACATTGAAAGCAAAGCAACCGTGGCATTCTTTTCACTGGAGCGTCCACTCGCAGTGACACACGAGGAACTACAATGTTTGCTCGCGTGGTTCGAGTGTTGCCGGACTCCGGTGTTAAATTGCAAATAGAAACCATTATTTACTCGCAAGCCGAACAAGACGTGCTTTTGTTGGCACACTGCTTGTGCGTGTGTATATCGTTATCTGCGTGCCTGGCGTTCGAAGAATACGCGACAGCTTTGCTATTTCACTTGACAAATACAATCGACAGCAGAGAAATTTTAGTGATAGTAATAATAAAAATAATTCAGTATTCGTAAGTATTTTCATTTTTGCAGAATGTCAACCGACAAATCTTCCCAAACTTCACGGGACGTAAAACACAAAAATTTCAATTTTTCAATACTGTTAACAAGAAGCGCCCTCTTGCCAAACACAAACGATTAATTCTCTTATCCGCGTTAAATTGAAATCGCTAAAAGCCTCATTAAAAAGAGACAAACAAAAGAAATTCGCGCACAAAGACCCGATTCATCGCATTGAAATCCGAGTTCCAATAGTATTTATTAAACCCTCGTCGGTCCAATCCTATTTCTACAATATTGTCCCATTATCCTGCTTATCAAGCGGCTCTGTATACAGAGGGACGAGCGTCGCGTCCTTTTAGCTCCACCTGCCGCATAATCGTTATCGATAGAGAATTTTCGACTCCTCAGAGTGGAGCTCCAGAAATTTTCATATAAATGGAAAAGTTGCTTGAAATGATCTCAGGAATCACCTCTTTCAACGATCTACAACATTTTTACCTGCACGTGCTATCTTATTCTCAGGAGCGTATAACATACCGAATATTCACTTCTACTGTGGTTTTCCTGGGTAAGAGATGATTTCGAATTGAATAGAGACTTGATTGAGCTTAATATTATTCATTACCGGTGGAGTAGGATGCACGAGAGTGGGCTCTTGAAATTTTCGACCGCGGAAGACGTATCGATTACGATTTCATTGTTAGGGCGTCATCCGGCGGGTAGCAAAGGACTCCGGTAGAAAAGAAGCGGACGTTGGGGATGGGCGGGGGATGAAAGAAAGAGGGAGAAAGACCGAGCCTTTTAAACCAGAGAACGGAGACTGAAAAAGATACTCACCTATCCTAATGATATCAGGAAGAGCCGCGGCGTGGGCGGCGAGGAGCGCCAGCAGGAGCCACCTCGCAGCCATTTCCGGTTCCGGTTCGCCCCCACGTCTCTACTCCGTTCGCTGCCGACGCCACCGCCCCCGCCTGCGCCCCCTGCGCCCCCTGCGGGAGCTGGTGTCCCCCTCCTGCCGCAGGGACTCACGCCGCTAGAAAACAAGATGGGACGGTGGTGAGTTCATTAAAATGCGCCGCGCAAACCATCGCGTCCGGTCTCTGAATATATACCCCCCGGACCGAAAGCAACGGGAGCTTTCTAACGTTCACACCATAATCACCGGCCTCAGACGGATTAGGAGTCCACGACGATGATTACGATTACGTAACCAGCCATCTACGAAGATTAACAGCTGTATTCAAGTATTCCATTTGCGAATAAATGAAATTTTCAAGCGGTACCAATTTAATTTGGCTGGCAAGAAAATAATTTCGTTATTTTAACACGAAGTAAAATCGAATGTTTTTATGCAAGCGACGGACTTCGATCAATAAAATATTTTCTTACTTATTCTCTTTGGCAAACGAAAAGCTCTTTGCTCGACGAAAAGACTTCAGCTCTATTCCACCTTGAAATGCCAACCCCATAGATCCAGTTTTTAGAAAACAAGACTGGCTAGGTTCATTGAAATGCACCGAGCCAACCATCGCGTCCGGTCTCTGAATGTATCCCTTCCGAACGAAAGCAAGGGGAGCTTTCTGACGTTGACACCATAATGACCGGCTTCGGACGGATTAGGAGTCGAGGACGACGACAGGTCGGCCGTCGTCTTCGTCCCGCTGAGTCCCGTCCTCGGTTGGAAAGGAGGCCACGGGATAATGAGGTTACGGGACGAACTCTCCGGAAGCCTGTCCTCATCCATTTCGGGCTCGTTTTAAATTCCTCCGAATCACTGTTCGATGGAGCACCGCGGTTGAAAGTGGCTGTTATCGACGCTGAGATTACGAGGGACGCGAAACCCGCCTCACAGTCGTCTACAATGTTGTCTCCGGTGACGGGTTTAATTTATTTTGGATCTACGAATATTATTACTACACTGCGAGCCTTTATACAATGATGGCTTTTGAAAAGTTTCAAAAAATGCTAGGATATAAAATATGACAGAATGTACAAAGGCTACTACCACGGAAAATAAGATTTTATTTTGATACGAGATTTTGAAAATATGTCTAGAACTTTTAGAACATGCATGAACATCCATAGTATAATTATTACCAATGACTAGAAAGAAATCATAGTAAATATTAATTATGGTAACCCTCGTAATAAATCTTCGAGTCGCGAGTACAGACTTGAAATACTATCGGATCCCAGTAGCGTAGGAACTTCTTTTCGGAGAGTTTAGGCGAGAAAACGCGTTATTATGGTTTCATACGGTAGCGGTCTTTGAAAAGGGGAAAACGACATGTAGGAACAGACAGAGACGCGACGATACCGACGAATAAGTAAGACAGCGCGAGATAAAACCTAGCGGAAATAAAAGCAACGGCTCGTGCTTTTTCTAAGCTGCAGCTCGAGGGCGTTTTCACGTGTAAGCTGCAGACATGCATGGCTACAATGTCGGTGCGTGTATAATTCTCGGGTGCAGCGAGCGTGGATGCTGCAGCCTGGTGTCAGTGACTTGTCGTAGAAAACGCAAGAGCCGAAGAGAATGAAACCGGCGAATACAAGCTGAACCGACATTACTGGAATTTCATGCGGGTATGGACGGCCGGGAAAAAATTTTTCATTAATTCCACTTGCCGACGAACATCCACTTTATCATCCGGATCCTGTCCGATTTTTCTGTTCGCGCCATCTACAATTTCCTTCTGACCAAAGAAAAAAAAGGAGCTCCGATTCATCTCGATCGCCGCGCACCGGAATTTCCACGCGCCAAATTTTCCTAGTATGAAATCGGGACATATGGAATCGGAACTGAAACGATTCTCTGCGCTATTAGTCTGTCCGAGTCTGGAAATTAAATTATTGTAACATAATTGAGAACATAAGAAAAATTCTTCTCGATCGAAAATTAGAATATATAATGATTTAATGTTATCGGCGTCACGTATCGGAGTCACGTATCAAAAAACGCCGATAACATTAAATCATTATATAATTGAGAACATTTCATTTCGGCTGCACGTACAGTGGGTCCAAAAGTTGACGTGTTTTAAAAATTAAGAATGACATGTGTAGAACTATTATTAATTTTTCCTGATTTAGAGACAGTATGGCTATTATTTAGAACATACATAAATTCAGTTAAAACGGCTAATAACACAACCGTTTATTATCTATTAAGAGATTAATGAAATGAAAGTTAACCCCTGATGGATAAAGTCACGTACGTTCAACAGATACTTCATAACCGTATGCTAATGGTACCCTGATTGAGGACGACTACACGATGACGGAGGTCGTTTAATATACCTACGCCCATATACATCGCGTCATGTAATAAATTGTTAACAACGCCGAAGATAACGCTCTACTAAATACTCGATATTAATGAGCTGTACTAGATACTACGCTACCGTAACATACCCTGGCTAGTAATATATTATCACTGGCGTAACTAGTGAAATCCTTGTGCTTCAGCAATATTTACATTATAATCTACGACAGTAATTAGTTTCGTAATAAGTGACCATTACGATAAGATCGGCTAGATACGAAATTAATCCAGCACGTTCATATGGTTTAATTACTGGCTTCTCGAAATGTTTGCTTCGAATGAAATGTATGTAAGACAGTTATCTACTACACAGGATTTTCAAAATAAACTAAAAATTATTCACGCACAATTATTTTTACTACAAGCTAATAATTAATTCTCAGAGATATGGTATTCGCGAGCGCGATAGAAACACGCAGAACTTGAGTGGAAATTTCAGGTTGCACAATGTGTGTACTTTGGACCTGTCGGTGGGAAATCAAGTATTCAACCGTGAGTACTCCAAGACACTTATCGTCAGCCAATTTTCCCTTCTCGACAGCCAATTCTCTTTCTGCATAATTTATCACTCCCCTCTCCCCGATTCTTCCTCTTCGGGAAGCAACGTTCTCGTGAATGGCGCTGCTCGTTCACCGAAATACACTCGTAAATTTTCAATGCATAGACGAGCATCGAACAGTCAATGATATACGCTCTTGTACCAATCGCACACTGACGGATGCGATGAATCGTTATCATAAATTCCGAGCATTACGATTCCTTGGATTTCCGGCTGTTGGGTTACGAAACGTCGTGGTTTTCATCCGGACAATTTTAATGGAATATACTATAATCCAACTATAAATATTCTCCTATCGAACTATAAATATTATCCATGATCATTCAAACCCCAGAGAAAATTGTACGGCAAATATTATTCGACACCTAAACGTGAACACTTCGGAATATCAATTTCGCAAACATTGTGGTATTACGTTTTTACCCGCGCGATTCTACAGAGATTTATTGCAGAAGCTTATTCTAGCCAGAACAAGTTTGATCACAAACGCTGGATTAATTCTACGTGAATTCTGGCGTGTAGCTTCAGTGGCGAGAGTCGTTTCAGTATGAAAATTTAGTACTGGAAATAGTTCCTCCAAACATTCGCCCAAATGTGTGGTAATACATGTAATTGTTATTTCATAGCGCCAAGTGATTATTATTATTATGATAATTCAACAAATCCATCTTTCATTTCAACAAAAGTATGTAGTCCTCAATAAAACTGGTACAATAACTATTGCATTTCGTTCCCAATCGGGGACTTAACATTCAAATGTTCTATAGTAAATTAAGTAGACAATACTGAAGACACTGAACATGTTAGTTCCAAGTAGAACATTGAGCTTACGAATAAAACTGCATATGTATAAAGTTCCCATACAGGAACAGTCATAAAAAATGCAATAAATAAAATTTTCTAATAAAATTTTAATAGACTAACAGCCATAAATATATTTTCATCATCATAAAAATTTATGCAATAGAGGGTTATACTTTCATTAGAGCAGAGAGACCGATAGCCATAGATTCGGCGAAACTAATTTGCGAGAAGACCCGAAATGGATGAACAAACGCAATCACAGCCGCTAGAATCCCGACAGAGTCAAGCTGAACGCGGTGCCAAACTATAATCCATCCGTAACGAATAGGCCAATTATCAGGCAGTTTGCCTCGCGCCTCGCGGCCCATCCTCTTTCCGCATAATTTATCGATTTCCCGGCGAGACTGTGTTCTTCGAGCCAGAGGAACGGACGCGAACCGTTCATAGGCCACGTCGGCGTACATCCGTGAAATTTCCGATATACACCGAAACATCCGAGATCCCGTGATGTCACCTTCTACAGTTCGGATACCCGCAACCCTGATCCCTCTGACACGCATTCCCCATTGATTTTCGTCGTTCCACCGGGCTCCACGCAGCCCGGCTGCTCCCACGCGCGGACGTTTGCGGCTTGATAGCCGATTCCACTAGCGAGGACGTGTTCGGCGCGTAGCTTCAGCTTCAAAAGGTTTCTGTCATACTAGACGGTCGCCTGAATTTCCGCCGGTTTGCCAGGATCCACTGGACCCAGCCAGGTTTATTTGGCCACTGTTGTACTTGACGTTTCCAGCAGGAATATATTAGACACCGTGCATCTATGATATATAGGCTTCGTGTGGTAAACCTTTTCTTGACAGACTCAAAATTTCGGCCTCTTTCGAATGAATCATGATGTATTTGGCATGTAATTCAGTAGATTTGTACCCAGCGCGGATATAGTCGAAATTTCAATCCCCTAGGATCAATGGTTCAGTATTTATGGTTGCTTACAGTTGAGCATTTATCTTATCTATAATATGACGGCGCCCTTGCCTGTCAAGAGTAGAGAAAAATACTCAACTTTAAACAACCATAATTTCTACATCATTGATCCTAGAGGATTGAAATTTTGACTGCATCCGCGCTGGGTACAAATCTACTGAATTACATACGAAATACATCATAATTCATTCCAAAAAGGCCGAAATTTTAAATCCGTCAAGGAAAAGAGCAGCCAGACTCCGTGCTAAAAGAACTGAGTTGTTCATCCAGCGTAGATTGGTCGAAGTGTATAGCTCAGCGGGCCAGATCAACTCTTTTGTTAGAGATTCTGCATTTGGAACGCGCGCAGGATGCGCTTTCACGGTGCATAAAAACATGGTGTACTAGAATATTGGAATGTCGCTCGACCAACTGCACCGAGCTGCAGTGATGCGGAATGTGGGTACACTAGGGTGGTCCTTATTTTTCGATCATGAAACTTTGGGTACGCCTCCCTCCAATATTGTTACATTTCATAAAGGAATGATATTTCCAAAGTTTTAGATCAACCGGACGTCGGGAAAACGTGTCACATCGAGCGCGAAGTTTTGATATAGAAGTAACTGCGCGCTAAATGTGAAGAGTATACTGAAAATTTAAGTTAAATATTTTATATCTACAAGAATATTATATTTCCTTACATGCATTCAAGTACAAGTGTACTTCGTACGAATTAAGATTATTTCACATTAATTGGCCTAATTGCTGTCCGCCACCTTCCCGCTAACAAGTCCGTTTTCGCTCAAATCTCGTGTTTCGGGTTAACGGTGTAAAAATCCCATCACAACCCCACAAGAATTCTACAGACGGTTAGAGGCCCCTGCAGTAATACTAAAAAATTCTAAAATTTTCTTTCCCTATAAAATTTCATATCTTCCGCAACTTTAACATTAATGTGACACGTCTTTCCCTTATCCGAACAACTTCATCTTTTGCAGGAATTATTTTCTTATTTAATGGCACAATTTTAGGAGGAGGCGTGAAAAAATCTAGCAAAACAATTCCACCGGGTATAGCTAAGGATTGAGCAGTTGAGTTCGGTTGAAATCCTGCCCCCCTCCCTTACATTAGTTTAGATGGGAGTGCGGTTTTATTGGATAGGAGACTGGCCAGAGGGTCCTCTGACCATATAACCCCGGTCCCCCTCATGGGGCTGGGGTATGCACAAAGCATTTCCGCACTTATAAAAAAAAGGTATAGCTAAGGACCACCCTAGGGTATACAATTTTTATGTATCATGGATTGCATTCGAATGATTGGCAGAATTAGAAAAATAACAGGAGAGAATGTTATGTCTTCTTCTAATTTCGGCATGTATACTAGTATAGAATCTTTATGTACTTCACACGGCGCGCGCGCGCGTATTTTCTACATTGCTGATACACTAGCGAGGACCTGTTCAGCGTGCAACTTCAAAAGGCTTCCGTCATGCTAGACTGTCGCCTCGATTTCCGCCGGTTTGCCAGGATCCACTGGATTCAGCCAGGTTTATTCGGCCATACCAGACACTGTGCACCTATGATATAAAGACTCCGTGTTAAAAGAACTGAGCCGTTCATCCAGCGTAGATTGTCCGAAGTGTATAGCTCAGCGGGCCAGATCAACTCTTTTGTTAGAGATCCTGCATTTGGAACGCGTGCAGGATGCGCTTTCACGGTGCACAACGACATGGTGTACTACAATATTGGAATGTCGCTCGACCAACTGCACCAAGCTGCGGTGTTAGCGGAACGTTGGCACGCCCTTTTTCTAAATCGTGGAATGCTTTCGAATGATTGGGAAGTTTAACATTATGTTTTCTTCCAGTTCGCGCATTGTAGTATAGAATCTTTATGCACTTCATACATATTTTTAGAAATCGTGGATTGCTTTCGGACGATTCGAAGGATCAGAGAGCTAAAATGCTGAAAATTTCTTCTTAATTTCGAATTTGTATGCATTTTGAATGGTTTCATCTTATTGTACAATTGAAAATTAAATAAATTTGAATGTACAAGTATTTCGAAGTGGAACATTGCTCTTAAATTATCATTTTAGGCAGCTCTGCTCTTCCAGAACGATTGTCAAACCGCAAAGCTGCTCGATCAAACTTCTACTTAGTAGCTCGTACCACACTTTAGGATATACACGGGCACAAGACGGACTAATAAGCGAGCCACAGAGGCATTAGACCACATCTAACCTCAACTCGGAGAAATTGATCAAGTCCGGTTTCATTTTGATAGCACTACGCCTGATAGCCTAAATTGTAAGATGAGAATCAAGAGCGCCGCGTGGAAGGAGCATCGTCCGGAAGGGGTAATTCCAGCATCGAAGTTATTCGTAGATGCGGACTGAATTTTAATGAACGTTCTTTGCCTTTGTGCGCTGAGCCGCTCGTAGATCGGATCCCGGCGGGCGACGCGACGCGAGGAGGCGTGAAATTTTTATGAATACACGGATCATTCGTCCCGCTGTCTCTGCCGTGCCACGTGCTTTGTTTCGCAACGGGAGGAACGACCATCTGTCTGGGCTCACGTCGATGTCGTTTCTCCACGGCAAGGAGTAACAAGGTTTACGTTTCGCCGCCTTCTCCACGAGCATCGAGAGTCATAAGCGGGTCGCGACCCGTTGCCTCGCCCGAGGTAACGGGGATTTACGGGGCGTCACGTTCCTCGCGGTGAAAAGATATCGACACGTTATTCCGAGCTTCCGCAATGACCCGGTTCGACGAGCCCGGGCCCATCCGATCCCCGTAAAAATCGGTCGTTCATTAAAACGAACGCGAACTCTCGAAATAAAATAAGCAAGGCGTGCACCGCAAACTTCCAGACCTGCAACCCGGAAATTCGTTCACTAAGCTCACCGAATTATCATCTTCTGCCATCAAAACGATAGGGCGCCCTATTAATTTGTTAATTTTCATTTGCCAGATAACGTAAATGATATTTATTGTGCATACATCGTGTTTGATTTAGAGCCATTGAAATTAATGCGATAATAATGACAGGACATGTGTTCAAAAAATGGAATATACAAGAAGAATTTGTTCAACCAATAACATTGTAAAAATTTCGTCCCCTGTGCAAAAAACGCGCGGGAATTTAATTCCGATGCACACGACTGTTGCGTATCTTGTTTTTCTTCCCCGCGAGTTTCCTGGTCCGCTTCCTTTTATTTAGTTTAATGTCGCCCTTTGTCGGCCGAGAGGAAATCGATTTTACTCGAGGAAGACACAAAGGTGTTTTTCCCGCGTAAGTAAGTACCCACTGCAGAGTGAAGACATTCATGCCACGGCTTCTGTGTACGCTGCTTCCCTGAAATAACGTAACGCCTTCTTACGAGCTTCCTCGCGATTCCTACGACTTTCAATTCCCTTTGCATCGTGGCTGCCTGGCGATCACTCTGTAATCGCATCTCATTTTCACTTCGTGTACTTTGCGATCAGCTGCTTGTCGATAAAGAACAAGTGTCAGCGATGCATTGTATATATAAGTATATATATACTGAGCGGAATGTTAATTGACTCGTGGAAATGGATTTGACAAACATTTTTGTCAAGTAAAGTTTTTGTTACTGAAGATAATGTTTTATTTGGTTCCGCCTTCTTAAAAATCGACACGAAACATTGGAAATTGCATAAACTTCCGCAGTCTAATTATTACACTGCTAATGCTTGCATATTGATATGTGAAAATTACAGACAAAATGGAGGTTTTTACTAAGAATTTTCTTAGAGCCAAAAAAATGGCATAAAAATCTGTTTAAAGTGGATCGAATCTCCATTATCTGAATAATTGAAAGCTCGGGATTATTTATAAGGCTGCTTAGAGGTCCCAGGTCGATCAGTTTCGATATTCGACGACGATTCCTGATGGGGGTGGTCAGCCTTCATCCGGGGAGCTTTTCGTAGTTGACCTGTTCCCTTTTGGGAGCAGAGCGAATTTTCTTCTGGAGAAATGGAATGCTGGATGGGAACGTTGTCTAGCCATCTTTCTTCATGATAAAGCGACGGGCACTGGTCGGCTCTGGGGGCCAGAAAGCACGCGTCATTCTCGAAAAAGAGACTTCTCCGTTTCGTTTGTTTCTCGGAAGAATCATAGAATTTTTCTCTCTTGAAAGAGTCAGAGAATTTTTCTCTCTTGAAAGAATCAGAGAGTTCTCTGATTCGTTTCGCTCCCTCATGAATCAGAAGACTCCTACGAATAATCATTTTTTACTTGTGGATCAGACACTTCTTTCGTAGAAGAAATTCGTGGTAGACATGAAACGTTTTTTATTCTTCAATGCAACACAATTTTTTAAACAATATTCGTGTTCACGATTGGTGAAATAATAACGTAGAATCTGCATTGGAGATTCAGGGCGTTTCGGTATCGTTGCGCTTAAATCTAACCTACAGAATTTATGATGTAATATTATGATGATGTTATGGATGATGTATTCTTATATGTATGCATATCAGGTGGAAGGTTCTTTGCAGTTTGATGCGCATGAAATATTGCGAACAGGTCAAAGTAATGAATAGGCCACGAAAATATACAGGGTACCTCGGAAATCATAATGAAAAGAGACTGTTTTCAAATTGAAAACGATGTTGCTGCCCTAGAATGGCATAAAATGATGTTTCTCGTGGACGAAAATAAGAAGCAACAAGCGTGCAGTCTTTCTAATTTCATAAACACGTTTTTCTCGCAAAGAGAAGTATTTCGTTAACGTGTAGAAGTATTGCAGAAATTTGTTTATGTGTAGAAAAGAGTGGCAACTCCAGGAGAAAATTAAATCTAAACAATGATAACATATTTACAAAGAATATTAAATTCGATGCTTGTATGGAAGAAAAAATATAGTGTGGAACATGAAAATCACTATCTTTCCATTTTTTCTTCTAAAAATGTGAAATAGCTCCGAATATCCATTCTTCGGACACTATTATTTCGATTGAAAATTTCGAGATGAAGATTTATAAAGTGAATGTTGAATACGAATTTAAAGCGTTCTTTCGGACTTCCCGGTTTTTCGAACGGAAATGGTGTTTCTACGAAAAATAAAGATTAACCGCAAATGCGGCTGTTCATCCGCATTTCCCCATTTATTTCACTGAAGCTTCAAACTTCAAGTCCCTAATATGAAAACTAAGAGGATAGGAAGCGGAAAATCTTTTTATCTACAAAAAGATTCTACGAAACCGTCCAGTGAGTTTGCTTTCCGGCAGATGGAGACCGCAGTTGGGTCAGGTCGGGCGTCCGTTCCTTTCCCGTTCCTGCAATCCTTCAAATTTCATGCATCCATTCGCTTAACCCGTTCGTGGGAAACAATTACGAGGATCAACGAGTCCACTGGTCGCTGGTGCCGTTGAGAGATTTCCAGTTTGCGCATCAGCCGCAAATGGCGCAAGGATTTGCAGGATTCGCAGCCATGCATTTGCGTAATCCTTACCCGTCGGATACTTCATCTCCTTTCTGAACCGAGCGAGAGAACGAAAGGATGCTGCCGAAACATCATCGATATTCAATCAAATTCATTTTATGGACTGGAAGCTCGAAGCTGATTACCCGGAACAATCGACCAATTCTTTGGCCGATAAGAAAAGGCAATTTATTACTTGTTCACAAAGTATTTTTTATAGCTACCACATTTTTTTATCACTCTATTTAGTGTACGCTTTAACACAGAATGGTCTCCTAAAAGAATAGTAGTATTTTATTTCCAAATACCGTAATTCTTGAACGCAGCACTGCAAATATAAATCACTCTATAACTTTTTTAATATTTTACTATATGATTTGAATTATTTTGGGAAGCTAGACCAATTAGTCGATCAACATGTTTGCAGCTACAAATAGATATTGTTCTGCGGACAATCTTTAAATAGTGCATGAAATAGCAGAAGACACAAGCTTGGGGTTAATACACTTTGAACAACCCCGTTTGATAAAGATGAATTTTGTTGCAGCTATGGGCAGAAACTTTCTCCTTTATTGTAAAAGTTTAAGGGAGGAGTTCATAACTCATTTCTTAAGAATCTCCATTAATTTCGCTAGGTACATGCGCCTACAAAAGACTCTTTGTCTAACGAGTCCCTTTTACTCGAACACTTTCACTTTACTCGTACTGTGTAATTAGCAAAGGTGTGGACCGCGAATTTGTGACGAAGTCAATTCGACTCAGTTTTCACCAGTGTCCCCGTTTATTCAAATTAGGCTCGCTTACGTAAACCGAATAAGATTATTTCCAGTGACACGGGAGAACCACAAAATGAAGGTGCGCATCACCAACACAATTTTGCATAATAGGCTGCGACCACTGCGACAAAGAGCTAGCAGAGATAAACATGAAATCGCAACTCGTATCACGTATCTATATTTTCAATCATCTGCGTATAAAAGAATAAAATAACTCGTTTCTAATTACAATGGAAACACTCAGTCAATGTAGTGAATATTGCTATGGCGCGATTAATTAAATTACGAGAATAATAGTTCAATTTTGCACACGCCGTACGCACAAGTAAAATTCATATTGGAAGAAAAACAATTCGATAGCATACGAATTATTTTGGTCGAAGCATTCGGTTGAAAAAATTCTTTGACAATCATTTGGAAATGATTTACTTAATTTCCCAATGATATAATTTGACTGTGGATTTTATAATAAGTGTCCATGTTGTACCGTATTGATTCGTTACAAAGGTAGATATTCAACGATATGGTAATTATGAATTTTTTGTTCTGGTTGCGAGTGTCCATTTATTATTGTGACAGAGACATCGTGGCGTGTACAGATCAATACAGTTCACCGAGTCAGACTCGTTACACAGTGACAATGGGTGAAATGTCCATAACAGTGTCGTGTAAAACGATTTCATAAACCGCGTCTTGTATCGATTCACTTTCCGCGCAGTCTGCGGGGATTTCCCGTGGACTTCCGCCAATAAACCCCGTCGTGAAAACCGATAACCAGCGACTGACGCAAATTTTATCATGATTCAATTGTTCCATCGTCTCCTCGATTATCAAATTTCGCACAATTATTCCGTCACATCTGCTGTCTGCATTCGGAAACGAGGCGTTTAATTCGAATTACTCGTGATTAGAGCGCAGGTGTTTGGGCGCGGATACATAATGCGCACGATCTCGCGATTCTAAATAAAGACGAACTTTCATTGCGTCACGACAGGACTTTGTTGTATTCACGATGTGATCAAATATTCAACAGGAAAATTCATTTACTTCCCAATTATTGCACATTTCTGAAAAAAATGATGCAAGAACAACGATTATAGGGATAGATGTAATATTGAATTTCGCTGGAAAAAATTTTTCATGAATTTTTCTTATAACGCACATCGATGCGTGCACAACTTGTTGACTTTTCTTTTTTAATGAAGCTACAATTTTTTTTATCTCGCTATCTCATCCACCATATTACGCGATTAAGCTTGTTGAACATGTGATACCAATTTGATCATATCAATTAATTAACTTACAAGTCCATACTTGCACTCTGCTATGCATAATTATTAGACTGCGGATCGTTATGCATTTATGTTTTATGAAAATGTTGAAGAAAGGCTATAGTATAAAATTCGATAGAATTTTCTACAATTTTTATTTGTTTCAGATATACAAAGGTTGATCCCATGTAAAATAGGAATTCATTTCATTCCACTTTCTTAAAATTCGTCTACGAAAATTGGTGAATGCATAAACATCCGCAGTCTTAGATTCATTGATGAACTTACGAGAGGAAAATCATTCGCACGAGCGGGAGGCCGACGACTAACAAGAAATGTGATTTCTGGGAAATACGAATTCGCATAAAGATCAGTGGTCGAAACCAGTAAAATTCGAGCAACTTTTTCGCTGGTGCCGCCTTAAAATTCCAATTTCACGATCAATTCATTACGAGGGTAACCTCAACGAGCAGTTTGTCTTTCTGGAAACGGACTTGGCCGGTTAGCAGTCCAAGTTTCCGCGTTAAGCTGCCTCCGGCGTACCGGGAATGATGCACGAGGCACCGCGGCGAATTTTTATTCCGGTGAACACCTCGACGCCAAGTCGTGCTGGCAGGGCGCGGGTCGAATCCGCGTTGCCAGCCATGTAAAATTGAACGAACGTCGCGCGCGTCTACGACAGGGCTCATAAAAGCGCCTGGTCGTATAGCTTAGGTGTGGATACCGGGAATTCCGCATTACGGGATCCGTCGCGCCGCCATTTGCACGTGAAAAGCACGGCAAGGCGTCCAGACAACGCCGGGCGTATTTCCTTGCCGGGGTTTATCCCGAAAAACCGGAGACCGCAGGTCTCGCGACGAACGAGGTCTTTGCCGGGGACTTTTAACGGGACATCGGAGCACCGTCCCCGGAAGGTAATCTCCTTTTGCTCTTGTCCCGGCGTGATTGCATTAGAAGCGTCCCTTTTTGCGTCGCGACGCCGCGGTTTGCTCCCCGAGAGCGTCACGTGCGGACTTCTTTCGCAAATAGTCTGCGTTTGCAATAGTCCTCCTTTTTCAACTTTCGATCTTCTGTCATCTTCCCTTCCGAAATTGTAACACTTGGTGGGAAAATCACAATATGTTGAATAATTAAGTCCACCGGAAAGGTAGTTGCGGAGGGAAATGGAGGAAATTAATTTTTGGTCTGTTCTCTCTGTGACATTCCGATGAAAAACTCTAACATCGAACAAATGCTGGACACCCAGATAGACATACTGTTATTAATTCCGATTTCTAGATCGGAAATTGTGGTTGTAAAAAATCAAAAACCTTGAAACAATCGGGAAGATGGAGATTTCACATTGAAATCGTACAGCTATGAGTAGACTGCGGATTTTTATGGAAAATGAAGATTGTCTGCATCGATTGCAAGAAATAGAAACTAAATCGGATGTTATTTCTTCCCTTATTGATTTGCACAGGGAAGAAATCATATGTACATTGGAATCTTCAATTATGAAAACTCAACAACAATTTTCAATTTCACCTTCTCAATTTTGCTATAAGTGCATGAATATCCGCAGTCTAGTTACGGGTATTGTCAATGCATTTTTCAGATTTTTTAGCGAGGTGCTCCGCGCCGTGATAAAAACAATCAAAACCTCTATTTTTGACGTTTTTCTGAAAGTATGATTGATTTAAGATTCAGTCTAACTGCTGTCAATCGCGGAGTCAAAAGGGAAGTGGAGAGGTCACGCTCCGGTTGATTTCGATAGAAATTTCTGGCAACGAGACTCTCCGGAGGTTTTCGCGGAACCGGTTGCCGAGCCTCGAGTCTCCCGAGGAAATCGCGGAAATTCAATTTTTCCGCGATTTGTTCGACGAGACGCGGTGCGCCGAGCCTCCACCAACCAGCTTGACGCGACGGCGACGACGACGACGACGACCTCTTGTACACGCGGCACCGTTATTTTCTGCGTGCGCGAAATCGTTTCCGTGTGCCGCACGAGGATCCTCTTTATACATGAGTGTCTCCCCCGGCAGTGGAACCCTCGAGTCGTCGCGCCTCGAGTGTCGCAACCAATCGTGATCGATTCCGAGCTGCCGACGTCTTCAATACTCCCGAGAGTGCATGTGGGCCGAGCTGGATTAGGAAGTGAAACAAATTCGACCGGGATAATTAGCGATAATTGCTGCGACGGCGCACAGTGGGCAATTCGGACGAAATTTATTTAAAAATCGAAGAACTTTCGATAGAAATGAGACAGACCGATGAAATTTTTTTTTTAAATTGAAGTTGAAATTTCGTGGAATATAAGAAAAATAGGGAGATTATGGTGCGAACTTTTTTTAACTTTGATAAAATTCGTTAAACTTATACAATTTTTAGAAAATTGAGGTTTTTCAGTATCAGGCATGGGAAATTTTTTTTTAATACATGCTATATGATTGTCCGGCGCTGGTCAAAGGGCTTTCTTTAAAATTTCCACGCAAATCCACGTTTTGTCTAGTTTTACCCTGAAGAGTCCAGGGGTTGCTGTACCATTGTCCTCAGTAATGTTTATATTATTAAATATGTTGGAATCTAGATTATACCAATTTCATGTCCATAAAATGAAATAGTCATACCACGTGAAATTTGCTATAATCACGTGAAAGTTCTTTTGAAACCATGCTATATATGATACAAACATTTTCGGTCGGACTGGAAATAACAGAATAATCTTTACCGGTCACGATTCGTAGTTGTATGTAATTATTCTAGGCACGAAGAAATGTTTAATTTTTTAAGGATTAATCCTCAGATGACGCGACTTGGATATTTGAACCGTATTTGATGATATGCTACGTTTAAAAAAATATGGAAACAGTGAGGATTAGTTGTCATTTTTTAAATATTAATTGCATACATTGAACGTCATGATGGCAGACAATTTAGCCAGAAAAATTTTCCTTTATCGGCTGGAAAAATGAATAGCGCCGATAATGAGGGCAATTTTATATATTACTTGTCGATAAAGCGATTTGTCGACCAGTTGTTGGAAAATAATGTATGTAGAGCGAACGTACCGGGGATTCCTATTTTATGCTTTTATTTATACAGAACAATTGAATAGCTGTACAGCTGAACTTTTGTTGCATAATAAACGCGATAAAATATGACGAGCGAACGAAAAATAATAAAAGAGAATTCTCGGAAAAAAATTTGTCAACATTTTTAATTATTAACAACTGCACAAACTCCATCGGATGGAAATTTAATTTCCACTTGGCGCCCGTGTTCGCGAACTCCCAGAAAATAGCTCCTCTCAAAAGATTGTGCGAACTAATTGTTATGAAATTAATTAAACAAATTAAATGCACATATAGAAACTTCACAAAAGATTGCAATCTAGAAAACATCCTGCGATCAATAATAAACAATAAATCAAGCACAAAACATGTTGATGCATTCAAGGTAATTGAATTTTTTACAAGACCCGATAAAATTGGTTTTACTTTTAAAACAGACAGCGCAACATTTGGTACAAATTTATTCTGTTTATACAAAAGACTGACAATATGTTCCGTATTTGCTTCGCGAAACATTTTATTCATTAAAAATGTAGGCACGCGGGTTTGACCGAAACAACAACGGTGAACTAAAAATAGAGAGTTCCTCTGATATAACGAATATCTTAAAAGATGCGGGGTTTCGATCCCAGTGTAAAATAGTCGACGGTACCGAACAATTGGTATCATTAAACGGCACTCTAACAGAAATGGACAAGTAATTCCGCGTGCACTTCGCCGATGCATTTTCGGGATAAATCGTAATGATTTCGGTCGCGGTAAGCTCGAAACACCGATTTTATTCTATCGCCGAAACTATTCCATATTGCAGGCTAACTTCTTGTTGTGTAAGCACATCCAATTACTGTCTCCTGTTTTGCAACGCTCGGCTTCTAAACTGTGTGGCGAGCATTAAAGCAATATTCTATCTGTCTTCTCAGTTGCAGCATTTTCGCCAATAATTCATTTTCCCACAGGTATCCAACGGTTTTGGTTTCAGTCGAGCTATACGTATCAAATTTAATAAAATTTATGTACATATACAATATACAACATTTTTATAATTTCAGTAATTGCGGACGAAAAACTTCGAAACAAATCATGTTGAATTATTCGATAACTTTGTTAAAGCATTGTATGAAGTACTCTCACGGTTTCGCATTTTTAATTGCACATGTTCGTAATTTTTTAACAAGCTTCGACCATTGTTAGCGTCTGTTTAGTTTTCTTATAAAATCGTTGTTTGTACTCTCGCGAGTTCGCTTTATGAATTCCGAGAGCCGAAAAATTTGATTCTGATTTTCCAGGAACATATGAACGCGAAAATGAGAAGAATGCAAATGTTGATCTCATTTCCATTACAGTAAACCCGATTCAATTACTGGAGTCCGGTTCACGGTCGTTTGAATGGTCCTCTGTATTAAAATCGCACACCGTATGGGCAGAAAAGTTATGAAATTATTTTCAACGGCAAGGTTCGTTTGCATCTGATAAAATACACACGGCCCAGCTTCGAAACAAGCTGGCGAAGTGGTTGGAGAGAGTCGAACATTGTTATTAGTAACGTTGTTTCATACTCTGGACTAGTCTGGACAGTGTTAATTAATAAAAAGGTGAAATAAAAGCTGTCCACTTCTGATCCGTGGAACGGTAGCGTGGGACGCGACTGCATTGACCGGTTTTAATAACATATTATCACCGTACGAAAACTTGCGAACCATGCATCAGTCCATACATCTGTAAAGATTCTGCGGTGCGACGACATGGTTACTTTATTGTCCGCGTGCTCACGTAACGCGCATTAAATTCCGCGATTTTATATTTCGTGGCCGAATTCTCTGGTGCTCGCATATCAAGAGGCTCAACGCTCGGCTGCCAATTAATTATCGCCCATTATTCTCGTTTCTTCTGGTCCCGCGCGTTGTGCCACCACTTGCAAAATATTTCATAAACGTCCACGAGAACATTTTCGCATCAAAAACGGTTAAGAACGTGTTTTATAGACTAACATCAGTTATACAGTCGCTGAAAAGTTCGTCGAGATTGTTCAACATTGCTGTTCATTGTTATGAAGCACTACGGATGGTGGATATTGAAATTGCTGTAGGAAATCGTGGAACACTCTGCGATTTTCACCATTTTATAATCGCAGTCACAGTTTTCCACAATTTATCGTCATTCATTTTCCAAATTGATTTAACCGCTTGCCTTGCAATATCGTGTCCGACTCGTGATGAAGATTCCGACCAGATTCCAATAAAATTCTACTTTGGCGTTGTTAATGTACAGCTATTGGAGAGTATATAGGCATACAGTAGATATAAGTTTTTTCCAGTCTTAGAAAATTACGATTTACAAAAAGGTTCACTCCAAAAGTTTCGTTCCAAAATTAAAACGACAGCGATGAAACAAATCGTCTAATTCTTGTTGATTTTTAAAAAGTTCGAAACCAGAATCGTGTAACCTGTTTTAAATGGTTGTTGCACAATTTCCGAGTCACCGGGTGTCATAGAGTAAACGTCACAGTGGTATAATTTTCTGCAACGGTGACAGAAAAGTTTCGCCGACTAATCGGGGTTGGATCCGAACGTGATCAAAGTGCGGAAATGCGGCAAGCCGATAAAAATCTTCCGGATTTAATCGACAGAGCCAACCCGCGGAAACCGCGGTCGAACGATGAAGTGTTTTCATGTGCTGTGGGCTAGCTGGGGTTTCGAGCGAGCGGTGCGTGACGTTTGCGATTTTGCTGACCCACAATCATGAACCAGCCATACTCGTAACCAACTAGCGCGTCTGTAGCCCCTTAGCGATTTCCTCGAAATTGCATTTCTCTTCGTAGCGAGCTCCACTTGGTTCCCACACGTGCACACACAAACACACCGGAGCTCCAGTCCGTAAAATAGTAAAATTGGGCTACTATGCTAAAACGGAATACAATAAGGATACACGGCCATTTAATACCTTTTTTTGCATCCGCCGAGCGCCGGTGCGCGTGGCTTGCACAGCGTCCTAATTGCAGGCTTTTCAAGAATAGAATACATGCACTTTTCTACCATCTCCTTTTATTCCCCTCCACCTTTACCCGCTTTAAACATTACGCTTGTTTTATGGAGGACCAGGCCGGGCTACGGGGCTCTCGTTGAGGTTTTCAAGCAAGAACGAGAACGCCAGCGCCCGCGCCGAGGAATCGAAAAGTGTAATTATTTCTCGTAACTTTCTCGCTTTCCTCGTCCGGCCACCGCCTCCTACACTCTCGCTCTGGCTACCAGGAAAAAATCGAGCGCGGAAGACACGGTTTTAATTGCTTTGAACGCCCGGAACTAAAGCAGCCGGATATTTGCGAGCCTGGTAATTTCGAATGGAGATATTTAACGATTGTTCATCGGTGCAATTAATGGAAAGCACGATAATATCTTGATGCTCGTGGAAACACCGGAATGCTACTTATGTCGTGGACAGACAATATTCATCTTGTTTCTAATTATTTTTTATCAAATGTTTACTAACATTATTTTTAATCAAACACGATGGGAGAAATGCCTATTCTAACTGAACAAAAATGGAGAAATGGTCAACTACCGATACGAGGTCAATTACTAACGCCTTTACTTTAATTACAATTAAAATTGGTCTTAAAGATTCAGTGGATGATGAAACTGAGTTTTACCGATGGAACAGGCAGTCCCGAGAGAGGAAAAAGAGGGATGAGAGAGAGAAGGGGTAGGAACGGACCGAAGGAATAACGAATTGCTTATTTTAGACGAACAGGTGTAGACGAGAGCTTTAAACGGTTCCGGCGTAGAGCATTTTATTAGAAAACTTTGATGCGTTCAAAATGAAATTCCTTCCACGCTCGCCGTTTAACTTTCACCTTCCTTACTTCCTTAATTGCAGTTAATCACGAGGCGTTACTTAGTTTCGGCCGTTGCTTTCTCCCGGGCTGCAAGTTTCATGACTGATGCGATGAGCCCATCTACGATACGTCCACTTGTAACAGTTGTAATGGTCTTCATCTCTCGTTTCTTATCGCTGATACAGATTTAATATTTATACAGGATTCTACATTGTAAAAATAATGTGGACGACGAAGAAATCGACGAAGTTATGTAAACTATAAATAAAACACTATGGTTCCACCACTCCTCCGACTTTGGAGCTCGATAGAAAAAAGTTATGACGCGTTATCGATATAGGACCTTCGCAACTGCTAATGTGCGAAGTTCGATGCAAATCGATTATGGATAATTTCATAGACGTTTTATACATAGTCCATTTTACTGGTCTTTGTGCTTTGCATTTTTATGATAAATTATTTCTATCACTTAGGGAATTGACAGTAATATAAAAACTCTATCAAAGGTAATTGTAGATTTTATGTAGTTACGGCTCGAATAATTAATTCGACAGATTAAAACGGTTAAAGATAGAGCATTCCATTCAACTTCTACTTCTTGGAATTGACACAGACGGCTACGCATGTCCAAGCGCCGACAAGTAGTATTGATTGGCTATGGTCAGACGCGTCAGGGGCGCATTTTCAACCTCGAATTTCTCGGAAATGAAGGTTCAACCAGAAAAACAGCATTCCTTTTTTCCTACTTAGTTTTGCAAATAGAATCAGCCTACGTCGCGTACCACCCGAGCCACCGTGTATACAGGTAGTTAAACTGCCTAGAGCGAAGTAAGATTAAAAATTAATTGCGCACGCCTCGGTGAGAGCGATAAGCTGATGGAGGAAAAACGGTGTAGCAGAAACCGGAGTTCTCGAGTGCAAGCTGCCGGTTGCGAGTAGATTTTTTTTTGTCGCCGAAAAACGGTCCTGAGAACAACCGATGCAACATCTGGAGAGGAGAGGTGGGGGATGGCAGGTAGCGCATTCATTAAAAAGATGCCTAAGGCCCACGAGTACTGCGATGGAGATCCTGTACACGTCGAGCGAGAATTAAACAACAGCTTCCATCGATCCGGTCTCGACGAAAACAATTCGTTCTTCATTTTCGTCGACGAGAAACGACGAACGAAATTTCATTGTACGAGGGCAAGTCAAAAATGATCTGCACTTTTGACATAACTCTTCTTACGTTGTGCACACTGACTTCTGTCTTCGCTCATTGTATTGTTATACTGTTGTGGTAATGCTATGACAGTTTCATTCTAATTCGGCCATTTTTCTTCCTTCTAGCGCAGGTATAGATCATGGCAGCTCCATTAGAAGTACATTGTAATTCAATTATATTGTAATTTATAATTCAGATCTTCATTCAATTAAATTACAATGTAGTTCGTAATTGCAATGGAGTACAATTATAAAATACATTGTAATTGAATTATATTGTAACTTATAATTCAGATCTTTATTCAATTACATTACAATGTAATTCGTAATTGCAATGGAGTACAATTATATTATACATTGTAATTGAGTTATGAAAAATGAAGTAATAGGCAAGAAGAGGTTGAAACATCCATGTGAAGGTTTCAAACAGAAGGAATTTATTTTTTTTTAATTTACTAGCTGCTCGTGACGTGCCTATGGCACATCTTCAATTATATTGTATTTCAATTACACATCTGATTAAAATACTTAGTAATTGAATTACAATGTAATTGAATTAGCACAACTCTGTCCTCGACCATCATTACAATATGGGGAAAGTGCATTATCACGTAGAACTGTGTTTCTGTGGATCGAGAAGTTTAAAAATGGCTTCACGGCCAACCGAAAACCTTTTATTTGCAGTGAATACGTAAGTGTTGGGGAAAGTGCATTGATAAGAAGGGAGATTACGTAGAGAAACGATACGCAAACCCTAACTTCGTGTAAATAAATTGC
The DNA here is from genome assembly GCA_028455615.1 of Lasioglossum zephyrum. Classification (NCBI taxonomy): domain Eukaryota; kingdom Metazoa; phylum Arthropoda; class Insecta; order Hymenoptera; family Halictidae; genus Lasioglossum; species Lasioglossum zephyrum. The sequence goes on along the minus strand of CM052321.1, from coordinate 9,037,338 downwards.
AGAATGAGAAATGTAGATAATTTTCAACTTGCCCTCGTAATTATCACGAAACGGTTTGGAGTTAGAAAGTTATCCGCACGTCATTAGCCCGAAATTTTTCGTAAGACTGTGGAGCAAGATGGTTTCGAGTAATATTCAGGTGAAAGGCAGAAAAGGGCGGCCCGGGAAAGATTGCGCGGTTAATCTGTCGCTCGGTACTGCACTCGGTTACCTCGCGTTAATCCGACATGTCCGAGAATTAACACGGTGCATGCACGCGCATAAAAATGTTCCCACGAGTCGCGAATACGTGTTCAACCCTCGAAAAGTTTTGCGTTCATTAACCGCAGCCAGCTCGATTTACGGGAACCCGTGTCCTCGGGGACACCTTGCCAATCTACGCACTTCACGCGTGTGCGAAGAAAAAGTTCTGCATTTTGAACGATTCGTATGCGTAAGAATATTTCATTTAATATCCGCGCACGCGAGCTTGTGCAATTAAATTTTTCTTGCTCGCCAGGCACGGATGCGAAAATGTGAACGCGTATTTTTTCTCCGGGTAATTAGCTTGCTAGTGTTGAAGAAAATTGGGATTTTCCCAGTGGATCTCTCTCTCTCTCTCTCTCTCTCAAAATGGGGTTATGCTAGTCACCATTGTTTGTCGAACCACTCTCACTACACCAGTACAGCACTCTGCCATTTACACTACCTTATGTGTTGCACAAACAGAATACAAAATGTGTAGGGGCACAAAGCTCTGTATGAAACCCCATCTGTGAGCAGGGCTATCTTAAGTCGCTACAGAAAGGATCAACGTGAACAGTTCTAGTTGCAAACAGAATACAATTGCACGTTGTTGGATGATACGATAAATCTGAGTGAGATGAAACATGAGATCCACTACATGTGTGTAGATTTATAAATCAGTTGACTCGCACAGGTATTTTACTGCTTAAAGCTTTCCCAACACCAAGATATTTTTATGAATTATAAGTAGACTGTGCGGATCTTTATGCAAATTAAAAATGTTCTGCATTTACTGTGGGAAGCAGGAATAAGATAAAAATTGATTTCATCTCTTAATGATATAGTTGTAACACCTGTGCGTGGAAAACAAAGCAACCAATAAATCTTGCCTTTGATATTTATTGGAAAAACGTTACAAACGATAATAATGTACACAGCGAATCAGAGTTTACGCACCACGGAGACAGAGCAAATCAATAAATCATACAGCATGGTGAAAACAAAAAAAGATAGTAAAAGAATTATGATTTAAATTCACCCGAGTACGCACCTTACGAATTTCCCACGAGAAAAAACGGGACTTTTTCAAAATAAAAAAAAAAGAAACAGCTGTCCATAAATTACGAAATTCGAGTAACGAAAATTCACCCGATGCAGCATATTAAATCGACAAGTAATTAGAAGCATTCCCGTTCGACCGAGGATTAATCAAACCGGTAATAAAACTTGAACAAATCCCCGCGCTATAATTCAAAATTAAATCTCGATCGACAATCCAGTGGATCCCGTTCTGAATCGCGCGACGAGGATAGCGGGCCCGCCGTTAGGACAGCCAATTACCGGCAGCTGCAGCGAGGCAAAAATTGTCCGCCCACACGGCGACTACATCACCGAATTGAACTAATTAAACTGTCCTAAATGAAACCTAATATTCGCTGCTTTGGGCTGGGATATTTGGAAACGTTCGACACGAGCGAGCCAACCCGACGCGACGATGGCGGAAGCCCTTTAACCGTGTGCAATCCTAGTTTGCTGGAGGGAATTCTTTCGTAGGATAGCATAAATATTAGTTAATTAGACAAGTTACAACGGTGTGTATTACAGAACGGGAACTGCTGCGAACTCGTTTGCCTGTGGAACTGGCTGCCGCGCGAAATTGAACTCTTCGCCCGCCGTGCGGGATTCAGAATTTCGGTAATTGTAGGTTCATGTGCCGCACAGTTTTGCAAATACCGTTGCAACCCGTTACGCGTTTAGAACAAATCGGCGACACTTTCGGTAGCGCGCCACGTACTCGCAACGGAAATTGTTTGTGTGGGAACGAGCCCCGTTGTTTTCCCGACCAGCCGCGTTTATTAGCTGCGTTCACCTCGTTTTCCAGACAACGTTAATAACGGATCTATCTGCCTAACTCCCCGAGACTGTTCCATCACCTTTCCCAGGTGCAAGCTTCAGAATGATGGAACGTCGTAGTAGCGCCGGAAACCGGAACGGATTCATCTATGATCTTGTTGTTCCGTTTTGCATCCATCATTCGGCTCGCTACGGAAAGTACATTTTCGGAGCGCAACCTCGCCTCGGGAACTCCCCGGAACATCGAAAACGCGACAGAATTGTTTGCGGTCGCATATTAGACACTCTGTCGAACCGTACGGTGTAGCAGTCGCGCGTCAAAACTCTCGTAATGTTACGATACGTTTGTGCTGGCATCGAACTCTGCCGATCGATCCGTTATTTCGTACATTTACACCGACGCCCGTGGCTATCCGGACCAGATGCTTCCGTAGTTCCGGATTTTGCGTAATTATCGTTCGAATGCAAACAGTTCTTCCTCTCTTTGATCATTCAAATAAGTCATTCTTGTTTGAGGTTACGTATTAGACACAATGTCGAACCGAACGGTGAAGTAGTCGTGTGTCAAAACTGTCGTAATGTTACGATATGTTTGTCCTGGTATCGAACTCTGCCGATCATGCTGTTATTTCGTTACCAGATGCTTTCGCAGTCCGGATTTTGCGTAATTATCATTCGAATGCGGATCCTTATGCAAACAGTTCCTCCTCTCTTTAATCATTCAAATAAGTTTTTTCGAATAGAACAGTTGACTGTTAGACTTATAGTTTCTGCGACACTGCTGTTCTTCGCGATGAGTACTATAGGATGCAATGAAAAATATTTGAACTTGTGAAAGAGTCGAGGTCATTATTCTAATTAATTTTTGTCAACAAATCTCCACTAATCAGAGGTGCAGAAACACGCCATAGTGCTAAAAATATATAGTTTTGAAACGCCCTGTACTCTAGATAATTTAGAACCGGATGAAATCGGATAAAGATTCAACGTCAATAGCGGTTGTTGGTCATAGCCAGCAATAAAACTCCCTGCCGATGTTTGCCAATCTGTGATACGTGATTTTAACACAAACGTCAAATTCGAGAATCTAACAATGGATCGCTGTTGCTTGTTTGATCAGACTCATAGCCGATGAGGATCTTGCTCTATAATAGATGACTAGCCAGATCCGAGTAAACGTATCGGCGAGCAAACAGTGTGTAAGCGAAACGGATAGGCAACAAACGCGATGATCCACTATGTTTACTAGTACCGATGTATCGGAAATCGAAGAAAAATTGCGTTCTTTGCGAAATACACCGTAGCTTGCAATAAGCAATTCTCCGTTGATAGAATAAACCGGATAAAATGTTAGCCAAATTTCTAAAATTATTGATTTTGCCCGAAACATTTGATTAAACTCGATCTCCGGAATCGTAGTTGCAGCAACGAGTTAAAAATCGTAATTAAATTGAATGTGAAACAATTGAAAAAAAGCGTCCGAAACTATTCGAGAAAATTGAAAAACGAATGAAATGACGTGTATTAAAAACAATTGAATTTTTATGAAACGTGGCTACATCATTACACAGGATTGAACAAATATAAATCGTGAAAGCCCTCGATCGAATGATAAAGAAATTTTAATTAAATCACTATTTTTCACAGGTTATTCGTTCCGACCAATTTCTCTAGCGGGACGAAATTCCCGAATATTAAAAACTGCCGGTGAAGTATTCCTGTGCAAAACAAGTTGAAAATGTTTAACTCTGCGAAAACATTCTCGCCGCCGCGTCCATGTAACCCAAAGTTTGTCGTTTAATATGCAAAGTACATCAAATATTTGAGTAGATCGAATATGCATACACGAGCCTCGATCTGCTGGATCAGCTGCGGGGAAACGTGTCCGACAAATACCGGACGTTCCGAAATAATGGAACATTCCCTGGAACTTTACTTTCGATTACAAAAGTATGTCGGAACCTTACATGTAGGTAATTCAAAAAATAAAGATGCTTATAAAAATAAAAATAAAGGCAATTTACATCTGAGAAGATATTTAATTTCGAGACCTTTATTAAACTTCACTTTACGGGACCACAATTTCTAGACTTTTTAAAATATAGTCCCATGGATTTTCGCGAGAAAATGCCGAAAATCAAAGTTTCAATGATAGGAATTCACTGGTCCAAAGATTATGCATGTTGAAATTTGAACGATTTTTAGTGTTTCGATATAAACTTACTCAGACACGTAACATTTAATTTCTCCGACGGACAGGATCAATATTTCTGCAGAGACGCGTTTGTACTCGAAGGGGGACTAAAATATGGATGGTCCTTGTTTGTTCTATGGCCGGCAGGTGTCAAATAAAATGATTGACAGTCAAGCGGACAGCCGCGAGTCGGCGAGGAGAGGCGAAAAAAATGTTGACGAGGTGTCGTACAAAAACGGGCCGCGTCGCTGGGAAATTCGTAGTCCAAACAAGAAAACCGCGACTTGAAACCGGAATTCTAAAGCCGGTGAAACGTGGCGCCGCCGTGCCGTTCCAACAGGATTTGCAAGCTGGAAAATACTTTGAAACGAGCCACGCCGCAGCGAAAAGTGAAACGACGAAATCGCGGTGAAAAGCGCATCGGGTTCGTCGTTAAATGAGAAACCATGCTCCGCGATGTTTAATATTGTTTTTGAAAACATCGTTTCAATCATAACCCTAGTAGCATTTATGTTTGGCCAAAATTCAAGTCTACTGAATTGCATAATGAAAAGGCAAATATTTTTGGTTGGGTTCCATGGAAATCACCGACACAAATTTCCCCGACACGGTTTTCACCGACAACATTTCACCGACTCCAGATTTGACCGACGACGATTTTAGATTAGCTGTCAAAAAGTAGTCGTCGGTCAAATCTGGTTTCGGTGGAAACCGTGTCGGGGAAAGTGTCGGTGATTTCCATGGGCCCCTTTTGGTTAGACAAGGAAACCAAAATCAAGTGCAGCCAAAATCTGAAATCAAAGCGATCATCTAAAATTGGACCAGCAAAAGTTAAGCACCCTGTAGTTTGCTACAGCATACACCATTAGCATAACGAAGTCTCAGTTCAAAAACGAGGGGGATCGTAAAAGAATCGCGACAAGCTCGATTAAATCTGATGGAAGCCGAACGAAAGCGATTTCCAAGGCAAACGTGATTCGCGGAATGATTGTTGCTATAAAAAGTCGATGTACCGTTTCTACTTATCCGTGTTCGCGACTCGAAACAGGAGCGAGTAAGTGGTGTCCCTTAGACAAGGGGGCACCTGGGATCGGAAAAACGTTGACGAACTGTCGGCTATAACCGCGAGGTCACTCCCAGGGGAGTCAGTGCGCGAAGCGTTACCGATATGGGAACAAACACCGTATGAAATATCGTAACCGAGACGAGGGTTGCACCGTTGCCATCCACTTTCCACGCGCCAGAGAGACCGGGATTCCGAGGCGGTTTATAAATAAAACTGGATGCGAAACGGAGGAGATGTCAGAGAAATATGGTCGGTCGTATATCTTTCGCGAAAGTAAGTAAAGGAACGTGCGACTTGCGGATCACGGGCAAAAAAGACGCAACCGTCGACCTATAAGTCGATCCACCACGTCACGGCCGAGTATCAATGAACCACACGTTGCCTGTGAATACTTGAGGGATCGTCAGCTCCGGGTTATCGTAACGATGAACGATATACGAACATACCGATACGTATATGCGATTCCTCCGAGCTAGTGAAACCTGTAACTAATGGCGCAGACAGCCGATCTTGCAAAATAGCTCCATTCAAAATGATATACTCCCGTCGGGAGATTGTAACGTCCCTTGTAACGCCGTTCAATCCATTGGCTCACTTAATGGTTCGATGAAGAAGAAGTGCGAGTTCTTGTGTCGTAAACTCGGGTTCCGAGGAAGAAATCAGTGCACGGTGAAACGATAATCACCTCGAAACGCGAAAATGATATCTTAATTTCAATACTGTATAGGGTGTTTCAAAATTATATGTCTTGGTTCTGCACCTCTGGATAGGTGGAGATCGTGAAAATATAGTGAAAACAATAAAAACCAAATTTTTTCGACGTTTCTACTGTGAGGAGGAAAGTTACGCTTGTTGAGGTTTTGCGTTTTTTACGAGCACGTGTTGTTTTTAAAAAAAACAACTGTAACAGGTCGATTAGTGTTTTCGAGTTTGATGAAATTCGCCGACTAATACATTGAAATTTTTCTTGATTAGGTTTAAATGAACAAAGCACGGGTGGTAGACAGTGTTACCCTAAAACCATTCAATTATTAATTGCAATATGATTTGGTATTGCAGTTGCGTCAATAGCCGGGCAAATTGCACATCCTACAGAACATAAACTAAATTAAACAGGTGTCAGCGCGAGCATAGGATCGCGAATAACAATTGTTTAGAATACTGATTTAATGACGAATCTATTTAATATGTTCGGCTAATAGATTGACGTATCAGCAATCAGGTGAAATTCAATGTACACGACAGGATAAAACCAGTCACGAGTAATGTTATCCGATATTCTATTTTAGTCCAATGTTGCTGACTGTCCGTGCAATTTTTTATTTGTTATTTGTATAAAATGTCTTGAATAACTCGCTTGCTTTTTAAGATAGAAGAAAATGCATCAGACCAAAATTACTTATTGATATAAAACAATATTTTAAGACAGGAATCAGGAAAATCTGAGCGAGGCGGCTGGTCCATGCTTATCCAGCTATACCCTTTAATAGAAATTAGTTTATGATATCGTCGCACAGGTTCGATTAAAAAATCAAAACAAAGCAATTTTGCAATTTATAAAATTTTTCTCAACGTTTCGATCCGATTCTGGATCATCTTCAAAAGAATTTTGCGGATACAGAGAGAATACCATTTAATTGTTCATATTGTTATTAGACACGCTTCTTGTACCTCTTTCTGGGTAAAAGGGCAGACGATGCTTGTTAATTTTCGTGTATATATTGTGTTATTATCCGAAAGTTTTCGCGAAGGTGTTCATTACCGCGAGTTCAATTGACGTAAAACAGTGAATTTCGCAGGCTGTGGAATATCCGGGGTGTTCGTCACGCGCGAAGGAATAAGGAACGGTAGCAATTTACGGCTGAAATATTAGCGATTCAATTACAGATAACATTTTGTCACGGGCCATGAAAGTCGGTGTAATAAAAGCAGCAAGGTACGGGCACGTTCTTTCTCGCTGCTTCAACGTCCCGAACACGTGCCGGGAGAAACGCTCAAACGAAGTCCCTTGACTTTTAGCGTTCTCGTGTAGAGCTTCCGGATCCGCTTTCTCGCGACCGTTCAGCCGAGATGAGCCGCGCCCGCTCTGTCTCTCTCCTCGATATATCGATATTCGATACGTCCGTGCACACAAATTGCACCACGATCGAGTAAATACATAATTCTTGGTGATATTTATCCCGTGGCGATGAAAAATCGTCCGCCAGTCGAACTATATCGCGATGTTTATTCGATTTCGAGGACGTCGGTGGTTTGATACGTGACTTCCGATTCCTCGATTCCATACAGTCAGTCAGAAAAATCTCCATGCGCATTTTCAAACGGAATAACATTTCTAAATCGAGTTTCTTTTAAATGGTAAACGTAATACGAATATTTTCGAATAAATTACACTGACGTGTCGCTATTTGATCTGAAACGAAACTTTCGTTTCATTTATAAAAATAATACAGTAATAAAAAACTCAAAACGAAACCGCACTTCCTTAAGAGGGTAACTCGTGTTTCTAGGATTACTAGGATGCGGAATGCGCGCAGTGCCAGATTAAGCCCCGTAGCAGGAGTAGCAAATGCTACGGGCCCCGCGCTTCTGGTGACACCGCGCTTACAGCAGAAAATTGATCTAAAATTTGGTCGATACTGTTCCCAGATATTTTTGCTAAAAAAAAACATTCATCGTGTTTTATTATATTATCATGCAAAACCTAGGGCCCCGTACTGGCTTAATCTGGCACTGAGAATGCGCATTCTCATTTCTCGGTAATACAAAAATGGGGTTTTTCAGTAGTCAAAAAAGCTAAATAAAAACGAGTATACCCCCTTAAATAACAGAAGCTCGAACGATAAATACTGCCCTTTTCACGTGACTATAAAATGCTCTCGCTTCGATATTTCCACGGCTGGCGATTATCGACAAAGCAAATACTCGGACCGCTTAAAAAACCGTTATTGCCTCGAATAAATTCGAAAATCCACGACTGCAGGTTCTTGCGGCCACGAGCACCACCAGTGGAGAAAACTATAATTACTAGTCTATGTGTCTCGTTAGCGACCATTAAGTCAACCGCGGCCACTCCATTGTTACGGTTCGACGCGGCGTCTGCGTTGGGGTGCGGCCGTAAAAAAGGAAAAGAATAACGAAATAACCACCGTATGGCGTTCGCGTAAACGAAAGTTCGCGAATAATGGTAGCCATTAACCACTCGAAACACGGCACCGTAATTATGAATGAAACTTAATGTTACGCGTACAATGCGATTTCGAGTACCATTCACGTCAGCCCGACGAGAGGACGGGTTCAAGTAGACGGCCGCGTCGATAAATGTCCGCCGTAATTGCGGGTGGCTCGCAGTCCGTATTTACTTCCGGTTAAATCCGTTCGCTCGTTGTGTATGCCGGCAATTAAAAGTTTATCGAATAATGACGAGAGTCGGATCGGAATGAGTCAGACGTCGTTATCCGTCTAAACGGAATAAAAGAACAGGCCGCTGAAGAAGAGGAAGCAGAGAGGGCCGACGACGTTGGGTACATCCGAAGCGGGCTGCGGAATCAAACTTTTAATGAATTTGCTCGAATAAGAAGTCACTTGCTAGCCGTGCGATCTCTTGGCTTCATGGCCAGCAGCACACCGTGTACAAAATCCACGCTATATTTTTTCTTTCAACCACCCCCTTCGTTCCACCACCTTCTTCGTACCTGGAATTACTTTTCCTATTAATCTCACTTTGGTCGAGCTCAATGAAATTTAAAACTGAATACGAAACTTGAGAAGTTTCGTCCCGGCAGGCTATATTGAAGAATATTTCCGTTGAAACGGACATGGAAAAGAATTATTACTCTCCGTCGCGTATCGTTCGATTCCTTGCATTGTCCCCGCGTCGAACGGTTCGAGATATTCCTAGGAAAATTGTCGATACTACGAATATCGCTAATGAATAGTCCGCTCCAGCGGAATGTCGTCCGGAAATTGTTCGCCTCGGCAAACGCGTTCCGTGTACAATGGAGAAGTACAGTGGATCCGAAAAGACTGAAACGGATCGAAAGTTTGCTGATATTGAAAAATAAGATAAATGTAATTTCCAGTTCGTTACTACTTCGTGCTGTAGCAAAAGAAAATTATTTTTCCGCATATCATATGAAAAACAATGATATTTGAAACGTCACGGTTCTCCAGCTATTATCAAATTAGGAAAATTTCCATCGGATTTGTCCGACAAACGGAAATTTCCAGTTTGTTGCTCCATCGTTATGGCGCTAATATTTACCGATTTTATACAGATAAAACGAGTATCGCGTGCTACAAATCGAACAAACCGCAAATATGAAACACCAGCAATTGACTAGAATAAAAAAAAAATAAACGTAATACGTTGAAAAATAAAACCGTACATTTCCAGGCCGAAGGGTGGAAACGTAATGAAGGATTACTCGATTCGTATCTACATTATTGTAGCTACTGGTGCATAAATCGGAGCGAAATCTCATTAGAAGGTCAGAGTGTCGCTCTGAAAACTTGCACCGCCGTCTACAAAACCAAAGACCGCAGCTCGGTGAAATACTTAATTCATGATACGCTAACAAATCACTGGTAGACGAGTTTTTCTACGAAGCGCAATTTTCCGTAAACCTTTTCCCCGCCAAGTTTATTGCCCGGCATTGTCTGCCGTTCCGCTCGACGCCGTTCGTATAAATGTCTTCCTGCATTCCACTCCACCTCGATGCCATTAATATTATCGAGTTCCTTTTTCGCGGAACTTTTGCGTAGCAGAAGATGCGGACGAGCGAACGAATCGTTTCGTGAAAACCTGGAACCGCCTCTGGAGCCGAAAATCATGGCAAACAGCCCACTGGTTCGATCGGTAAGAGCGAAAAACGAGGAAAAAAGGATCTCGGCCAATCTTACGAAGAAGTCTTTCCTCCTGCAATCTTTATATCCTTCCCAGTTCCATTCTACTCGTTCTACCTATGAAAAGGCTCTCCATTCGTAGTATTTAATTCTCCGTGGCCGTGTCTACTTAATTCCCAATTTTTCTTTAATAGCCGAATGCAATTTTAAAGAACCGCCCATCGAAAATCGGAAGTCTTACTTCGATCGAGAAATTTATTCTCGTGCACGACGCTTCTGCAAAACCATTCGAAGATTACCGTACCATTAGAAATTTAACGAACCATTAAATTTTTCTAATTGTTACAATCTCGTAACTTACTGTAAGTCGTGATCTTGCTGGGTAAATAATTACAGTCCAGGATTTTCGAAAAAGTATTAAAAACATTAGATTTTCAAATAACTTATTTCGATGATCAATGCACATTTTTGTAGACGCATTATCCTCGATTTTATTGATAAGTCGGGCAATATAATTATTCTGTACGGTCGAAATAAAGTTATTATATTCAGGGTGAGTCGAAGAAGTAAATGAAGAAGCTCAAAGAAGTAAATAAATGAAGATAGTTAACTGTTCATCAAAATTAATAAGATGCATCCTTATTGACGACTATGAAACTGAACAAATTACTCCCGCTTAAATAAACAGAATAGAATAGTCCTCGTTCACGGCCGCGTGTGCAGAAGCGTTGATGCAACTCGAAGCGTATTTTCGGCCGAGATTAATAAAACAGTTTCCGGAAGGAAACGGCCTGGTACTCAGTTTTTACGGTGAGCATGCAACTGTGAGACAGCGAGAGAAATTAAACACACAGAACGCGGCGAAAGTGTGAGCGGGGGGGGGGAGAGGAATTGGACAGCAGGAAGAATGAACTCAAATTACGCAGCATTCTATCTCGCGAAGCCTCCGAAATGCCCGTGCTGTTCTACCACCATCGGTTTCTCTTCTCCCGACCTGATTCTTTGCCGTTCACGCGAGATCTGTCTCGCGGGCGCGGAAGAATTACCGTCGCGTCGCGTCGCCAGGACAAAGAAGGATCGCGCGTCATACGTGAAGGTCCTTTAACTTGCGACGGCGGAGGCGCGGAACCGTGCAAACGGCGAGTACATTGCACCGGGTGGTACGTGACAGCCTCAAGATATTGTGTCGACGGACTTAGTCGTCGCGGCTTGTTGTGCTCGTTTATAAAACGAGAATTACTCAATCAGTGTCGAGAGGACTTCTTCAACGAGCTGAACTTCCTCGCCGGATAATTGCGACGCATCAATCATAAGCTGGATACCGGGATCCAGCGATATTAAAAAAGTAAATCTACCACTGTCCAACATATTTTAATCCCTATCGTTCTCTGTACGGTCGCCATAATTGGAGCTTCTTTCTTCTGGGCAGTTTCTTACTGAATAGAAAACAAAAATTTACTTGTAATACACTCCCTCTCATAAGTCTTAAGACAGTGATTATATTTGTATTCATCTCTATAAAAATGAAATGACGATTTAAATAATTTAGACACTAAAATTATGAAGTACAACGTTCTTATCATGTAATATAATATCATCATAAACATACGAGGATATTTTAAAAAGGCGCGCAGTGGCTCAGTGGGTAGAGCGCGCGACTGCGAATGCCGTGGTCGCGGGTTCGATCACACCGCCGGCACCTCTGGAATTTTCCATGTGCCATTAACTGTGGTGCTTAAGGTGGTTCGGAACCCACCTTAAAAACAGTAGGTCCCGCTGAAATTGGTTGCAATTAGGCGATAGGTGAAATTGGAAAGAGAAGGACAGTGGTGTATGGACTTGAAACCCTGAGGGGACCAAGTACAATCTATTTCCATACGAGGATATTTATATTATAATGTAGTTAATAAAGTTAAAGGTTTATAATCTATACGAAATACCAGAGTTTTACTAAAAACCAGAGGTGTTCTAAGACACTGATCGGGAGTGTACATCTTTACTTATTGTTTTAATTTTTTCGTTTAATACTAATTATGTTCGTTTCCTGTACAGGTGCTTGGTGATCATGACTAATTTCAGTCATTCAATCGGACATGTTAAAAGCTTGTAACAAACTATACTTCCTGATGGTAAAACCGTGAATTACTCTCGCCGAGAACGGGTTTATTGATCGAGCGAGTGCGTTGATTTATTGTTAGTGGAACGAAAGAAAAATATTCGCCAACGGGTCATCGGGAAATATGGCGGCTAACGGCACATAATTAATAACCCGTTTCGCTGTCCATACAAGTATTGATTGGCCATCTTAGTAAAGACAACGGTAGGCAACTCTCAGTGTCAATTATCGTGCCGGAAAACGATACATCGTCGTTCTTCGTATTACGGCTATTTGTCCCGCGTTGATTTCACGTAACTGGACTCTGCGTTAACTGATAAACTTCCGGGAAAGTTAATCCTACGGATGGACGTATTTCCCGCTGGTGCCCCTTCGCTCGGATAATCTCGTTGAATCTCGATCGAGAATATAGATTGCTGTCCGCTGCGACGGATTCCAATTAAAAGTTAAACAGTTCCAATCGGGATCGAATTAACATCGGTATAGGCACTTGATCGACGCATTATCGTGGCCTAATTAGACCGATACAGCCGAGCCCGGCTCATTAATTTTTCAATTCCTCGATCGGTTCAGGTACACCGAGCGACTTTAACGTCTCATTTTCGTGGAAAATCTGTCGCTCGAAGCATCTTGACGAGGCAGCTTTAATTTCGCGGTATGAACCGAGAGGAGCAACCCCCTCCCCCTACCATCATCTCCTAACATTATCGCACGCGAATGCGAATCAATAGCATTAATTTTAGGTGGCTGAGACCTAAATTTCGATCGGGTCTGCTCTAATCAAAGCGCAAGCAATTAACGTAAACAGTGGAGATTGAGGACACTAAATCAGATCAGATGTTGGGGTAATCCATCATTTAACATTAACTACTGTCGGTAATTATCTTCGATCGCTTCCAGCAATTTTGCTTTTCCGGGACATTCGTTTCGTGGCACGGATGCTCTTGTTTCAAATTGCATGTATATTACAAGCTTGAATTTAATTACATTTTTCACAAGTTTTATGATGAAATGCGTTCGAATGGAAAAATTCATACAATGATTTCCAATAGAAATGTCTGAATGATTTTAATAATTGCAAAATAAAAGATGTGAAATGTTCAATATTAATTTACTCATATTAATTTTAATGGTTATTGTTAAACTCCATTTTCAATTATACATTTTAATTTACGTTTTCAATGAAAACAGATTAATTTAATAATTATTTCATCTCGAACGGAAACATTTGTTTGTACTTTAAAAACATTATAAAGAGTTAGACTCCTCTTGTGACCGTACGATTACTTCTAAAAAGGTATTTCTAAAAATACTCGTAAGCCCGCTGTTTATAAAAAGCGTATTAAAATTCCAGTAATTTATGCCGCCGCCAGGACGGGGAATATTTAGAGAATTTTTTAAAGAGAGGTTATATATAATATTCTACCTATCGTTATCTTCCTCTAGAGTGGCTCAACGGTTTCCCAAAACCGCTTCATCTTGATTGCGCTCTCCCGGAGCCCTCAAAAACGCGAAATGCAAATTTTTAACGACTCAGCAGCATCTCTCGGACCTTGGAACGCGGTCAAGTTTCCTCGCATTTTCATGTCCTGCTTCGACAAAAACGACGCTTGCATGTAACGCCGCACTATTTATCACAGGGCAATTAAAGTAGCGTTAATGAACGATTGTATCATACAAGATATATCAAACCCCCCCCCCCCCCTCCCCCGGATAGGTAACTGACTTAGTAGAACTTTCAGAAAAGCGGCCAAGTTATCTCGGGGATAAAAAGTTAATTTTTCTTCCTGTTGGACGGAATACCCGTTTCCTTTAAGTCTCGAAGAAAATGAAGCATTACAGGTGTCCGGTCTTTTCACGGAACCTTGGAGAAATATGATAATCACCGTTCGTTGGGTCGTACCATGCATTTTCAGACAATAATTATTTCGAAATTTTTTCGTTTCTCGTTGAAAATTTACCATTAAAATAAGAAGAGAAGGAGCAGCCTGCGAATTTTATGTGTTTGTAAAAAATGCAAATGAAACAAGCACAGTAAACTGAAGAAAATCATCAGGAATAATGTAGCTTTTTACCGCTCCTGAAAAAACTTGATTAAATCCTGGATGTAAAAATCTGAAATTATTATACAGACTACAAAAAAACAAATTTTTCATAAGTGAGAATATTAAAGAATATTGCGTATATATTATAGGGCTGGGTGACTGGCAACGAGGTGGTGAATATTCTAAATCCGCGGGAAAAGAGTAAGAATAGAATAAAAACCAAATAAATTCAATTCAACAGAGTTTCAACAAATGTTTAAATTGTACGTTCAAAGTAAGCTTAAATGGAATAATGCCGGAACCATTTTTGGTATCTCATACGGAAAGCTAGTTCTTGTAAAAAGCAATAAAAACCGAACACCTCGAAAAAGTTGCAGAACACAAACACAGGAGCGTGCCAACTGTAGTTCTTGCATCGTACATAGTTCTGATTTCATTTCAACAGTGGCTCAGAATCGCCAACATATTGCAGCGCGCGATTGTCCTTTGTTCCAAACCGTGGAATTCCCTTCCAATAAAGATTGGATCGTACTCTGCCTCGTTTCAACTAGAAATCTCCTTCGATGAAGAAAGTTAGAGACACCCTATCTCTTGGGAGATTCCGTAAAATGACGCAGACCATGTTTGCTATTCCAACAAGAAGATTGAAATTGTTGTCAGAGATCATCGAACTACGTCGTACACAAAACTTCATTCCACAGCAACGTGAACAGTTCGTTTTAGGTAAACATTGTTTAATTTACAACAGGACGTGTGGTGAATCTGATTGAACATTCTCAAGAATAAATTTTAATATAAACATGTTCGCTTACAACTACAAATATGTTCTAATTTCAACGATTTAGAGACGTTTTGTCCAAAATTGTTTAAAATTTAAACTTTGCCATTTCCTGTGTGGCTCTGGCAGAGGCAAAAATAATTGAAGAGTCTGAAGATTTTCAAGAATAAATATTGCAATATAAGTTTGTTCCCATTGAAAATGTAACTGTGTTCTAATTTTAACGGTTTAGATACGTTTCGTCTAAAATTGTTTAAAATTTAAACTTTGCCATTTCTTGTGTGCCTCTGGCAGAGGCAAAAATAATTGAAGAGTCTGAAGATTTTCAAGAATAAATATTGCAATATAAGTTTGTTCCCATTGAAAATGTAACTGTGTTCTAATTTTAACGGTTTAGAGACGTTTCACCTAAAATTGTTTGGAATTTAAACGTCGCCTCTCTGAAGGGATTGCAGTTGGGAGACTGCAGTCATCGAATAAAAATAGCACATTGTGCGTGGGTTGCAGGCTGATAATGGCGGACTTCCCTCCGTTTTACTTCGTCTGCGGAAAGAACGCTGTGAAGAGAACGAAGAGCTACCGTGGGAAAATAGTAGGGACTTTGAAGTACCGGAACGTGCGAGTGAATGAAGGTAAAGGGTCAGTTTATTAACAGAGCCGGGTGATGCCAAGGAATGTAGTCGCGGATAAAAGGAAAAGCTTCAAAGTCCAAAGAGCTTCATTAGCTTTATCATCTTGTGACCCTGCATCGGAATTGCATTCACTTTGCCGATAATAATTACCGGGGTCGTTCACCGCTCGTAAAATACGACTTTACCGTTCAGGTAACTTGAGTGACTCAATCACTGCACGAAACATTCTGTCGCCCTGCTTCTATCTTCTTATGATCGTTGACCGAAAACCAATGACCTTCGATGCAACGAACGGCCGTTTCATTGTTGATACGAACGAATACGCTTGTCGATATCTCCTGGCGTGTTTGTCGATTAAATGCCCGTCAAAATCAAAGCGAGAACTGTTGCTGTCCGTTACAAACTCGGAACAATTCCTCCGGTCTATACAAATTGCTTTCCGCGAACTGTGGTCGGACACTAACCAGCGATGGTTTATTCATTCAGTAGTGGTCACTTGGAGCGTTCACGCGTTACATTTCAAATAAGAATATACTGTTATCAATTGTTTCGATGATCGGTAGACAGAGGATTTTAATTAAATTTTATCGTAAAGCATACGTATAAACGATTCGAAATACAGGATACGTTTGCGCAATAATTAGACTGCGGATCTTTATGCACTTATGGTAAAATTGAATAGATGAAATTCAAAATTGTTGAAAAATTTAAAAAATTCAAGATGTCAATATATAATTTCTCCTCTATTGAAGAAATAACATTCAATTTAGTTTCCATTTCTTGCATATAAAGCGTGTTTACCATACACATTTTAGCTTCAGAGTAGGTGATTGTATTTGTCTTGTAACATCATATTATGACCTATACCAAAGTAAGTTCGGACTGATTAATTTTCTTCTAACTTGAAAGCAAGCGAGTTCCGGTGACCTGTATATAACGCCCCACCCCTGTATATCCGGTTAACCGAAACGACACGTTGTTCCATGAAGTTGAACATCCCTTGACAACCAATACCCAAGGAAATGGCGCACAATTTCCATTTAACGAAACGACACAGCCTCGGCGCATACACTCGAGCAATTCCACGATACCGTCGCGACCGTTTAAATTCTACTAGCAAAAGCAAATATTCCATTCATCAAGCGGTCCAAGTTAAACCACTTAAGAACCCGTTCAATTAATTTCCGAGCACGGCTTGAAATATACATGTATATATACCAGTGAGACAGAACACGGGGGCGAACTGTCAAAACAGCTGATACCAGCTAGGCGACACTTCATTGACCTAGAACAATAATTCTGCCGGTGAACCTAGCGCTCACCTCTGGGAGGAACTGTTTTATCGCGGTGCAAGCTCGCAACTACCGTCGCTGCCAGAACGGCCTACCGCGGAAACGGTCTTCTATCTGTTCTTTTCCACAATGGCGCCGTGGAAGTAGGGGGCGGGCGTCACAATTCGAAGAAATTTATCGCCCGACCTTCCGCCCAGGCCAGCCACCGTCCTCGCAAACCTCCAAGACTCGTTTCCAGGAGCGACTTACTTCGAAGTAGACGACCAGACACCGTAGAAATGAGACCGCGCCCGATACTACGGACTGCCTCCCTCGTTCCTGCTGTTGCCAATGGAATGGATCATCGATCGATTTGCCGAAACCGAGTCAAACATGTGGAAGATCGAACGCTGCAACCGTAGCAGTAGACGCAGAGTAAAATTTAACCCTTTAACACTCGGAGATATTTTAACTCGAAAATTAAACGTTCCTTCTGACTATTACTTCTTCTTCTTCGAACATATGAATATTTCCATTCTCTGTGATTTTTTAAATTTGGTAGATATAAAACTATTTAAATAATAGTACAGCGATTTTCTATTTCACTGTAGGTAGTTGCAATTCAGGTAGAAGTTTTCATGATGCATCCGCTGTCTAATAATAATAATAGCAATAAACAGATTGCGGATCTTCATAAAAAGTTAAAATGTTTTGCATCGGTTGTCAACTGATTTTAAATCTAAAAATCTCTAGTTTCATAATCGTTTTTATTGTAAAATTATTGTTCCGCAATTAGTTGATATACATATAATGGTGGTTGTAGGGTAGATAATTGGCAAGATAAAAACAGAAGGGTGAAATTTAAGTACCCACTATTTTTTCGAATAATTGATATTTTACGAAGAAAAATTACAAATTCAACTGTGAAGAGAGCGTAGGGTAGTTGGAATTGGTGGTCATAAGTCGCAGACGGTTTCTCTCTGACCCTAGACCGTCGCGTCGCTAGTCGAAACGGTGGAAGCAGAAAACACACGACAGAAAAAGTAGCGGACGCAGGAACGAAGTGGAGGCTGCAACGGGAACAGATAAACAGAGGAATAAGCAAGCAGAGAGTAAGAGGGTGGAAAAACGAAAGAGAATAATGCATGATGGGAGAAACAGTCACCGGACGAGAGAAAAATGTCTGTAGATAGCGGGCTCCGAGCGTTATGTTCTGCTGTCGTGCCCTGGAATTATGATTTGGTCGAAGGTATGAGAGCAGATCTTAGCGAGTGAGGCAAAACATTCGAAGATTTATCGAGTCTGGAAAGAATGTAATTTCGGTTTTTGCAATTTCGGGGGACACTTTTGATATGTGGCGAGCGGAAACCGCTTTTTCTCCATTCTAACGAAGCAATTATATTATTTACAGGACACTCCACCATTCTCTTCGGAAAATGTATAACTAGGAAAATCATTTTATCCACCTTACGTAATTGTTCTAATTACAAATACTCGGTTGGAATCCACGAAATAATTAGCTATTGAATTTTGTAGTTCTATGAGGCTATGTAGTTCCTGCTGTTGCACAGCTTTCGAATGAAAGTAAAAATGCTGTTTCGACAAATAAGGAGGTCGCACGGATTTCAATTTTACAGGTTCGACGTAAACTTCAATTTTCCCGTTCCGGCGTTATGTGCGCTCCAATGGCAAAATAAATAAAATCCGCATGCGAAGATGTTTTCCGGCTCGTTTTAAAACAGAGCACACTTGCCACTACCTCCGCGCGGTTATCCTGTAGGATTGGATAAGCAACAGAACGGGGCAGGAGCGACGAAGAAAATAGCGGCCGGCTGGCTGGGCAACCGAAAACTGCGAAAACAAGGCAAAAAACGAAATGGCTACATGTAAGACAAGTAGAAAATAACTTGAATATATAGTGACCAAATTTTCCTTCGGAGAATACCTTATTTTCGATCATTATTGGACGAAAGTTCTTGGGAAACTCACTTCGAAAACTAAACATTTGCCGGTAAAATTATTATTACAATACTTGTGACCTTTCAAATCTTCTCACAAACTAGAGCTATTTCTTTAGTGCAGCTTCCAATATGCAAAATAAACGATTAACATTCGTGAAATAAATATACATTTCAATATATTGATAATCATACGATCATACACAGTTCCTTGTATTATTTAATTACTGTACAAATAAAATCCTGTTCTCTGTAGTATTTCGATAAATGATCTACCCCTCTCACAGAAATGAATACGTATTATAAATATGAAACAAAACATGATCGCTACGACAAAGCGGAATATTTATGAAAAGATTTATCGCGTATTTGTTTGTTAAACCGCGATCTCCGCAGAGGTAAATCAAAATTTTATAAATGGAGACGCATACAGTATATTGCTCGTAAACAAATGTCTGACCAGAGTCGTCTGGTTCACAATGTGTTAAATTATACAACCACAGAGAGGTGTGTTTGTTTGATAAATAAAATAACACAATTGCTCGATGCAATATTAAATATATCGATCTGAGAGAAAAAACATATAAGGGTCTGTACATATTGTTTCAAGACGAAGAATTGCGTCGGAGAAACGGAACTGTCTCACGATCGTACACAAACAAACAGCAGTACGCTATATTTCAGCAATTAAGCGAGTCCCACGAATATCTCGATAAATATTTTACGACTGGCCGCGTAAGTTATTACAGGATACTTAATTCCGGATACTCGGCTAGACTCAGGACGCCGCAAAGCACACATCCGCGATAAATCAAACGTAACGGTGGTAAGGAGCTTCCTGGAAAAATCTTGGTGCAGCAGGTACATCGAGAAGAACTTTTTTGTCGCTCAGATATACTTTCCAATTTCCGAATGACATCGCCTCCGCGACGATAAATATGTCTAATAGAAACCGCGTTTCTCTCTTTCTCTCTCTCTCTATGTACAGTAGAAACTCGATGTGGAGACAAACAGCTCGGATAAATTAAGGCTCGATAATTAACTCTTTGCACTCGGTGTTATTTTAACTGAAAAATTAATCATTCTTTCGATCTAGAATATTTCCATTCCCTAAGATTTTTGAAACTTTATAGATATGAAATTGGTATAATACCTCGTACAATGCTTAAATGTTTATTAATTGATTAGGTACCGATACATTTAATAATGTAAATAATAATTTGAATAACGGTACAGCAATTTTTAGTGGTGCCTCAGGGGGTACAACCGAGTGCTAAGGGTTAGTATTGCCCAAGTCAGACAAATAATAAGAAATTAATTATACAATGCATGAGAAGAGTAAAAAAGCAAAAGCGAGAATATAGTGAATTTCAAAGTTACGATTACATGAAAACGAAAATCATCAGGAGGAACTTTGTTTTAGTTATTGTACATATCTTTGTGAAATTCAGTCTCCTGTAACAATTGAGGTGTACGTTCCATGAGTTCTTGCGACCATGCTAGTGTAAACTCGCCCAGCCGAAATTCTGGCTGTTTTTTGCGAATTGCAATCCCATCAGAAGCCCGCGAATTCAGTTCCCAGCTAAAAGCTAACTTCATCGCGGGTAAATGCCGAGAATTCCAGCGCGCGTACTTACTTCACCGGTGAAAATTTTAATCGTTAATGGCTGCGTCGCCAGACGTGCCGGTCGTTAACGAGCCGTTGCGCGAATTCTCGCAAGGAATCGTGTTCCCGGTTCCATCGTGGCCGCGTCAACGATGGGGATTCTTGTTGCGTCAGCCAATATTCATGAAATTTTAAACGCCCCTACGTCCCCGGCACTTTAATTGCAACGGTTTACGCTGTTCAATTATCGTAAACTTTTAATTATTGCTGGTCGCGATTCCGACTCTCCCCACTTTCGGACGAGTCTCGGTGTTTCGTTGGATTCGAATTCCTGAAAATTCCTGTCTGTCCCGAAAGCAATTATTTTCACTGAAAATAAGAAAAATTCATTTTAATTGATGTGGCGCAAAGGCAAATTGCACTCCCACACCACCGCCCTTCGTACCGCCGCGTTTTTCCGTTTCCCCATTATCTTTCCAAGGTTTCGTAATTTTTAGTGTAACACACGGCCCGTGTAAACAGAGACTCGAACGCAATATTGCCGGACAAATAATTATTTCCGCGATGCGACGCGATCAGACTCCCCGCGAATTCGTAAAATTGTTAATTTGACTTTTCCAGTCGTGCAACGGCCGCGTTCAATTTATCAGACCGAGCCGGCCTGACGCGATGCGATGCATTCTCTTTCATTTCAAGTACACGAATTTGTATGTCCTGATTTTCCGCCGGTTTGCAATTGAAATTTGAAAATTACCGAAATACGCTTCGCTGTCGGTTTCGTTTCCACGATCGCAGATTATTCACTAAGCTGACAGCAGCTGGTCGGGTAGACTAACAGAAGGAAAACCAGCCGTCACATGCAGATCAATACCTCACACACGAAACGTTATTATGAGAACGTGGACTTTACGCAAGTTATTTAAAAATATTCCACACATGTATAAAGTCTTTTAAAGCAGTTTTCAACGTCGTATTATGAAGCAGTATTCGTATTGTAAATGCACTTCGTTACACTGAAAACTACTGAAGATATAGTAGCTACTTTTATGGGCATTAAATGGGGCCAGGATGTATTTACAAACTTCTCCTCGCATCTAAAAAACCATTCGAAACTAAGTTAACATTTCATAGCTCGTTAAATTTGTCTTTCAGTGGCCATCAAACAACTTCTAAGGAAGTTACCCTTAAATTAAGAGCAGGTACAACCAAAAGTTCGCCTGTATAAAACTGTTTCACCGTTTAGCGTCCATCAGAAATTATTATGTATCCTTAACACTTGATAATCCATTTTCAAATATCTTGGGGAGCTTTCTTTTTCGAAACTCGATTAATAGACTGCGAATCTTTATTCATTTATAGGAAATTTTGAAAATTAAAGATGTCGATATATGTATGATTTCTCATCTATGAAAATATTTAAGGAAGAAAATAGCATTCTATTTGATTTCTATTCCTTGTAATCGACGCAGACAATTTTTATCTTGCATATACATTCACAGTCTACCGATTAATAACTCGAAATAATGGGACAAAAACCGATTTGCAACGGTGGTGTTGGGGAGGGTGGCTGACCGCGAAGTGAAATGAATTAAATGCTTGCAAGTTCGCAGACCACTTCGTCGATGTACAATGAATTAAGAGGAATACGGTACACACGCATACATAGAAACGATTCCGAATTGAATTTCCGTGGCCGGTCGTACCGGACCCCCGGTTTTAGAATACACTTTTTGGCATTGATATAGGAGGCGAATGGGGGCGGGCCACCAATTATTGGCCGGAATTCATTTACGTGTAATGAAAATGGAAATTCCTGGAGCCCAGTCTCGAAACGAGTATCCGCCTTCGAGGTATAACTAGTAATTACATGGGGGAGGTTCGTATGCGCGCGGCAACCGGGCGCAATTCAAGTGCGGATTATACGACACGCCGGTACGCAGAAACATAACGGAATCAAAGTGGAATAGTACCCGGGCCGCCATGCTGAGAAGAAGTAGGTAAAGTGTCTGCTGATTAATTAGAAGTACCCGGGGTAAATGACAGGAGGCCCAGCTAGACGGGCAAATAAAAAGTGGATCTCGATGTCGGTGACACGATTTCAAAGTTGATGAAAGCCGACGAGGAACACGACCGACAAGATGATAGAACACGCTATGAGGAAATTTGTTGAAGCGGGATATTGAGGAACAAATCAGTATTGGGAAAGAACTGCCTGATGTGCCACGCTGCGAAAGATACCATTTCAAACTGTCCTCGGTACGCTTTTCATTCCACTTCAAACGATGTGCTTTTTTTAATTTTTTATTCCATTTTATACCCTAGGTATACCATCGGTTTCGTTCTAAATTGAAAGTCTTAGATGATTTGTATATATTTAGACATCAATTGTTGGAATTTCGCTTTTTATTTTTGTAGCCTGTTGACGGATGATTGTAAACAATTTATTTTAGTTTATATCAGGTCGTCAAGTATGAAACTTGACAAATGTGTTTGAAATTGGTGTTTTATCTGTCAAGTTTCATACTTACTCACCTGATAGGTAGAATGTCAGGTGGTTAAGTATAAAACTTGATAAATGTGTTTGAAATTTGTGTTTTATCTGTCAAGTTTCATAGTTATTTGCCTGACAGATAGAATGTATTCTTTTCTGTCGGGAAACGCACGCCCGACAAAAGTTTCGTATTGGTTTTAGCAACTCTTGCCTGAAGCCTTTTACTTTTTCACGTAGCCACGTCGTTTGTCGAGTTAGTTCTTTTATGATGTCTGCCACCTCTAACTTAATCCAACGCGGGTGCTTACGTTCTTGGTGCTTCCATTTCCTTCGTGTACTTTTCATAAGCCTCAAAGGCGTTGAGTCCACAAGGTTCTATATATGTGTGTGTATTGCGAGTTTCTAGACGTTATTGTACATGCTTGCTCATCTGTGTGCTACTGAAAAAGTAGAATATATATGTACAATGTGATTTATTCGAGGGACGGCGTACTGTACTATCTTACACTGCAGTACCCTCCGTACGATAACTTCTACTTGTAGGTACCGAGTCTACAGTCGGGGACAGTATTAAGAAACCTTTAAGAACTAACAACTTTGTGAAAATTGAACCAAAAAACTTGCGAGTCTTCTTGAAATTTGTTTGAGAAAATTCTTAATTAATATTTTTTTGTACATTACTTATCAAACTAATTCATCTATGTAACATTTGAAAAACAAAACAGTAAATCGTTTGGTTACGATAGTAAACAAGTCTATACATATGTAATTGATTTATGTAAATCAAGTAGCTTCATGTAGGCTCTTGTAGGTTTGTTCGAAAATCTGTTCCGAACACATTCCGTAAGAATGATGATCGACGTCACGAGAATATTTGTTTACTACTTTATTAGATTTCGCAATAATCTTACAGAGCTGACTTAGCAACGTAATACATGTTACCCGCGCGTTCGCTTTGGATTTTTAATAAAGAAAAAATGGGAAAAAGTGAGGAAGAATTTCATTTGTGGAAGCTTATCGTGTATGCGTGTACGACGGTCCTTTTTAAAACATGCTTGCTCTCGTCGCGGAATAGAAATTTTTGCATAACAAAACTGTCTCTGCACAACAAAACTGTCAACCTATCAGTAGATGAAAAATTGATTTCTAGTTCCTACTATCAGTGCATCGAAGATACACCTGTGGAACAGCAACAATTGGCAAGGTATCAACAGTCGAGAACTTGGTAGAAATAGGACACGGTGTAGATACTCATTTACATTGATTCATAATCAGAAATCTCCGAAGGCGGTCCAATTAAAGTTTCTTATCTTGACGTCTAACTATCTTCAGCAACAATTACACGAGTACCTGCATACGTAACTAACTATCTGCACAATGAGACGTAGAATGCATCGTAAGGAAATAAATTGTAAAAATATTTAGAACCTTTATGGAAGCAATGCCACGTCTACTCGAATGTAATAAACAGACTGCATATCTTTATGCATTTATGAACAAAATTTTGGTTGGGCGAAATATAAAATAGTTAGAGTTTCAAAACATTCAAGCATGTTGTAACGTTGCTTTTAACGTAACAAAATCGTTATTGGATGAAATCAGTTTTTACATTGTTCCTGCTTCCCACAATCAATGCAAAACATTTTGATTTTGCATAAAGATCCGCAGCCTAATAATAAATATGCGTGTTTCGAGGCAAAAATTATATGTTAAAAAATAAAGTTCGGACACGTGTCTGCTTATTTTGACGCTAGAATCACCAGAAGAAGTTTCATTAATATAATGGCCACCTCATAAACACGACCTTCCCTTCTAAGGTAATTTGTTCAACTAATTAAAAAGAACCAAAACAAAAAATACATTCTTAAAGCTACACAATTCAAAAATCGTTAGGAACACAGAAAGCTCGGACAAAGACAACAAGGACTCGCGATTCACATAAACAAAGAAAGCCTCCGCGCAATTGCATGCCGGAATAGTTGAATTAAGCAGACCCCGTGAGATGCTTAAACTTTCAGTAAAACAGTGTTCCATTTCGCGGTATAAAAATACACTCTGCCGGAACGTTTCCAACAATGCTCTGACATCCAGAGCGGGCGAACGCGTAAGTAAAGTTCATGGCGCGTATGCAAGCACTCGAAGTAATATTTACGGCTATGTTTTACATTGAAAGCGTGACCTGGATATAACGGAAAATGCGCGGCGGCAAAGTCGCGACGGGAGCCGCGAACGGAACAATATTTTCATGTAATTGTGCTTGCCCGGTTTAATTTACCAGCAGCGGCCGCTACTTATAAATATGACGTAAACATATAAACGTATTAAGTGTGCTAATTATGTATTCGCAGGGGCGGTTATGTTGCGGTGGCGGCAATTTATCATGTAATCTGTATGCGCACTCCGCGTCAATAAGCCGTCTTTTATGAGCTCGGTCTCGATCCAGCGTTTATCGAGGATTGAAATACACTACCGCCCAAAAGTTTCGGTACATGGCGTAAATTCAGAGAAACAGGAGGTTTATAAGAAGAACTAAATGCCTTTAGAACAACCAAAGACGATTAACTTGTCAAAAAACTTACAAGCAGTACGTTTTTCATTTTGTATTATTTTCTTTTTATCAAGGAATGCGTATTTTTCTTCAAATTGCTCTTCCATTAGAAATCCGTCTATTAAGGGCATCCTGACAATTATGCAATTTCTATGGTTCCGAACATTGTCTTACACTGGGCATGTTCATTATACAAGAGCATGGGCATAAGAAAATGCTGAAATGTGGTAAGCAATATTAACCGACTAGTTAATATTTGATATTATAGCTATGGATCATTTCAAGATTTATCGATATATTTGATTTTTACAAAAATCAGTAAGTGATTCGAAACTTTTGGCCGGTAGTGTATATCGTCCCCCGAAATTAATGGGATCGGCCGTTATTCGTTCAAAATTCAGTGTAAGGGTAAATACCGAACTTAGTATCCGTGAAACTTCGATATTTCGTTAATTTATTAACGTATCGGAGGCCGGATCCCAATGAATATGTAAATGGATGATTACGCTCGACAGCAGTGCCGGAAATACGTATTTCGACTGGCGGAGTTTCGCCGGATATGCACCCTAAGACATAGACACGAACGCGTTAGCTGTCAAGGCGAGCAGTATTTACTGTCTAGAAACTGTGAAAGCTGCAATCGGATTTTGGCACACTCGTGTTTGCATCGACTCTCCGGAAAGTGCTTTCAATTACCGAGAGTGCGACGATTATGGGAATATTCTAGGCGAAACGAAGGTGTTCATAATTTTCATTGTAACGAGTTAGGTTTGAAAAAACATTTTTTTTGGTCAAAATTTTAAAGTCGTGATGCCTTCAGGTTGCGGCATTGATCCTGAAATTAGAAATTTTTTAAAGAGGATCTGTATGTGAAGCGACAATTTTCTGTAGCAATTAAAGGAAACAGAAAGTTTATTTCACCTATTGATATTACCCGCCAAGCGACACTTTCTAAGTACTCATAGACGTAAATATTTATTGGAGAATTCATAGACGCTTGCTCCATTTCCCCGGAATACTCCGACAAATTACCAAGGTGCAATAAAAACGCCTGTGTTGTGCCTGAAACGAGGATGCCAGCGGAACCTGTGCAACGGTTGAAACGATTACTTTGTGCGGGGAATTTCAAATAAAATATCAAGAAACGAGACAGAATATTGTTACAGCGGAGCGACCGAATTGGATGTACGGTTCGTTACGGTGGGATCCGACAAAAAGGAGCTTTTCTCACAATGGAATTATTATTGTACCGTTCGCATCGTACGCGAAATAGATTGAAAATATTTCTCGAAGAAGGTAATTCCGATACCTGTGTGTACATAATGTTTTGTACTTTTTAACACGGTGTACGAACATCGATAATAAAAATGTGGAACATTGTATTTCATCAGATTGCTCTGCCCACCTTATTTTGCAATCATTTATTCTACTAAATTGGAACTCACGTCATTTATGAATTTCTTACGACGAGGTGGTGGAATATAATAATCTACAATCTTAAAAAAATTCATGTAATTACATAATTAAAAAGTTACACTAAACATTTCTTCCAACCTAGAATAATTCCATTCTGTTATACAAGGTGGGGCACCTAAAACAGGTTATCTGAATAACTCGCTTGCTTTTGAAGATAGAAAAATATGCATCAGACCAAACTTACTTGATATCGAGGCGCTCGTAATCTGATGTCATTAATTTTTTTGTAGGTAGAGACGTCAAGGAGATATGAAGGTCAACTCTTTTTTTTAAATGGAACGGTAAGGTTTTTTATTTATTCCATTCTTCATAACACATATTTAAAACAAGAACTTCTTCTATAATTCAATAATTAGCCGACTACTTGTGTTCTTTATATAACTTGATATTAGATTCATATATAACAAGACAAAAAATCTTGAGGTACCAAGTTTCACCTGTATTTAATACTTTCTTACTACGTTCATCCGCCATTTTGTTTTCTATTCTTTTAATTTCAGATTCATAATTAACGACTTCAGGAACCCCAAAATACCAAGTTTTGTCCTATTCTAACAGTTTTCATAGGTTCAATCTCCATTTTTCTTTATTTGCGATTTTGATTTTAGATTCGTAATCAGCGACCTTGAAAACCCCGAGATACCTAGTTTCGTATAAATCAAAGAAAGATTTGATTTTTGGCCAGGTTTTGGAGTAAATCGACCACTGGCGCGCCAGTGAGAGATATTATATGTAGAGTGAACTTCAAGAGTGAATGTTTAATTATACGAATTTGTGTGTTAGATAACTGATCTCTTTTTCTTGTCCAACCCACAACCACTCGAGTATTAAGGGTTAATTACTTCAGCTTCTCATTAGGCGCGCAGTGGCTCAGTGGGTAGAGCGCGCGACTGCGGATGCCGTGGTCGCGGGTTCGATCCCACCGCCGGCACCTATGGAAATATTCCATGTGCTATTTACTGTGGTGCCTAAGGTGGTTCGGAACCCACCATAAAAACAGTAGGTCCTGCTGGAATTGGTTGCAATTAGGCGATAGGTGAAATTGGAAATAGAAGGAGAGTGGTGTATGGGCTTGAAACCCTGAGGGGACCAAGTGTATCTATTTATCTATCTACTTCAGCTTCTCTCTATCATCGCATCGTAGTGCAAATGGTATGATTCCACAGCGCTGTAAAGGGTTAGAAAAAGGCTGAAGTGGTCGCAAACAGCATCGCGCAGACTCGGCGCGTCGGTCAACGCCACCTCATCAGCTCCAGCTCCGCTCATAATGTTCTTCCGCGTCGATTCTGGCACGGGTATGCGGCGGTGTTTTCGAACACCAATATCCGAGGTCGCGGATGCAAACGAGCGTGACCGAACGAACGAGTGAAATGAAATAACACACGGAAAAATAAGTGCAACAACTTCGCGTAATTTACTTGATTCTGACACGAGTCTGCCTCGTTATAAAACAGCAAAACTTTTTCGCGTTACACTGAAGGGCGTAACCTCGTTTCTAGGATTGCAAGGCTGCGGGATGCACTTTCTCATTTCTCGATAATGTAAACGATGGGGTTCATTCGATTTTTTTTCTGTTTATTTATTTTACGACGCTTTTCAACTTTTTTCTTAGGTTATTTCGCGGCAGGACCTACAGTTTATTAAAGTGGGCTCTGAACCACCTTAGGCACCACAGTATTAGATAGCACATTCGGAGTTTTTTCAATTTTCCAATTTGGGCCCTTCAATTTCCAAATATTCAAAATATTTAATATTTCAATCACTAAGCCCTCAAATTTCCAAATATTAAAATTATGCCTTGTAAACGTGAACAGGACTAGATTGATCTGTTATCTAACGCTTTTCAGAAATCCTATCTTTGCATTATCGAGAAATAAGAATGCGCATCATCCCGCACCCTTGCAAGCCTGGAGAAACGGATCTACCCTTTGAAATTTGGGGTTGCAATGTCGGACGAAGGGTAAGCAAGAACAGCGCGCAAGGATGCAATCGATGCGGGACTGCTGTAACGCTGGGAAATTTGGTTGGTTTCCAAAATATTCGTAGCTGTCTTTAAATCGGCGTGCTGAATCGAAGACGAGGAAATTGGCACAGTTCGGCTGGTTTCGGTCGACGTTCTCCGTGCTAGTTCACGCTTCATCAACCGAATAAACTGCGGACGTGTAAACCTCGACTGCATAACGACCGGCCACAGTGCATCACGCCTGTGTATCTTCCCGCGGAATGTGCATCCCCGCTGCTCGCACAAAAACGCATCCACCGTATGCAATGTGTGAGATTCGTACAGGCTAGCGATCCTCCGTAGTTTCGCTTTGTTCGACGAACGACGAAATCGTAGTAGGACGTCACAAAAGAAGAAAAAAAAAGTAGCGCATTCAGGAACAGAGTTGCTGAAAGTTCCAAACCCACAATGGTTACAAACTCCTCTCAAAATCGCTGCAGCCGTTGCTCGCGGACTGACGATTAATGAACAATAGCTTTGTTGTTTTGGCACTCGCCGCCGCGGGGAATCCACGCCGGTTTGGCTTCTCTTTCATGCCACAAACCGCTGCTCCTCGGCTTACTGTTCTTTCGCCCCGATCATACCTCCGCGAGAACTATGTTTCGCGATCGTGCTGTAACAATGGACGGCGGCGCTACTGCGAGCGATCGTTTAACATATGCGGCGGTTCGCGAAAGTACTCGACCCTCGTTTTTAAAACTTTAGCTAGTCAAAATGTGCGCGTTGTACTTACGCCCTCGATCTCTGACTGGACACGCGCGCTTCAACAGATAGCAAACGCTCGCAACATAGTTATTTCACTCGTGCGAATTTCGCAGTTTCTCGTTGCTGATATCGCACGCGTGCTCCAGCGGTTTATGGCCAACGAAGACGGAATAAAAAAGTTCTGAAGTGCAACTACTGCGTATTTAAATCTATATTGTGGTAGGGTGGCTCTAATTTTTCACACGGCACCCCCAGAGTTGTTCTAAATAATTCATAAAACAATCTGTGGAATTTTTGATTCCATATAAGTTTTTAGTCTTTGAATCTTTCGAGTTGCAAAATTTGTAAAGTTTAAACATTTTTGAGCTCGGAAATTTGTAAAGTTCAAAATTTAGTGTAAGAAACTTTGACAGACATGCTTGACTGTAATGTTGCAGTTTTACGGTACAGAAAGAACCGAGATTTCATTAGATAAAAAAGAAGCGAGCGTCGGAATCCGTTACGCAGTTTCACTTACGCGGAAGCTGTTATCGTCGCACTGTGTATCACCGAACTCGTAAAACCCGTGCAACTTCGACGCCTATTTATTGTCCGTAGCGTTGGATATATCACATCAGATGAACACCGTTATCGATCTACAGTATTCGTTTTACGACTTCCGTCAATCTGCGAGTTCAGCGGATCTGCATCGCGCGGATTCTCGGGAGAAAGAAACAAGGTAGCATGGGGGAATGATGAATACAGCTGATGTGAGCTTTTGGGCGTAACGGGTTCGCCTAAGATTAATCTTAGTGGACCGCCACCTTGTTGGTTCCCTTGGTAGGCATGTAATCAGCAACGGTGAAAGGAAGGAAGTAACTGCAAGCTAGCCGCCCGACGGAGTTCCCGAGACAAAGCTCGCCGTTTTCGTCGACTGTTTGTCCTTCGGAGCAATTCGAGCGGGTTCTTTCTATGCTGCGTGAACCTCTTGGCTTGGCCCTTTGTTCCGGCTTACGTAGTTGGATACGTTGCCACGAATGCACGCGACCCTCGAGAAAATAACGGGGCACAATGTCTCGAGACGGCTGCAACGGAGATAAAGGGTCGCCGGAGTAAATTTCGAGTAAACGAGCAACACACGGGACTGTCTGCAATTACACTGTCCGACTGTAATTCTGCGTTCCGATAACTGGTTTCGTCGACACTCGCACATTTTCAAAACATACATCCAAATGTTACATTTCTGAGATACACAAATGATTCTGTGAAATCTTCCAAATACAATGGTATATAAACAATGTGTGTTGGTATTAGCGCACTTGACAAAGCTACCACGCTAAAAACTACTACGCTGCATTACGGAACCAGTAATGTTACTTACGATGAAGTTTCCTACATACAAAATTTTTTAAAAAGTCTATTCGTTTCGGAGAAAATAACAATTAAATATTTACCTTTTCATCCCCCTCGCGAAACTACGTCATCGCGTTCAGCGATCCCCACTTCGCTCGACAACGCTCTCTAATGTTATTATTAAATTCAATTTAGATTCCTAACCTCGTACAGATAGTCCTGATAATTTGTGATTGTGTATTTTTAATAGGTATGAAAATTCACAATCACAAATTATCAGAACTATGTGTACGAGGTTAGGAATTTGTATGAGACTAGGAAAAATTATTTTATACTTTTTAGTCCGTTTTAAAAAACGTGGTATTTGTGAATTCTTCAAAATACAATGGTATATATTTTTATAACGTTGTACACGTCGTTCATTTCTGAGACATAATTGTACGTGTGAAATAGAAGCGATCAGTTCGAGGTGGAGACTTTGTCCTGCAATTGTTAATTAATAATCCGCTTGTTCGAAAGCAATTATCCTGCTCAATAGACGCACACATAGTGACGTACTCTATGACAGACACGGGATTGCCTCGAACTTGTAACCTGTTTACGTAGCGACAGCCATGCAATTGCCAAATGTTTAATGCAGACTTCAATTGTCGCAACCAGAGGAATCAATAACCCATTGTTTCTGTCCGTATAATGGTTTAGACACTACTTAAAATACACTTTTGAATAGTATAAGTTGCTACAGCTAAGTGAACACTGATACCGAAATTACAACTATTGCTGTAACTTTTTTACAAATGCTCTTATTTTTTCGTATATAGAATCGCCGTATAATACCACAGTGTGATCCAAATTATCAATGAATTACGAATAGATAGCGAATGTTTATGTAAAATAAAAATGTTCTTCCTAAATTGCAGCTAGCTGGAGTAAAATAGAAATTTACTTTCATTCTTAATATGGTGGATAGGTTGAAAACAATATAACAGTATATTTAAATTCTGCTAATATGTTTACTGTTTTAAATTACACCTTCTCATTTTTGTTATGAATGCATCAGATCTGCTGTCTAGTTATGAATTATTATTTTCCAGTATTTCACAGATGAAACTCGTTTTACAGTGCGAGTGACATTTATGAGCCAGAGACTATTCTTTGACTTTTGCCGAACGTAGAGGACAGCTGAGCCAGTGATGCCAAAAACGTGGGTATTTGGGTTTTTCTTCTCCTCTGCTGCTGCCGGCTGGGTTCCCC
>CM052321.1:8976650-8997561 GCA_028455615.1 Lasioglossum zephyrum | reverse complement strand
TATATATATATATATATATATATATATATATATATATATATATCAGGCAGCATAAACCGCGCGTAAAAACACGAAAGTTCTGTAGAATTGGAAATACAATATTCCTGTTGTTATTAAAAATTGCAGTTTGCACATGTCCGAATGTGTATTCCACGTACGGGGTAAACAACGTAAAATTGCAATCTGCAATCGTTTTCTATCGGCATTGGATACAATTCACGAATCGAAAAGTTCGAAACATGAAAAGTAGAATGTCAGCTGTAGAAGAGACAATTTTTTAATTGGAAAAATGCGTAAACTAGTGAGTCATATTTGCTTCGTTCTCCCACTTCTTAGTTCCGCTAAGGTGGGCGGTGAGTAGTGGGGGGACAGACAAGAAGAAGTTGAACAGGCCTGTTTACATCATCTAGAGTTCGCAGAAGTGTACGTAAAGCCCAGAGATCGTACAACAACGATAATATGTCCATTTTGCAAGAAAAAACAAACATGACGGAACCGTAACGGGACTATTGTTATAAAATTCGAGCAAAAAGTGTTTGTATTTTTGCTATCCTAGAACAAGTTGTACCAGCAATTATCCTGGAGGCATATGCACACCGGAAATTGTATACGGGTTCGTATATTTTCGGAAACATAAAACTTCGAATTTAACAAACACGGTTTCGAGAAAAACACGACGAAAGCGTTCGACACGCTGTGCCTACGGTTATCCAAAATTCAGAACATCAAAAACTACCAATTCCACCTTTCGAAAATAATTCGAGTTGTACTATTTACAAAAAGATTAATTATTTTTATAAATTCTCCGAACATGTTTGAGAGCGACAATAAATCAAGCGCAAACCATTTATCAATACCGTCCATATATCTGCTAGCTTGTAGCCGAAATAAATGAAACGATCGTTACGGAAGTCCGTCGAAAGACAATCACATCGCGCGATATACGGTTTCGACTTTGTCCTCAAAAATCGTTCGCCACGCGAACGACCGAAGATTTACGCACGCTTCTATCTGTTCCCGGCCATTTTTTATAGTTACTCCTTAATGATCGCCTGGCATGGGCTGAAGCTGAAAGCAGCATAAAACACGAATTTCCCGCTCTCTCCGCCCCTTCTCTTCTTGCTTCTCTCTTTCCCCCCACTTTCCCTCCCGAATCGCGTCCCGCCAGAGTGGGTGGAGAAAAAAAAACTAGGCTGGTTCGCGAAAGGGCCGGAATTATGGTCAACGTACATGACGCGCCTATTTATGATTCATATAAATCGCATTGCACGTAGCCAACGGGCGTAGGTGGTTATACGCGGTCCATTATCTCGCTTGTAACGCGAATACGGCCTCCGTGGCGCGTTATAAGCGGCGCGTCCGTGAGGATAAACCGTGCCGTGAATATTTATCTACGACTATTGCAAAATAAACACGCATCTCGAAACGGTACTCCCGTTGAAACACACGGATGATACGTAACGGGAGCCAGTATCGTAATTCCTGAAGGTTTTTAAAATTCCCGCCGCTGCTCGCCGTGCTATACCGACGCGACACCAACGCAACCATTTTCGGCGGCCATTATAGATTTGATGTACATACGCCGCGCCGCCAGCCGACTCGTATTTTGTTTATTCACGGAAAATCCTTGTCCCTTCTTCGATGCTGTGGACGCCTCTCGTTTTTCGAATCGACCGTTCCACGTTCGGATTTGATCAACGTTTGCGGTCCCTTGTTCCGCAAACACTGGAAAACTTGCATTGTTTGTCACCGATTTTTGCGTTTCGGATACCGGCAAGCTTTACAGGCTTTTACGTACGTAAAAGTTTTTTCCGGCAATCTCGATTCTTCGGAAAGTTAATTCTGACAGAACGGTCTTCTTGTGTTTAAGAATTTATGTTCTAACAATGAATTTTGTATCTTATATTTTTTTAATGAAACTAACCATTGTTTTATAATATACATATCTACCTTAAAGGCAAATAATTTAAAGTGTAATAACAATAATAATAATAATAATAATAATTCTATTGGTATTAAGCTTATCGTGGACATATATAAAAAAGTGCACCGCATAAAAATTGCAGTTTCTTTATAATCCTTCGCTGTGGTAGGCTGGTCGGCCGCGCGGCTCAAGTAGAGGATAATCCAACAATCATTACGATCTTCGATGGAACGCATTTGCGAAATGATCCGGCAGACTTAACCGAGACGAATGTTACAGATTATATATTGCGACTTGTTAATTGCGAATTCTCGACCGATGAAATTTTAGTAGTCTCCATTTTGGCACGGCATAGACAACGGTCGAGCGAGGGTAACGTCGATACCCTGAATCTCGAAATTCATCGTTCCCAGGCATTACGTTGAAATATCAGGTTCCCGAAACACGGATACATAAATGCTAGAACCGCTAGGTTCCCGTTACAGGGGAATGCGATAGTAGTTTCCAGCATTTGACGCCCGCGCCCGTGAAATTATAATAATTCATCCCTTAAGCAGAAATTTGGGTACCTAGACTGCACGTTACGGTTGGCCAGCAATCGCTGTAAGGCCATTGTATAATCTCTAAACTTTCCTCTCTCTCTCCCCCTCTCTCTCTTTTTTTGTGATAAAGGACGACCGAAAGTTACGAGCAGCGAGAGGGAAGCTTTTCTACTGAGGGGATGATATATGAACGCTACGAGTTAAGCTTTCGGCAGGATCTTGACCTGTGATGCAGAGAAACCATTCTCGTTGGCCTGCGATCCCGAAATGAGAAGGTTCGTCACGTATATGTCATTACAAACATCTTAATGGACACACGTAATTATACAGTCCAGTTTACAATATATGACACAGTATTATACTTCAAAATATTGTAAACTATATTTCACAAAAATTTCATGGAAATCTACGTGCTACAATCTTTTATCAGTTAACGGAGTTTTTTGCTTTTATTATCATTGTTCATCAAATGGCTGAACTAAAATATTCCTGAACTCCTGCGTTTGTAGTCCTCCGCTTCAGCTTTATTAATGAAGTCACTGGTATGGATCAACCCTGATATGGAAACTCTTAGATATAGATCATCGTGGATAAAAAAAATACGTGTCAAACATTTTTCACCAAACTATATATCCTGAAAAAATTTCATTCAAATTTATTTAGAATTTTAAAAGCACATTCGCGACATTTTTCCGGTTAACATGATAGCAAACACGATACAGTTCGGAACGGGCTTACGTTGCCACGGAGCGTGCAGGAATACAAAAAATTCAATGCAGTATTAGCAATAATTTTTTGTGTTCATCTCGGAAACTAAAATCGAGTGGCGGTAACGTGTAGAGGAAAAAGTTGTTCAGAATGATGACCTTGACAACATATTTCAAGGTCATCAAAATCGGTGAGGAAGCCCCTAATGTAAATAATTACCTAAGTTTTAAACCATAAAAGATATTGGGATGAAAGTTCCACTAAAATTCATTAAAAAATATTCCTATCCAGTGATAACTATCGTAATAAATATACTTTTTGTAATCATTTTTTGATTGATAGTGTAAACGAAGTGTTGAAACTAGCAAGAAGATTCGGCCAGCGTAGTAAAAGAGTAGAAATTCACCGGTCCGCGTCCAAGGCAATACGGAACAGACTGTGATTACATGCGAAGATAAATCAAAGTGAAGACAATGTCGAGGCTCCCTTTGATCATTGACAAGTGCGCGGGGATTCGGTGAACTCGAGGCTACCTAGCAGCTCGGGTAAACTTCACCGGTAAACAGGCGGGTGAGAAACTTGTCGGGGGTGTGTGAGGCAAGGGGTGGGGTATTGTTCGTGCAGCCGGTGGCTGGAATCCGACGAACAACCGGCGAGGAATGTACGAAATTTGAGGTTGACAGATGGCTCATCGGTGAAGTCGCGTTAATAGCGAAAGCATGCGCGGGCTACTTGAATGGATTCAGTCGCTTTGTCCCGGCAGATAAACAGGGTCTCACCTCAGGAACCGACAGGGGCGGAGGACGCATTTCCGGCGACGAAACCAGATACCATTGTTCCCGCTGCTAGAATCGATGACAGAGATCAATGTTATTGATGACAGTGATTTACGAACCACGGACTTCTCGCCCGCACGCGACTAACTCCTGCCCATCTTTCAACGGCGCAATTATTCTCCAGTTTCACCTCTGCCACCATTAACTGCGCCAATCACTTTCGAGAACCCTCCAACTGGCTTTTGGTACCTACCAAATGTAGTCAGACTATGCTACCAGCAATAACGATGATCTATTGAGACCATACAAAGACGAGGATACGAATTCACTATTTTATCAACAATAACTGCCTAGTGAAAATTATATTCATTTGTTTTCAAGAGTTCGGAAACGTGTGTAAGATGAAGATATTCTTCATGACACTTCTCGGTCGAGTGAGAACGTTTACTGCTCTTCCAGAACGACAAGGTGTTTCTTTTACAATTGTATATCTACATTCACTTTAATGGCTATAGAAGCTGTAAGAACCTTAGAGGAATTGGAACACATTTTTACATTATTCTGGACGATTCTA
Source organism: Lasioglossum zephyrum (assembly GCA_028455615.1). Taxonomy (NCBI): domain Eukaryota; kingdom Metazoa; phylum Arthropoda; class Insecta; order Hymenoptera; family Halictidae; genus Lasioglossum; species Lasioglossum zephyrum. The sequence continues at coordinate 8,993,037 of CM052321.1, read as the reverse complement.
AAATTTCTAATGTTTTTAAAATTCAATTGCAAGATATCGCGAACGCAGAGTACAATTTTTATTAGCCCCCTGGCTGAATGTCTTTAGATGCACAGCATTATTACACGTAATTTCGAAGCATTTTGCCAACGTACGAGCTATGTCTCCATATACATCCTCCGAGGCCGACGATATAAACCTTCATAACGACGACATTTCCGGATGTGCATGAGCGTAGAAGATCTCCACCGCCAGCTAACGTCGAATCGTATACTGCGACAGTGTCGAGACGCCGAGAAATAAGTCGAGGTTTTTCTCGACCAAAGTATATCATCATTTTCGCAGCCATTCACGCCTTCGTTCACACACACACACACACACACACACACACATGTACCTCTGAAAAGTTCTATGCAGCTTTATCCGTACTCTCAATACTGTTTGCATTCAGTTCTTGGCAACAATTGGGTGCTAACATTTCCGGTATACGTCGTCTAATTGATCAAAATGGGTTTTCCAACCGTGTGACCCATTTCACTCTTTTCAACTCTTTCGTAAACTGTCGTGCAAATCGTATGATTTCAATAATCATTGCGAATTATATTTATTAATTAGAGTCCGGATTTTTGTCGAGAACTGGAAATGTACTTCCTCCTTGTATTGTACGTTCTGCTGCATTTTCAGCGTAAACGGATGTCTGAATATTGCATCCGAGTGTTCAATTCGAAAGAAGTCCGGAAACTTCCCAAAGATAACAAGGCAAGCAGAACGTGACTTCCGAAACTGAAATCTAAATAAGGCGCGGCGAGAGACTGTTTGGAGAAGCAAGTCGAAATTAAATATATATTTGCCGAGTGGAAACTAAAGAATAAACAGGAGAAGGTGTTCCGTGAAAGTCTATTTAAACGAACTTCGAAAGCTAATGGACCTGTTCTTCTATTTGTACGGGAGCACGCTTTGCGAAGAATACACGGAAAATGGAACCAGTCGAAGCGTAACAATGGCATTTCGTCAACGTTTTGCGAAATAGAAGCCAAACAACGCGAGGGTGAGAAAGAATTAATTTAAGAAAGATGAAGCAGTGAGAAAGGGGATGGATGGAAAACCTTGAGACGCGAACGTCGCGTCTGGAATACTCTGCAACCACCTAATTTCATCACGTCCGAAAGATTCCGCGACATACTTTCACTTCTAGTTGGCAAGTTCGTGGTGGAAGAAATTTAGAGACGCGTTTCTTTTCTCCCTCTACAGCAGCGCAGTCGCCTATCCCCTGAGATGGCGAAAAATTGAAGTCCCGACAAAAACGATTCATTCAGGTCCTTATGAATAAAACATGTTAATCTCAAGCTGAAGCCTTTAAATGAGAAATTTAATACTGTTGCATTTGCATTCGCGATACGTAATAAACAGTACCTCTTTATATCATATTTTAAAGACATTCAGGTACTCATTCGATTCAGCTCGCCGAGTTCTTTCAAATGACCACTGAGCCGATTCTGTAGGTTGCATAGTTTAGGGGTTACAATACAAAAGTGTGCGTTTTTTTTAACTTTTTGGTGTACCGACTGTTTAAACAGTTGTAGCTTTTCGACAGTAGGTTTTAGGAAAAATCTGAGACCACATTCGCGATTGTAAATTTAATTACGTTGATAATCACCAGGATTTCTTATTGCAAATAGACAAAGTCGCGGGTACTGCTAGTACAATATATTTAGAAAGTTTGAAGATGATTGGATCTACGTGAATTTACATTTATTAACATTATTTTTAGTCTTTTCTACATATAAGTACTTCACAAATGTAGAATTAAGAATTATTATTATACAATAGCTTCTGAACGAAATTGTTTATTAACGTTTTTGTAGCGAGATTCGTTAAAAATATTTAACCAGTTATTACAAATATGATAATTAGTCTTAAATGAAGAATATTTGCTGAGATCAAGTCGTTTACATTCGTAAATACACACGGAGAAATGGTATTAAAATTAGTCAATTTTCTGACCTTACTGACCATTAGACCTAAAACAATCCCCACTTTACAGAACCAAAACCTATATCCACTGCTGATCTCTTCTTCTCGCGAGCTTTCTTTTCTCAGTCTTACCACTCACTCTTACCGAGTCTTGTCTAGACTACTAAGATCTTTTTGTGTAACGTCTGTAGTTTGTATTTCGCTCAGAAATTGGTCTTAATAAATATACATATATTAAGTATCCGGAATACAACAAAGGTTACATATCAGCAATTGATAAAGAGGGGAAACAGTGTTATCTGCACAGATCGATACATCTATAAAACCAGCAACGAGTGATTATGTAGCATTAAGTACAACAAAATAATCGGCTGATTATCGACCTAACAAAGTAAAGAACTAATCAAATGCATCTTAAGAAAATGCAGAAGTTATGATTCCAGATTAGTTCCCCATTACATGCTGTCAGTCGTGGTACTTGACGACTATCTAGATTAACTAATGACCAGAACCATCATTTGTCAACGTCAATCTCACTGTCGGGTGCAACGAATGGGAATGTCCGATGGTATCATTTTCATGTACCGAATGGATGTGAGGATAATACTATTGGGTTTTGACGCGTCCCATATCGGTCATAGATCCGTTCTGCATACGGTGAACGCGCCCTCGAACTTTTGCGGCTGATAGGCGTCTGATCGATGACTCGATCAATGGCCATTAACCACCTTAATCTCCCGCAGTTCAAACTTTTTGTTCGGAACGGAGGCCACCGTGAACAATGGATGTGCAAGCGGGATCAGCTTGACTTGATATTTGCATATCGATCTCGCGCGAACGAGGGCCACGTCAAATTCTTAACTCCGCCATTAATGAGTTCGATATACTTCTCCATGATAATATCTATTAAGGTGTACTCGTCTTTCGTGAAACTAAATACGGGTTTCTCGCGATAACAGGGACGGATACCTTCCGAGCGCTACCACCATCAGACACACGATCGATTTTATACAATTTATTTCACAGTTGTGAAAGTTATAAAGACCCTTTCATAAGAAATGATTCCGTAGATTTGTATTAGACGATTAAAGAAAAATTTTAAGAGAAAGCAGTTTCTACGAAGGAGATTATAAAATGTTGAGTGACAATTATGGAAAGTGATGGCGACTGGATAAGTGATGAAATAAAAAGTTCTTTCTAAAATATGCATTTTGAGAGAATTTTTCTTGTGACTTTATGTGCCGGTACTTTTCAGACCGCATTACGTGCGGATTGTTTAAACAGCGATGGCGCAAACATTACTAAAAGAATTCTAAGAAGGTACAGAGAAACTCTTCTCGGGTGAAGCTGAAAAATGGTTCTGTTTCATTTGGGAAGACGTAACGCCACGATGTCCAGTTCGTGAAAAATGGCTTCATGGAACAGGGCCCGGTGCAACGAGAAAGGATAGCCGTTAATTTGAATGTGGTTCGTGTAACGAAAACTTTGGAAAAACGGAGAATTTTTGCACACAGATATGATTTGGGAAACATATTTAAACAATTTAGAAATTCCATTTGAAGTAGCTGAAAAATGTATCTCTATCTCTATATACCTATAATTAAATTGTGTCAGCTTGCCTGTTTATGACATTTCCACTAAAATTCGTTAAAAAATTATTCCTACCTACTATCGTGATAAATATATCTTTTGTAATTATTTTTTAATTAATTTCGTTAAATTTTGTTGTTTAAAAATAAAAGCGCGATCTCTCTCTGAGACCAAATTGGTAATTGGAAATTTAATTACATTAATAGTCCACCAGCATTTGTTATTGCACGTGGACAAAGTCTTGGGTACAGCTAGTAAAGTATAAAATTTACTTTTTCGGATACAATTAGAATGAATTGAGCGAATGTCGAGCACCCCTTTCAATTTCTATTGTTTGGCCATGACCAATTAAGTTTCATGCGGTCGAAATGCCGAGAGACATTCAGATTCGCGATTCACATAATCGAATTCCCCTTGGCAGATTTTAGCCGAGTGGCCTGCTAATGGATACTCATGTTTCCTTTTAATTAATTAGTCCGCTAGCAAAGCAGACCCATTGTTTTCAGAGTGTCATGAAAAATCTCATTTCACCGACAAATTGCTCAACACGATTTCTAAAATTGTTCTGTCCGGAATCGATTAATTAGAAAAATAGTCGATGAGTGCTTGGAAATGTCATCGAAAACGTGCTTGGTTTAGCGTTTAATAACATCGTTAGATCGTAATGGACGAATTAATGGAAATTATAGGTTTCAGTCCGGGAAAATTGGAAAGAGAGGCCACATAGTAATTCACTGAACTGATATTGTGGAATCGAGACCCTCCGATCCGCGGAAAAGTACTGGAAGAATGGGGAAACTGAGCCGTGAATAATTAACCTCTCTCCAGCCAATTATAGATCAGTTTTAACCTGTCGCAATCGACAAAGTGGCAACGTTTGACAGTGGATATGGTTGAAACGATGAAGATGGTTCTGTGTCAACACACAAAGCATATGCACTTTACTTATTGAAAAGAAACGTTCAACTACTTGTTGATGTGCATAACAGGCGAATGGAAAGTTTCCTGTTAAACCAATAGACGTCATTAAACATTTTTGGTTCCGCCCAGTGCCATAAGTAAATGAGTAAACATACCCGTGAACTTGATTGGAAGTCTAATATTTAGTTGGAGATCGAAATTGTATGGTAACTCCAAGCAAACTTCTGAACAGATTCGAAACTTTTGGCTAACCTTTCAGCTCCCATCAGTTTCTCATTTCCCTAATGTAATTTGTCCAATCGTGTCAATCTCATTGAGTACAAAGAAAGAAAGAATTTTCGGACATAAACTAACCAGGTTGCAGACGGAGGGTTAGGTCGCTGCTACACTATTAGATGACCGGAGAATCGGAGATCGGTTTGAAACTAGCCGAGTCGCCCCGCTGTTTTTCTAGTACGGTTAACGCAGTGCTTAAAACAAAGTCGGTAGATAAAATGAAATGGCCGAGCAAATTTTTCGCCTATATTGACGACGCGGCAACTTTTCTCGCGAAGAGGCCACTAAGTGGTTGGAAACGGGTGCTATATCAAGGAAAGAGATAAGCCGCTTAATTTCGAACAAGATTAGTCTGGACGTTCAATCTCCTATATCGTCTCCTCTTTGGCACGTAACGGCGCCAGTGTTTCCAGCCGGGGTTAATCTCGGGATTAATCCGGAAACGAACTTTCCTAGTATCATTTTTCCGCGGTCGTTCATATTTCCGGTTTATATCACCGATTACACTCGGTGCTTTCTCGCGCACGAAATTTTCTGCTGGCCCCTTTCCACCCGTGAAAATGGAGGCAGTAAGAGAGAGAAAGAGAGAGAGAGAGGAAAAGAGAGAGAAAGAAGAGGTATATATGTATGTGTGTATACGGACGAGAAGTCCTGCAATTTTACAAATGAAACATCAAAGCAACCAGTGTAAATCAAATTTTCACGTTACGACAAGCTCGCGTTATTTCACCGACGTTTCATGGCGCGGCGGCGTAGCGCGGCACGCTGAAAACACGACAGCGTAGCCAACGCTAAGGGGAAATCTGAAATGACTATGATAACGATTTTCCGTTTACACGATGCAATTTGATCCTTCGTACTTGAATAATTTCCCGTGCAATTCCACGCCACCTTCGATAAGCCGATATCTGCATGGTTTGCCGAGTCCATAAATTAAGCACAGAGTTCGATTCGTGCTCGTTGGTAATCCCTTCATTGCCATACGAGAGACTCGGTCATTATAACTTTGCGATGCATTTGCGGATCCCAGCCAAACGAATTGTCCTGTGGCAGGAGGCCCACTATTTTTCTCGGACGACAACATTTACAAATTACAATAACTTCCCTATAGAATCGGGAAGTTAATAATCAATTATTATGTCGATCGTAAATGTTAAATATTTAATTTGTTTCTGAATTAGCTAATTCAATAGTTATTAATTGATCGATACTGTGCGCCGAAATCAGCAACAAATTAAATAACAACATTTGACTTTGACAATACCACACACACACAAAGTAATAGACAGAGAACCTAACCTACAAAAAGTATATTACATAGCATAAATCTTAGGTACGAAACGCCTAATATTCATGATTATTACGCAGCATTACTGAACCAGTAATGTGTTATGATAAAGTTTCCAATTTTATAAGGTTTATAATTTGGTCGTACCAATTTAAATTACAACCTGTTCTCTTGTATATAAATAGAAAATACATTTGTTCTGCGGGTCTTACATCACGAATGTCGATTTTTAAAGCTACCCCACACCTGTGGTTAGTATAATAGCACATGTTTAATATTGTTGCACATTTTCAAATTTACCGTCATATATTGATTTAAGAACGGTCGATCCTTGTGTTCAGACGAGTGTCTCTATATGTTCAGTTTTCAATGTTTTCAGTTTTTGGGCTCCGTTCAAACGGTCACTTTGACCGCAGTACGTTCTAAACCAGCAGTGTGTACAAATCAGTTTTTCAATGCTTAATTTACATAATTAAAGTTATTATAGCAAGTACGTATTAATATCCTTTTTGTTCAATTTCAATTCACCTATTCTACTTACTTTATTATATATATATTTTCTTGTAGACACAATTTTTCCTTTGAAAAAGATTAAAACCTGAACCGAAACGTTAAGACAGAAGAAAAGTTTATTGCAAAATTGCTGGATTTATTAATTGATCGAAACGGTTGCGCCGAAAGCATCATTAAATTAAATAATTAACATTTACGATCGATAATCGATATTATTATATTTACATTTCCCTCTGTTTTTCATTCAACATATCTATAGAAAGTAATCAGCACGCAGAGTGAAGGTTGCAAGTGGCTGAACAAGTCCCTTTACTTAAATCATTTCTATATTCTTATTCGAAATATAAAGTCTACCGTTTCGAAGTAATAAAATAAATATACATTATCAAAGAATTGTTCGGACAGTCTTGCCTGCTCGATAATGTTTATATTGTGTCAGAGAAAATCAATCTACCAGAAATTGAGGGCTAATATGTGGTAACCCTAGATTTCCGACCCAGAAAAAAACAATCCAGCCACAACGTGACCCTTTCGAGATCTCACGGTCAAATAAATTTCTTACTTTGCCGCGGTCACAACCCCTCGTTAATATTGACTACAAAGGGGTATAATTTAACACGTTGATCCAACCTGATACCCTAGCACGCGCGAGAAACGTAGGGTGAACTTGCTCAAGTAAGCGAAAGAACATGGTAATCACTAACTGCGAATGTTTATCCATTATCCAATTTTTGTAGACAATTTTTAAGAAAGTGGAATGAAATAAAATCTTATTTTTAATGGAAACAGCCTTTGTAGATCCGAAACAAATATAAATTGTAGAAAATTCTATCGAATTTTATATTCCAGCCTTTTTCGAAATTTTCATAAGACATAAATGCATAAAAATCCGCAGTCTAGTAATCGCTTTAAACTGTGAAAAATAAATTTTTCAATCACTCGATTTACGAGAGGAACATTTCAATCCTACAGTGACGGTAGGAACAGTGGACTACCATTAAGACCGAAACGTTCATCAAAATTTCATCGTGCTTGTTCCTTTCGTAAAATCTAAATATTAAATCAACATCTCGACCATTCACATTTTCCTCGCGAACGTAGTTGAAACAATATTATCGTATCCGTCTGAGACTGCACATTTGTCTGGCGAGATTTTTAACAGAGCCCTTTCCGCTCGTTTTTCGCCGTGCGTCATTGAAATATGCAATTCAAAGGAGGCGAACAAGCGAGCCTCTTTACAATGTTCGTTCGTTGCGTGTTATTTAACAACACCCTTTCGCGCGCTCGAAACCCATGAAACCCTTCCCCAGTTGAAAATCACATTTCTCCGGGGCGCGTGTGCAACCTTCGCGGTACCGCGGCCATAATACATCGTCACGGGGATGGGAAAACTAGATTTTCCCTTCAAAAACAATCACGGGAACGTCAACCTCGTCGTGGCAGTGAAAAAAAAATATATATATTCACCAGCGAGCGAACTGACTGCGAGAGGCACAGGGGAAAAATGTAAAGCCCGGAACGAGTCGCACGCGAAGGGCTAAAAGCTATTTCGATAAATTCACGATAAACCATCGAGAGCTCTAGTGTTCCCCCGCCTCTGTTCGTAATTTCCCGAAACTGCCGGCCGTATTTTCGTGGATGTCCTTATTCTTTCCACGGGAACTGCGAGGCAGACGTAAAACCGTCGCCGCCGGGTTATAGCTTAATAGGGCCGCTTTGTACTTGTCGCGCGCGAGCGGGGAGAGAAAAAAGGGAAAATTGGTCCACTCAGGGTAAAAGCGGTGACGAGCAAAAAAACCGAATGGATCGTCGAGGTTGATACGTGGCCATCGTATCACCGCGGCTCTCTGCAACCATACGCAAACACCATTCGATCATAGTAACGGGATAATGTTTATCCGTGAGAATGTTATTATCGGGCTCGGTGTCTCCTTTTGGCGTCGCGCTTCTCTGGAATTTCGAGAACCACGTAGCCACTGCGATATTCTCTCCACCTTTGCAATATCTGTGCGTTGAACTTCTCAGCTAATTCATAAAAAATGTTGATATTACTCTACGAAACTATTTTACATTGTAGAAATTCGTACGAGATGCAATCTGAACGAGAATATATCCTTCATTCCTAAGAAAAGTGATCCAGCTCTCATGCAATGCTGTAAGTTAAATATTTAAGAAAATTGTATAGTTTAACGATTATTTATATATAATTTGTATTGTATCATATAAAGTATAATAACGTATTTATCTCTACTTTGAGATTCTAATTGCATTAAATAAAAAAAAGTGATCTAAGACCTTTTAAATTTTATATCGCTTGCACAGCTACTGGGTTATATAATGGTCATGTACATTAATTGTAAATTGACTGCGGGTGTTTACGCGTTATTTAATTTTTGTAGGCAAATTTTAAGAAAGTGGAATCATGTGAAATGTCATTTTCAGCTGTGGAAGTCTTTGCAAATCTGAAAACAGTAAAAATCTAACTAAATTCTGTGGAATTTTATTTTCTAGCATTTAAAAAAAAAATTTTTAAGCCATAAACGCATAAAGGTTCGCACTCCATAAAATGGTCCAATTCGTTCATTTTTAATTGAATATATATCAACTGAATTGCGGATTCATTTAGTTTATTTACGTCATTCAATTGTACAACATAATAATTAAAAAAAAAAACGATAAACGTTCAATTCGCGTATCAAACTGATGTGCAGTATAATAAAAGTTTGAAATGAATTTCTCGAATTTACACTCAATGTCCAAGCAATCTCGTATAATCCTATTAGTGACGTCGAAATAAATGAAAAACCAATGTTCATCTGTACGGTTGCACATTGATATTAATTGAATATCAACAACAACCATTAGTCGAGCTACATTATTCGGTAAGATAAGACTTCGCCCTCTATATATTTCTTACAACATTACCTGAAAATTTACACACGATGTGGCGTTCAATATACTCAGCAAGTTCACAGCTCTGTGTATGTATACCTCTACCTTCTTATCCAATCAGGAACTCCACCTCCGGGGCGTTGTAACCTTACCCGAAGATCAGCCGGATAAAATTGAGAACTCGGAAAGTGTTTCTCTATTTCTAACACTCTATTACACTCTCTGTATCCCATCCTTTTTAACAGGAAAAAAAGAAACATCATTTCAACTAAGGAAAGAAGGAGTGGGATCAAGTTGGTGTTTGTGTTTCGCGGAAAATACTGTTCCCAACCCTGGAAAGAAGGGTGAACAAAACTGCTAGTATCTCGTGTTTAGCGACTTCCCTCACCAGCATCGTTTCAAATGAATTTTTTCCTAGTTTACCCATGCCATCCCCTCCCGTAAACATGACCCATACACTCGTTCATATCCATCCGATTGGGTACCCGAAGGACAGACAATCGATGTCGGGGGGACTCGTCGCCAGTCAACCCCCGGTGAACACCAGTCCGGGTTACTGGGGCATGGCGTAACAGTACGACAAGAAAGAAGCCAAAAAACTTGCGTTTGCTATCACGAAGCTGCCGGACAATAGCGAAACGCCGCGCGCCGTCCCGTGGTCGATCGGAGCTTCCTCGCCACCAGTATCCTCGATACAGTTACGAAACGAGTCGTCACGCGGCCGGTTTAAACAATTACGTTTCCGTTCCGCGAGTGGAAACGGTTTCTTTGATCCGTTTACGTTACGACCACCTTTCCCATTCTCCCATGTGTAGCATTCCTTCAACCGTCTCGGGAATACCAGGCCGCTTTGCTATTTCACGATCCGAATCGCTGGTATTACTTTGCTGTATTATTCTTGTACATTATTAACACCTACACCGACGAACTGTTAGCTGAAAAAGTCCCACTAGATATATTCTATTTATTTTGTCACCTTTAAGTTTGACCATTTTCTATCAACTTTTATATTATATTATCACCTCAATATTTTCAATTTTTGTTGTCGAAATAATGTTCATTTGCTTGATCATCTTTCCCTAATTCTTAATTTGTCAACTGAATGTTCTCGAAATTTATTTAAATGAGTTCATTAATTGAGATGGTCTGTAAATTGAATGGACTTCTTTGGATCATACAAATCCCAATGAAATTTTGTTTAAACAGTTATGACAACTATTGACTCTTAAAAATGAAAGAAAAACCACATATGATAGTTAACATATTAATTGTCACTAATATTTAGGAAATAGATACTTGGTCCCCTCAGGGTTTCAACTATTAATTTCACAATTAATAATTTCACCTATCGCTTAATTGCAACCAATTCCAGCGGGACCTACTGTTTTTTAAAGTGGGTTCCGAACCACCTTTGCCAACAACACGTGCAAAGTACCTGGGAGTCACATCCCGGGTTTTTAGTAGTAGGCAGTCACTCATCCAAGTCCGTTCCACGCTCCACATTATTTAACTTCGGTAATCGAATGAGAACCGGTGCTTTCAACGGGACCACGGTTGTTGGCATTGTCACTCATATTTGGTTAACGCAATTATTTGTGCTGTTCCTAATTAATCCTGCTACCATCGGAGAGCTAATGAATTTGCGTGAAAGAATACGCCGGGAATGAACAATGAAATTTTGTTGATGAGGATTTCGGTATGGAAAAACTCGAATTCGAAAAGGCTTCGAGTTTGCCCGTTATTGAATTGGAATCAGGTGGCACGGCTGCCCATAATCTGCCGATTCTACTTGAAATTGCTAATGTGTGCGCTCCTGACAAATTGCGAAAATCAATTACCCGGATGGATTGAACCGGTTTTCTTATGCAAAATCAACAATTTTTAGGTCGATCATAGAAAACTGAAATTACATAGAAATGTGGTTTCTTAAAAACTTATTTCACTTATTCGCTTTTGGCATAAATACAGAAAATCTGGTGTCTACTGACAAATCGTTAAGGATACTTGTGCAATCAGACTTGTACTAATTAGAAGATAATTATCGTTAACGGTAACTATACATCGTAATCAACACAAGAGAATTATTACTACCTAATCTCTGTAATTCGACATTTACAGTCACTAAAAATTTGTTTATGCTACAATATAACTCCTATTGAACCATTAAACCCTAGGCTCCTATTGTTTTCTTACATTATGCGTTTACGAGGCAACCGCCAGCCAACGTGCGCGAATCTCACGTTTATACTATACATACATATATATACATATATAGCAAGAAAGAGAGAGCGAGAGAGAGAGAGACAGAGAATGATAGTAGCCCGCAACATAAATGGGTTAACGGTCGTCGCAAATCAGAACCGGCGACGTTCCGACGTTAAACGAAGCAATTTTCTTACCGTTTGTCGCTGGAAAATTCGCGAGGGAAAATAACCAAACCCGACGTTGCCACTGTTACTACTCTCCGGCTGTGACGGTATCCAGTAAGTACATTCGAATCTAAATTGGTCGTTCCAAACGTTTCATGAGTACTTCCAAAAAACAGAGTTATATTTTTAAGCATTGTAGCATTTATTTTTGTTGGATTCTATGTTGGCCAGTCATTAGACTACGGATCTTTATGCATTTATACTCTTATTTATTAGACTTTTATTTATTACAGGTGAATTGTACAGAGTGGACCGGAAATCGTACAACCGAGGGTGATTCTACATGCAAAAATAAGTCGAGAAAAAGGAATAACATTATTTCGTTTGACAGCTCGTTTTCGAGAAAATCGAGTTCGAAAATGCAACGAATCGTCTGACCATGATCAACCAATTCTACTTTCTACATATACTAAATCACGCGAACCTGGCGGAACTTTAAACTCGATTTCCTCGAAAACGAGCTGCCAAACGAAAAAAGGTATTCCTTTCTTTTACTTATTTATAATCACTTTCTTGAAATCTATCTGTAGAAGTTAAAAATTGCATAAACATCCGCAGTCTATCAATCATAAATGCTACTAGTGATTTAGAACCGAGGAGTATTTCTTCGTCTCAAACAATAATATGACTTACAGTGTAGCATGTGACTAACAATACATTATTGTGGAGCAGTTTGAAAATTCATTTTGAAGCACGTAGAGCGAAGATCACGTGTCTCACAGAGCGTCGCACGACACAGCACGATAATGATGCCGCACGGAAGGATCCATGGACATTATGCGACTCGATGATGCGCACGAGTGAATTCCAGTGACGCGCGACCCGATACGCGGCAACATACTGACCGTGGTAGACGGTGATCGTTACTGATCACGGAAGGCGAAAGTAAATCACCGACCCCGTTCGATCCGCTCGCCGAACCCCCTGGCTTCGTCTCATTTCACTTCGATCGGATTAGTGAACCAGCCCGACACAGATATCTTCTCGAGGAATAATACATTCCGCAGACGAGCCTGGTCACAGCCGGTCACGTATTTCAAACTACATTCCCGTTCATAAGTCATTGGACAACTTTGGTTTTTAGTGAAACTCTGGTATTTCGTATATGTAGATTATGAACCTTTAACTGTATTAACTATACAGTATAAATATGTTGACAACGATCCAAAACGCGTTTATGCAATTTTCAATTTTTGTCAAGAAATTTTAAGAAGGTGGAACGAAATGAAATCCTATCTAGAATGGGCAGATAGCCTTTGTGGATCCAGAACAAATGAAAATTGTACAAAAGTCTATCGAATATTCTAGCCTTTTTCGAACAATAAATGCATAAATATCCGCAGTCTAGTGAAGGATATTAATAAGTGAATAAATATGAATAAAACGTTATGAAATGGCCACCCCAATTATTAGATTTGAACCTCATAGCAAAAATTATGGGATAGACTTCTTTCTTTGACATGTAAACCTTAAAATGAGAAAGAATTTGTTAGCATCCTTCAACGATTATTTCATTTGTACAGAATTCGATACAAATATGTTCTAATTGTAAGACTTATGAGCGGGAGTGTACCTGTAAACGGTCGACCGCGCGACACCTGTAGACGTTTGGCATAACCGACGTCGTTTATCGACAGCTATCAATTATTTTATTTCGCAAGCGCCGAGGGCCAAAGCGTTCGTCGCAACCGAAACCCTGCTGTACTGATAAAGGACTTTCCTCCGGTAGTTTATGACCGCCGTTAATCGGTCTACGGCTGACCATTGCAATTTGAACGCATCGCATGGTCGCACAGGAATCCTGAAAAATACACCAGTAATCATGAAATTCGAGATATTAATTACAAATAGTTTTCTGAGCATGACCAACCAATTCTACTCCCCCGGGGGTTTCAAACTAGGTTTTAATCTGTTTCCTGTGTTAACAAGAGAGTTTCGCTGGCAACGGTTCCGCGTGAGAAAAACATGCGCAAAACCTTTGGCCGTAAACGAATTGGAATGGAACGGCTTGTAAAGGTAAAAAGGATCGCGATTGTTGCGCGAAAAGGAAAATCACTTTGAAATTGCAAGCTTGCTTGAAGCACTGAGGTTTTACTATCTACTAGAACCTGGTTTGCTAAAGCTTTACTTGTACTACTTGAAGTATTTTCTAGAGCGAGTGTTCTGGAAAATGTTTGCTCGTACATGTAGAGATGTAGACGTGTTCAACTTGCTTAATCCACCCTTTAAAACGATTTTAATCTTTTTGGAATTGTTACTTTAATTGTAGTTTTGTATGTATTAGAATAATTTTAAGAAGTTGATATTTTACATGAACTATTGAGTGAATGAGTTATTTCATGAAATTCTATTAAACGAGGAAAATAATTTATAATGAACTTCGCTATGAAAATAATTCTATATTAACAAAGGGGAATCATTATAACAATTTACCAGATATGCCAATTATTATCATTCACAATAGAATGGAGTCTTAATTGGATTTTTAATAAGAATAAAATACGCGTTTTATGTTGTTATGTCGATTATATAATAGCGTTATTTTTAATACTACTTGAGGCAATAAAAACTTCAATAATTAATCGTTGCAATCGGACAACATTCATTTTGCAATCCGGATTTCGGTAAAGATAAAATTTATTTATCCAGTTGTGCCTTCAAAAAGCGCATGGGTGGCACAACATTTTCGCCGTATTAAATATTGGTTTTCAATTGATGGCGGAATCGGAAATTTAATAATAAACTCGAAGAATTTACACTGGTTTTGTATTTCTATACATGTATGGACTGCCTATCACATTTCATACAGATTTCAACGTTTGTTTTCCAAAATAACGTATCGGATATTACAAACTCCATCACAGATTTCGAGACACAAATTCGTACGCAAACACTGAGACAATGAAACAATTTTCAACATAGTATCAACCTGTATGTCAAGATTACCATTTACGATTAAATGCTGTAGACTACGAAATAATCCTCATTGCGATTCATATTATTGAAGAAATAAAATACACGTAAACTGCTAAACTATGCAATCTGAATAAATTAAAAATTATTTTTTAAACACGATTAATTAGGATATGCAATAAAAATGAGTTATACACTCCCAGAAATTACCTGTTTAATTATTATTTGATCGAAGTGCACCCTCAACTTATAAATGTCGAGCAACAATCGACGAACAAATCAAAACACGACGTTCGCGAGAACATTCAGTTTGTTCAAGTAGAACCACAAAAAATAACGGGATTATTAATGTTTATTAAAGAAAGAGGATTTTCACAATACAATGACGTGCTAATGAGCCCAGGGCTAACATTCGACTAAAGACTACGGACGCCTCGACCGCTACGCGCTCATACGCACACAGCGCCACACACACACAACCACAACACACTTCCTCGGAGCCACCGGAGGCAGCCGAAAAACGTAAACAAACGCGCTCTCGTCCAGTCTTTCGACTTCGGGGAACCAATATAAAAACACAAGATACGCGCTTGTCGCCGACACCATAACACGCGATTCAACACAGTTAACACTGTGAATCTACCACGAGGGGTGAAAAGTCCCATTTTAGATTTTTTATTTGACAGTTATTGGAATTGTCTCATGTTTCCATGAGAATATATTGAATATATTTTTCGACTCGAGTATATATTATCGTAAAAATCGCACAAAATATAAATAAATCTAATCTGGTTATTTTTATAATACTATACGCGTCAGTCACTTTTGATGGACGGTAGGTTTAGTGTTAAATAAATCTATTACGTAGCCTGTGTATACATGAGCATACCTATATGCATACATGTATCCACGTATTTACGCATATCTGAACACGAACATCAGCACGGTAGCACAATTGGGCATATGCATGACTATAGACACGCATTCCCTTGTACAAGGCTTCTACAGCGTATTCATGTTGTCTATATCTGCGGCATCGCTGATAGAAATCATTAAAATATTAGAGCAGAAATTACATGAAAACAGAACGATTATGTTATGTGGCAAACGAGACTGGAACCGGTTCTCGAATTTGGGCGTGTCCCTTCGTTTACTGCATCATCGTCGAGCAATCAAGCTATCGCTTGTTATCACCTGATACGTCGTAGGAATCCTAATATCGGGACTGTTGCGGTCTCCGGAGGAATCAATGTCTCTCTCTGCACTGAGTAATATACATTTCATGACAAATCTACACAGGCACAGATGCAAACCAACACGTGTGTGGAACGGTTCTAGTTCGACGGAAATAGAGAAACTGTATACATGTATTGGATGCTTGAATACTGTCGCTCAATAGTCAAACAGTTTCCTTTCAACGGCCTGAGTAAATGAAATTGAAACCGTAACGACACTGCTTTTGTATCGAAATTGACCTGTAATGTCCAGCACACGGGTCGCTGAACAGCGA
The DNA here is from genome assembly GCA_028455615.1 of Lasioglossum zephyrum. Taxonomy (NCBI): domain Eukaryota; kingdom Metazoa; phylum Arthropoda; class Insecta; order Hymenoptera; family Halictidae; genus Lasioglossum; species Lasioglossum zephyrum. The sequence continues at coordinate 8,976,752 of CM052321.1, read as the reverse complement.
CATTATATCATGACGTTGAAAACATTATACAGGGTGTCCCGAAATTCCCTCAGCATCCGGAAATGGGAGGATGCTGAGATCATTTCAAGCAAGATTTTCCTT
>CM052321.1:8898181-8976550 GCA_028455615.1 Lasioglossum zephyrum | reverse complement strand
TGAAATGAATAGTTTTCGAGATATTCGTGAAAAACTGCAGTTACTAAAAATTGTTCTCTTGAAAATGATTTACGTTAGGATCGAAACGTTGGGATTTTGTTAATTGCAAGATTGCTTGTTTTTTTATTTTGATCGAACCTGTGCGCTGATACCAACACACATTGTTTATTTAACATTTACGATCGATAAAACGCAATTTATGTAATCAAGTATAGCTATTTTTTTGCAGGTAAACGTGAAATAGGAGAAAATTGAGCTCCCTTCCTGCAAAAGCGCGATCAGACCGTAAACCTTCTATGTGTTCCACCGTTCACGGTGTTTTGATAGCCGCTAAAGAACGTTTTCTTATTGGCCCAACAATTTACTTACCTGGCATCGGTCTGATGTGTAGTTTCATTCCTCGGGTAACCTTTCTTGGTACTTCCCTTTTCTTTCTTTGAACCGAACTACCAACGGTGAAGTATGCAATATTTGAGACACGGTTGCAAAGAAGGAAATTCTTTTGCCTTCTAATTGTGCTGCCTTTACATGGTAGGATACGAAGTTCTGGAAATTTAATGCTAACCGTGTTTTCCCTTGGTAACAGCCGAAACAAGAAATATGCTTGGGAGAGCAGGATTCCGCGATTTAACAACGCTGGATAATATCAAAGAACCTCTGTTTAAAAATTTGCTGCTCTGATAAATTTATCTCTGCCCAACGAGAAAGTTGATTGAAAATCCTTTGTACTTATACTATTTCTTTCACATATTTTTTTAGTTATGACCGGTTTGTCAGCTGTAAAAATTACAATTTTTTGATAAAATTTTCGTATAGGTAGAGCTTCACTTTAGACGAAGTAATTTGATGCGTTCCAAAACGTGCCGATTTTACAGTTATAAAAGTGAAAATGGTACATTGGATTCCGTAAAAACGGAGAGAGATTTTTATTTGATCCGGTTTTTTGTAATTTACACCGAGAATTTTTTATGTTGCAAGAAGATCAGCACTTTTTCATTTTTACAACCAATGACAAATTTTTCAATGAATCTCCGTATGTAGACAGGACATTGCACAAAGTAATTTGATGCACTTCGTAGACTGAAAATTTTTGCATTTATGATAATAGCGAAGAGAATTCATTAAAATTATTTTAAAAAGGAAAGGGATTTATTCCCACCCTCGCAATTTACATCGAAAATTTTTATTTTCCACGAAGACCAGCAATAGCAATTTCTGAACAGAGTTACACAAAAACTGAATTGATACAAATTTGAAAAAAAATTGTTTGTTCTCGAAAAATATTTTTTACACCGACTGTCTGGAAAAGCGTATGGTTCAAGGGCATTGCCACCGAGGAACGTAAACAGTGTCCCTTTGTATACCGTCAGGACGTCACTTGAGCCGAACAAACATACCCCGTGCATCAATTCTAGACAGGATCGCGATGGCGCAGGACAACGTACATGCACCGCGTGATGCACTTTGCCGTATGTCGAGCTCTCCTTCCTGATCGGGAACATCGATGATAGAGAACAGCTACAGGCATATACTTGGATCTACTCGATGAAACGTATACAAGGACACGTTTCCGGATACATCAGTGGATACTGGTTAAACCAAGTGAATACACTGCACAGGTGGCGAACAGTAAGTGCACGCGCTGCGTTGCACTGCCTATAAACATGGCAGCCTCGATCTGCCGATCCGTTTCGGTTACAAGGTCTACGTTCACGGAATTTGTGCGCGAGCGCGACTGCGACGGGAATCCTCGTGGGAACGCTTAAATTCACTTAACGTTTACCATGCATCTCTCTGACTGTTTCCTTCGACAATACCGGCGATCGAAGTCGAAAAATCGCTGCAGGTCGGCTCGCCCGCCTCGATCACCGGCGATCTGACCTATAAATAGCTCGGAAGAGATCGGCACTAATTCTCTGCGATTCCTTCTCTGAGATCCATCGATGGGGCTCCCGCTAATTGCCCCAACTAGACTTTTCAATTACAATACAACTCTCTGTGGACTCGAAAACAACAAGATCCTATTGGATTTAGAGAGTCTGAGATGAATCATAAAGCCAGGATGTTCTAAAGGGCTCTGGCAGGTCCAGCGGCCACTATAAAAATATATTTAGGCTGGAAGATGCTCCCTCAAAATGTTAATGTGAGAACTTTATCATTTTTTTAAAATAAATTTTTTCTACCCCTCACATATTTTTTCACAATTATGATAAAAATATATGAAATGCAAGAGGTAAGTTCGAGTATTTTCGTTTTTTTTTTCGTTTTAATATCGTAATTGACAACCAAGAAAACAAATGATAAAGTTTAGGGCATTTGACCTCATTCCTCGTATCACCCTGAAATGAAAGGTTGGGGACTTAAAATTTTGGTGGATTATAAATATTTCAACCGAAAAGCATTGCTTTGAACACGATATCGATAAAAATGGTCGTGGGTGTCGCTGGATTTGACTTACTGTCGACGAGATAATGAAAACTTGCTGGCAACTGGCAGAACATGAAGCCGGCAAACCTCGGTGAAGCCACAGCGTAGAAGAAAGAGTAATCATTCGTGAAAGTGGGATTTCACGGAAGGTGAATGCAACGAGGATCAAGCCGGGTTGGGTTCGCCTGGAGGAATAACAATTGAGCGATTAAAAGTGGTCGAAAAGGCGGGCGGAACGAAGCGAGATGGCCGCGGATCGCGAATGCGCCTCGTCAGAAATTCAATGTACCCGTGAAAAGTGGGTATCAATGAATATTTAAAACGACAGGCAGTTCGGTCGAGCCCTTGTCGACACTAGCAATCTCGAAAAACGGAAGCTCGATCTCCGGGTATGGATAGCCAGGGGGGGCACGATGAACACCTCTGCGAAAATCCTCTTTCTATGCCTAGCACGTTCGTCCACTTGTTTGCAGCTTTACCGCTCCCTCGGAATGAGGAGCCGATGCGATACGGTTTCGTGTTTTCCTGACTTCTCATTCGAGCACAGAGCCGAGGGACCGCGACCTGAGCTCGGATCCGGAATGGAGAAAGGATTTGAATAAATTATTCGCCAACGTAAATCTAAGTTCTTTGCGACCCCGTTCCGAGGCTTCGCCAGCAATCTACGGCCTAAAATGCTCGATTGAGGGTGGGAGCCGATCAACAACTCTTATCAGCAGACTGTATTTCCAGGAGAGAACAAACGCATTTTTATGCCGCAAATTTATCAGCTGGATCAACAATAAAACCAAAATGATACTTCAGTGTAGGGGAGACTGCCAAGATTGATACGTAGGCGGAGGGGGGCGGGGGGCTTGATACATTATTGCAATTTTCACGCAAAACGCTGAAGAGAAGTGTACGACGTTGATGTCCCTGTTTCTGATCACGTACCGACTTCTCCCGAACACGCATATTTTTTACTCAACGCAGAAAGTTAAACTCGAAGTCCTTTTCTTCTCGGTTCTAACATACTTTCGGCCGAGAAAGAACGCAACAAAATAACTATCGAAAAGATCCCCACGTATACCCAATAAATAACATCGAGTTGAACGGCAGTTTTTGAGTTTCCGCAGCGAAAGTAAGAAAATCCCGTGGAAGAGGATGGCTGCAAATAAACGTTCGTTCTTAAGTAAATCGTAGTCACACTCGGACAGGCCAGATAGTTGAAACACAGACACACCCACACACATATATATATATATATATATATATATATATATATATATATATATATATATATATACATATATACAACCCCTATATATACACATACAATATAAATGTATATACAGTCTATATCCTTTCCGTCGATTCATCGATTTCTCGGTTGCCCGAGAGAGCACCGATAGCTTCCTCGATTTGGAGCAGCTACAGGAAGGTTCCGGACATAAAGACGGAGATCTTGGATGTAGAGCGAGAGCAATCGAGAGAGAGAGAGAGAGAGAAAGAGATGAAGAGATGAAGAGAGAAAGGAAGAGGAAGTTAGTTCCTCGAACCGGCCGGCTCTTAACCCAGCCGAACCCTTCCGTCCGACCACTTTCATCGCTATAAACAACGTAACCTCTGGCCTCGCCACCCGGGAGGAGCGGGCTCCAGCGTTCCACAATTAATCGGCCGACGATATACTCGACGACGACCGGTGTAATCCAGCCGGTGAAACGTCCGAGCGTGTTAAATTTAATTCCGTGTCCGCCGGCGAAAGATTAAACGATATACAAGGAGTAGAAGTAGCGGTAGTATCGGGGGTGGTTCTAGAGCTTGGTCTCGGACGACGCGGCGGGGATGAAAGGAAACGCCGCGTCGGGGTCAAGCAAAGAGAAGACGTGATTCCGGCTCAATTGCCCAAATGATCGTGACGGAACGGGGTGGCCGTGGCAGACCAATTTCATGGGGACGCTAGCCGTGAATCACTGCCCGTTGGGGACACTTAAACGGCTATACCGGACCGCACCAGAGGTATGTAGGTCGCGTTCAGGCGCGAACACCGCACGCAGACCGCCTAGACGATTGTATATACACCGCGAATCCTGGCAATCCGTTGAATAATTGCTCGATTCAATACGTAATCACGCTACTTCCTGCATGGTACCCACCCTCTCTCGTCCATACACGTCTTACCCGTACGATCGGCTAGCCTGCCTCGCCTTTGCCTCGCCACCGCCTCGCCTGCCTGCCTCCCAATAGAGACGTAATCCTATTTAAGCCGGTTATAAGCATATCCTACCGAGAGGCTGAGTACATTATATTCATGGGCCACCTCCTTCGGAGACCGCGTCCTTTAAGCTGGCAAAGCACATCTTCCGGAATTTCTGACTAACGGGCATTTCATTAATCAAGACCCTTAATGCTGCTACATCCTGTAGTTAATTAATTTTCAATGAGAGCGCATTGTGACTTTGAGCGCGTTCTCTCAGCTGTACAATTTTTGACGGGTCATTTGTTAACGGTTCCTGCCCGGTGTTTCTGCCCGATAGTTTCTTAGAAGTCGGATAGGTAATTGTTCCGCTAGTCAACCATTTAGGAACCAGTAGTCAGTCAACGTTCGTATTATTAATGAAATTAAGTAATATAAAAAATGTTTGTATTGATCGCAGGACATAGGGCCAGATATAAATTGTATTTTGCTTTTAATTATCCTATTAAAGCTGAAAGAAATACATTGACGTCCTTAAATATTTTTGACATGCCCACTGCTTTAAATTGTACGTGCCCAGTTTTGTGATAAATTCACCGACTCCGCAGTCTAATGATTACAAATCGAATCATATTACAGCGCTTCGTTGTAATCTAACTAGGATCTAGGAATTAATAACTTATTCTGCGTTGCTGTCACTATTCGTCACGCAACACTCTGTCGTCAACCTGGAGAGAATGAAATCGCGAAGACCTAGGAATCTTTAATTAGGATCTTCTGCAATTTGGCTTCTTCTACCCAATTACGAACTCCGCATTATCATTTCCGAGGTTAACGTTCAGACATGTAAGAATGACAGTGGCATTATTAGCATTACTGAACTGGTTTCCGTTAATTAGTACACTTTCAGGGAAAGGACAGACGTGATTCCTTAGAAATCGCATGGAAATTCTAGTTAACACACAAAAGACATCAGAAATTAAGAGCTATTCACTTGGTAATTCATTACTAAGTCTGGAAACATACTTTTTCAGTTTACAGAAAATTCCTACTACATTTAGAGGACTTCCTTTGTACTAACCAACAGTATTGGATCACAGAAAGTATAATTTCCTGTCTAGAATTATTCTTCTTGTTACTTACAAGTAGGAACATAGAAGTACTTTGTGTAACAGATAAGCTTGAAGATCTGAGGAACTTCTGTCGTTAGCAAGATGTCGCATTCACTATCAACTATCGATCTGGGTCGAGGATTCTCTTTCAGAAAATATAGGATCTACTTCGAGTCAATAACTAGATGAATATTAAATTGACAAGAAAGAATACCTTATCAACGGTTGTATATATCGTTGAAATATTCCTATTGATTTATCAGCTAAGTGTTGTATTTAATAAAGTTCGTGCCTCCCGCTAGTCCGGCATTTTAACATATCATGGAGAATTCCGAAATCGTATTTGCTCGAGAACGAAGATTTAATAAAACTCGAGAAACAGGAAAGTACATATATGGGGTCGTCATCTCAGAATACCGAGCACATATGGCGCGAATCGATAATACGTGGCCGCTTGGAAACATGTAGATACGTAGAGAACTAAACTGAAACTAGTTTAGGGAGGCTAAAAAATTGATTACTAAAACATTTCGTGACATATGTTCGACTGAAAACATTGGTTGAGTGTAGAATGTGTTGGATTGCCAAATGGCTGCTTCTTCATTCTTCGTCAATTATATATGTAGTTATAAATATTGTCCGTTGTCCGGAGGTTAATATCGTGCAAAGCTGTTTACAGAGCTCCTAGAGATTTCCGAGAGCCCCCATGGTCTCTCAGGGTTGTTTAAAGGATCTTTGTCATCCAATGTGGACTCTCGTGGTTCTACAGAAGTTGTACAGTGTATCACTTGTTTCTCATAGTTGTTCAAGTTTGTTCAGAGAGTCCCTTGGAACCAATAACAATTCTCACAGTATTTCAGGACTCTCCGAAAGATCTTTACGAGGTCAAAAGGGTTCCCTCATAATTCTTCAGGATTATCTACAATATTTGAAGGTTGTCCAGACAATCATTAAAGAACGATGATACTTTCAAAGTAGCTCAGAAAATTCCTGTCTTTATCTATTATAATTAAAAATTTTTAGGGGCATCCCTAGGGACTCCTGTAGTCCCTAGAGATTCTCAGAGTCCACTACAAGTTTGCAGGTTGGTTCACAGAATTTTTGGGAGACCGAAAACGATCCAAGTTTCTTTAGTACTGTCCGGGGACTATAAAAAATCCCTAGATTACCCAAGATGCCTAGAAGATCGGACTCTCACCGCTGAGGGTTCTTAAGGGACATTGAAGATCCTAGAGTGTTCTCCTTGAACTCCCGGTGTCGAAGCACGAAAATTCAAGAGATACTAAAAATCTTTGCTTCCTCGGTACAATTATGGTACTTAATAACTTATTTTAACGATATTCCTTTGGCTCGCCCAGAATTAACATCGAAATAGAGAAATGTTTTCTTGGTTGTTAATATTTAAGTGAACCGGTCAAGTTAAACAAATTTATAATAACAAATGGCGTATCTCTATAGTTTGGCTAGTAGTATTTCAGCATCAAACCGGAAATGGTCCGACTCGCCCGGTTCAACCGTACTATTAATTGCCTTTTAATTATTCGCAGTTGACAAGTTAGCCTTAGCTACGTCTTTATCAGCATACTATCGACCTTTGGAGTTCGGTAGAATTTCGCGACTAGTTAAATATCGGTTTTGGTGCGGAGGCTATACCTCGGAGTATCGCCGTGGCAAAGGGACAGAAGTTAGGGGATTCGCTTTTACGGTCTTGCCTCACATAACTTAGCGGGTCATCAACAACCTCGGCTCCATCTCTCTCTCGCTCTATCTCACGGAACGGCGGTTTACAGCGGTTACGGTTAACTAGCGTTGTATTCGATTTACAAACAGGCACAGCGTACCGTGTTATTGGACACGTTCCTATCTGTACCCATTATTCGTCACGCGCGTACGCGGCGTCCGAATTGTAAATTATGTCAGCCATATAATGTCAGTCTGGATCCCTAAATCGAATCAAAATCTCACGTTCTGACGATTGGATCTCCTCTACAAATATTTGTCTCTTTCACAAACCGGAAATACTATCACGCGCGCCGAACAACGCTTGCTTTCGATAACCCGGTTCGTGTACCGTGAAACTTTCGGGTAAACAGGATACCCATAATCGGGTGAAAAAAATCCTGTTCCTGCATAAACCAGACTCTAGTACGAACTAGTTCGCGTTCTGCTAACACACATCAAAAGTAAATATGTGTATAGATTAGCTCTCGGATTCACGCCAGGAATCGGGTCTTAAATCCCAATCTTCTGCTATGTACTTCGATATCTTTATTTATGGCGCGAAACATACTGTAACAACCGTCATACAAAGTGTCAAGAGGACATACTACAAGAAATAAGAAAAGATTCCGCAACAAATAAACACTGATGAACAACGGGCTCTTAAATTCCAATCTTCTGCTAGCTAATTCAATATCTTTATAACAACCATAATTCATAGCTGTCTACACGTCACTGAAGAGTTTCAAGAGAACATACAACGAGAAATAAGAAAAGATTGCCCAATAAATCCCGATCAATACGTACCGAATAAAATAGCCGAGCATTAATCGTGCCGCGTATTTCATTATTGAGCCAACGAACAAAAGAGACACGGCATGCCGCTCACAAAGGAGAATCAGAAAGAAGGAACTGTTCGTTTCATTTTCAATAATCCCTATCCAGTCATTAATTAATTCAACTCGAATTAAAATTCTCAATGTATAATCAGATCCTGTATCCATCAATAATTTTAAAACAATACACCTGGGAAACGGATACAAGAACAATGGTTCTTCGAACGTAACACGAGAGCGTCGGATATTTTCATATATAATCTTACAGAATATTTATTTCCAGTTCATTGAGAAACATTCGACCGATATCGAACGAACGGCGCGGCTAATTCTGTAACAAAGCAGCGAGCTATTTAGCGCGACGGATGGTTAATGTGTCATCCTGTGCTCATAGATACCATTACATTTAATTATCGTTTGGTCCAAGACAATTTCCGCTCAAAGCGGGCCCCGACAATAAGTCTTCATCCCCGGTAGCCAACGGGAAATCGTATGCTCCTTTCTTACCGAGCACTCCCGGTCCATTAGCCAATAGTTGACTTAATAGTCGATCATTCGATTACAGAGCGCCGAGACTTTTCCGCCGTTTTTGTCGTAAAAGTTTCAAGTTCCGCTCCGCGATTAAGTTGAAATGCAATTTTCCCGTCCGAGCTTCGTAACCCTCGCCCTCTACTTCTCTCTTCCACCCCCTCCCGCACCTCTTCGTTCCATCCCTTCTCTCACTCTCCGACCCGCGCAGGTGTTTCTGCTTCTTATTTCTTGCTGGCCCCCGTGTCCTCATCTTTCTGCGAAACTCCGATTCGTGTTCGAAGAAAGGAGGAAATAAAGAAGGCGAGAACTTTTGTTGCGACCCGTAATCCACGCCTATGCGACGCTTATTATTCTTTTATTTGAGGGAACGAGGGCACGAGGGGAGATCGCGGCTGCAAGTAGATGAGGACAATCAGGCCTCGCGGTCGCGTCGAATGAAAAAGTTGCGTCACAGTTGCAGGAAAAGAGGAGCACGGCGAAAATTGCGTGGCTCGCTGTGAATATACAGGGTGACTCGTCGTGGACCTCGCATTTCAGTATTTACGAACAACATTTTTTGCTAATGCTGATTTATGGGAATCGTACATGTTAATACAAGGTGTCTAAAAAATGTAATTATTTGAAACATGTGATTCCTGAGGTGGTTTCAAGAAACTGATTGCGCAGATGCTCTACGCGGCTTCGTAAACCTTCGCAAGGTAATGTCAGGTCTCAGAGAGCCTAGCTTCAGATTTTTCAAAAGAATTTTTATATCAATGAAATTCAATCTGTTTGCTTACTTTTTATCCTGTGTGTCATTCCTTATCTCAAATTTATTAAAAATGAGACCATTTGTGAAATTTTTTAGCGGGGTCTGAGAAACTCTCCCTACTATTTATGTGTTATTAGACCTGATCTTGCAAGGGTTAAAGAGTTATCGGCGAAAACTACGAGCCAATCAGGGAAAGGCTACTGCGGATGCCTCGGAGAATATTTCCGCAAAGGAAAAGGTTACTTGAAATAACCTCAGGAAACACCTCTTTCAAGTACAACATTTTTGGGACACCCTGTTACATACTCTTATTCGTCCACGCATCCTCGAAGGATCTCGACGGGTAATCCGGAATAAAAGTAACAGAGAGTACGGAAGTGCGCCGGTTTAAAGAAGAAGAATCTAGTCCCGAAGATGAAAAGACAAAACCGCCTCGGAAAAACAGGGACAAGGGTGAAAATGAGAATTTATAGTCGAGGCATTAATACGGACAGTCGGTGTTGTCCGGGGCCGGGGAAATGTAATAGAGACGTAAGAATCTCGCCGTAGAAAGGAAAGAGGAAAGCAAAAGAAAAAAGAGAAAGAAAGAGAAAAGAACGGTACCAGGTCGACGAATGGTCGTGGAGATTCTTTTTCTTTTTTATTCAACGCAGTCACCCGAAATAAAATAATGAGCGGGCATAGAAGAGAAAATGAAAGCTGGAAAGAGAGATGCGTTCCATTGTAGAATGGCACGCCACGGGACGTATTATTTTCTTATTACCTAAGATAACAGTCTAGTCGACGGTGTAGCCGTTGTATCGCGAGCACGTGAATGCTGGGGTCACGGCTAAATACTTGCTAAAGAGGTTTTGAGATTCCCCTGGAGGTTAGTCAGACGTGAAACTGGTAAATAATATAATGTGCAGACAGAAAGCGGAGAGAGAAAAGGGATGGGAAAGGGAGACCGGACCCCCGCGTAATTATTTACGCCTGTTCCCGTTGCAAACAATGAATATTCAGCGTGCTGCGGCTGGGTTGGGGAAGGTTTCGATACGTAGCGTTAATGAGAGCACGTAGACTGGTTTGAGCTTGGGGAAAAAAAATGAACGAGCCGGCGAGACGTCGAATTGTACGAGTCCGTTCCGACTGACAAATAGTAGCTTGCACACGGTTCGTTGGAACAAAACCGAACTCTGGTTTGTAAACAACGCGCAACAAAATTTTGCGAGCCATTGGAGTCGGCGTGGGAATAGTCGTGTTAAAGTCCTCGCTAATTGCACTAAACTTCAATCAATTTCTCCTGTTGTTAGTTTGGTGCGAAGGATAACCTTGACTAACTGATACGAGACCCTAACCAATACGTATGTAAAATGTACTTTCTCCAGTGTTCTATTCAACAAAGAACTTCCTTGTGTCGTGGAATGGAGTCTAACTGTATGCTAATGTGCCATTAGACGCAGCTAAGTGGTATTGGCTGATCAATTGCCTGCGAGGAGCATACGGGAGGTAAATACAGGTCTGTCAAGGTGCAGAACGCGTTTCAGGAATATACAGTCAGTCACGAAGACTTGGATGCGCCTAAATTTTCAATCATGATTTTACATATTTTACCAAACTTATATTAGCTTGCCGAGTTGTTGTTGTCGTTGTTGCTGTATGCGTCAAATCTTGAAATCGAATTCTAAACCACTTCCCGATGAGATAGAGACTTGAAATTTCCAACATAGCTCAGAACTGGATGACAATGCAATATTTAAAAAAACATGTTTTTAGAAAGACTGTGCGTTTAGGATCTAAACAATATTTTTAAATATTCCCCTTCGCCCCACACCGCGCGACATTGGGTAGTACGTCATCGCGTGTAACGATCCCCACTCCGCGCGCTCCCTACTTCACTACGCGTTCCCACTCCGGCTCCGATCTTTGTTTACTTACTGAGTTGTTTTGGATTGGGTCGGGCAGGGGGGACAAGGACCGGCGGTTCTGCTCGGCAAGCGGGCCTTACTTCATTCGCTCGATAGTAAAGACTAAAAAGATACAAAAAAACTTTTTCAAAACCACGCGTATATTGGAATGCACTAAAAAGGAGAAAATAATATTTTTAGATATTAGTGACTATAAATAAAAGCGTGGATTTAAAAAAAAGTATTTTTACATATCTTTTTTATGTCAGAGTTAGGTTTCACTAATACTGATGATGTAGCTGAGTGTTCAACTGCTAACACAAAAAAAGTATTTAACGAAACCAAAGAAAGTAGAAACTGAAATCCACATTTATCATCGTACTATTTTTTAGATGAATCGGAAATTTAACTGCATGTAACCCCTTATAGCAACGTTTCCTGTAACAATAGAATAAATTCCGTTGATCGTATCATTTTCTCTGCGAACAGTAGCCCCGAACCAATTGCCGTGGCCTCGGCGCAATAAACTTTGCGTGTTGCCGCACTAAACTTTCCGGCATTGTCCGAAAACGTTTGTCGCCGATCGAAAGAGCCGCCGCGCGCCGTTTCATTCACGCGGACAAGCTAGAGGAGCCGCTGACGCTCGGCTGGCGCGCGAGACCGAGCGGATTTTAGTTAGGCGCGGCGAAAGGGTTAATAGCTATGGAATTTATGTGGGGATAAAAGAGGAGAGTCGGTAGGCATCGATTCGAGCGAATCGTCGGCCGGTTCGTTCGTTCTGGGAGGATCGCGGATGGCCGTTGCTTATTAGCCGCACCTGACTAACATCTGTAACAGTTACAGCCATTTTTCCACGGCTCGGCGATCGTCCAATGCGTTTCCGCTGGTGGATCGGAACAAGCCTCGCTTGGACGATCGAACCAGCAGTGGTCGTGGTCCAAGTGGAAATTCAATATATCGAGTGCCTCGATACTGTTCGATCCTCCGCCCTCGTCTAACCCCACCTGCCAACCCTTCCCCTTCGTCCTGGGTGCTTTCACCCCTTTTTTCCATCGCCGTCCACTTCTATCGGGATGAGTGCCCTATGTACGTTGTGTGTACAGTATCTACGCAACGGCATTGTGCAGAAGTCACGCTTCGCTTTATTGAAAAGCCGCCTTCTCTATCGCGAATGGGCCGCGCCACAACGGAAATTGCAGGTGAATTCTTTGTGAACAGTTGCCCGCCGGTAGGACTTTTGAGGGACACGTGAAAGGATAAATGAATGGACTTCCAGGCGTGTACGTTGATTGGAACAGGCGCGTGTTTTTGGACGTATTCATCGGAACCCGAGCAGCGAAAAGGTCGCCGCGGCTGGCAAGGAAATTCGGTTGCGGTGATATTCCGAATTCGATGGTGTATCTGTACGAGCGACTCGATTGACGGGAGAGGGGCCCGTTTGCCGATGAAGGTTGCGAAATGAAGCAATTAACAGGAGATTGCGAGATACCCTCGCTCCTTTGTTGTTTGCATGTGTAATTCCGCGAAATGAGTCGAGCTCCGGATGCTTACCGCGCAAGCACACGGAAACATTTGGTCAATATATGTACATCAACGCGCAAATAATACGGATCTGAGCATACAGAATTAGACACGCCGTTTTCAATGTAGTTTATGTGAAAGATACTTGTTTAATTATAAAATTCGAATTGAGCTTAAGGAAAATAAAAAATAAATTTTCATTGGGTCGTGCACGAAGAATGAAAACTATACGTGAGAATTAACTTCGAGATTGATGCGTGAAAATACACCGCGGGGGGAAAGTATTTAATTACAACGGTAAAAGTCGTCAATATTAATTGCGCTGGGTAAAAATCGCGAAATGTCGGTTCAAAGGAGAATGAAAATAATTGCGGATAGTGGTGGACCAGATAATAGGTGGAAAGTTGAAAGCAAATTTAAATAAAAAATAAAAGCAACCCAGACGAGCCGGCTGCCTTTACCGTGCATCGTAGATAAAAAGCACAATGTGTTTCCCCGTTCAAGTTCATTTTACATGCAAAACACTTTTTAATTAATCCGCTAAATATGCAGTGCACAGCCATAGCTGATGTTTCAGGTGATTTTAGCCTCGCTTTATCGGGAGTACTTAGTGGAAATAGAATTTCAGTTAAAGTTTGCTTTTTTTCAGCAGATCAAACAAAGTATATCCCGTAGCGGAAGGCAAATGGTCGGTGATACCAAAGCGTTTCATTCAATCGAATGGAAGAATTTTTAGAATTTCCACGTTCTCCTGCTTCCGTTCGTTCCGACCGTCAAAGCGACGGAACGTACATATTAGAACAAGTAGCATAAAAATCTCTTTAAATCTTTATGGAAAATGAAACATTAAAGCCACAATAATTTCGAAAAAGGAATTAATATTATTTTAGTCAGTTTAACTAGTACAAGATGCATAAACTAATTTTCAGTGATTTGAACAACAAATTAATTCGAAAGTTTATCGAACTAACAATAAACAATGTAAATTTCCCCCGACGTAACGCGTTTCTCGAAAGTTATTATAACGCTCGCGCGCATTGCTAAATAGAAAATAATTCATTCGTTTTATAATGAGAGTCACCGCGGAATTTTATAGATGCAATTGTTAATTCACAATGTGAAACTAGGTTGCCTCGTCAGTAAATTCCAACTAAAATTTAGCTCTTGTGTAATGGTCTGCATTCAGTTTTTCATATAACCAAGTTAACGAACTCGTATCGTTCAACGGTGTTAGCCGTTTGTTCGCAATACATATTACGTGCCGCCATTGAAATAGAATCTTAAGGTACGATATCTCCTTTGCGCGTCTGGACGCAGCGTTTTGTTATCCCAGCGCCTTTTGTACTTCATTCGTCATACTTGGTCAGAACTACGTCTAGACGTTAGCCAACTAGATAATTGTATTTGGTGTATTCAGTATAGCCAATTGTTTGAATTCCGTAAAATGTTCGCGGGGAATACATAGAGCATAGGATATAACGTAAAATCAATACAATACGAAGATCCTTTTGAAATCGAGAACGGTTTCACGATAAAGCATACATAGCTGCAAAGTTTCCGTTACCAATAAAATTCCGTCAGCAAAATGGTTGGTCGGACATTCTTCTCGACAAATATTGAAACCGTTATAGTAACTGTCAATGGATTTAAATGTTATTAACCCTCATCCGTCCCTCGTGTCAATTTCACACAGTTTTTTCGAAATGAATTATGCTGTTCCGTTATTTGTTGATAAATTTGTTCGAAATTTCGTTACTTTGTTTTAATGATAAACACATAACTGAAAAACCTAAGATGTAAACGTTAGCGTATCAATTTGAATAAGAAAAACTACGAAAAATAAGCGACGGATGAATGAGGGGTTAAAAATGAGGAATGTATGAGGGTTTAAATATTGGATAAATAAGGCAGACATTGATTTTTCCCTCAATTAATTCATTATATTCAAACTTGCAAATTATTGGCAGCTTCGTCAGAAATATTTGCTCAATAGCTCCGAATCTTGCAAACAATGATTTTTTGCTGACAAATCATTTAATCCAAATTAAACATTCTGAACTTCTTTTTTCTTAATTGGTATGTAAAGAGACGTTATTAATCACTTTTCTGGTACAGTAATCAAACGAAGTAATGACCGACAAAGTACAAAGATTTCCTCTTAATACGGAATACGCATGAAATTTATACGTGCGCGAAATTTGTGCAACAAACTGGTGGGATTAACCGGAAAGCAAATGCACCTGAATCGTTTGTATTCAAATAATTGTTCTTGTAACATTGATCAGCACGGCCCGCACCCCGGTGATAAAAGTGTCTCGATCACTATCCGAGATCACGAATGCCGAACATCTGCCGCATTATTATCAAGGACAACAGCCGATTCTAACATTCGTAAATATTTGCCAGCACAAAGCGCAAATATTCGAGCGGGTGTGCGTTCAGGCGGGTGGTCAGGCGGGCGCGATTCGCATCGGAATTTTGTCAAATTTCAATAATCCGACGATAATTCGACGGCAATATCAGCGCAACGAAGTCACGCGATTAATTACCATTCGAACCTGCAAATTATATAGCCGTGGCTCGACAATTGCCACGATCGTCCTTTCATTAACCGAACATCCGAATGCTATGGGATGCAAATGCGCCGTCGAATAACAGAATAGAAAAGTGTTAATTATCTCCAGTCGAGAAATCGATATCGAATGTCAGAATTGTAGAGGGTCCGTATAATTGGAAGAAATGGACGCAATGGATAAATTTCCCAGCCGCACGGTGGAAAATTTTCCTCGAAAAGTTGGCCAAAATACGATTTTTCAAAGATGAAAAATTTCGGTTGTTGCACTATTGGAATATATGAACAACAATACCAGTTTTATTTTTTTTTAATTTACGTATTCGGACAGCTTTGTTATGCATTAAAAGTAGAGACTCTTTTAGTACTCATTCTTCTCTTCTCTTTAATTTTTTCTTTACTTTACGAAATTTTTACTCACTTTTCATTATTTACCATTTCTCCTTAAAGGGATAGACACCTTTTTCTTCAGTAGTCAAAAGCGCTAGATAAAAGATTAATCTAGGCTGTGATCGTCCTAAAAAATATTCGAAAATTGAAGGTTATAGAGATTTAAATATTGAAAATTGGAGGGCATAAAGATTTAAATATTGACAAATTTTAATATATGAAAATTGGAGGGTCTGGAGATTTAAATATTTAAAAATATAATCAATCCTAGAAAAACGAGTCTTCCTTCTTCAACCTTGTCACGTAACATTTGGAAATCACTATAATGTTCAAAACTCTAGAGAATTCTAGCAGAGTTTCGGTCATGCTCCATACTATTATGTATATGACGGACCGGAAAGCGTTCTCGCATTTTTCATCGGAACGTTTGCCCACTGTTTTATAGGATTCTTGCCGAGTGCACGATATAATAAATATTTAACGAACGTTGGTCGCGCGGCTGGCAAATGTTAACGAATATTGTATGTATGATAACGAATATCATACATTTGCTGGATTAGCTTATGAAAAATTTTTGCTGCCGCGGCGCGGCGCCAGAAAGACGTCGATGACAGTGAATGACAAATTGAAACTGCAGCCTGGAAGAGCGTGTTTTCGGATGCGGACGTTTATCCTCTTCGGTCGGTTGCTTTCATGTCCATTCGTTATCGTGAATGTATACAGTTCGTTTTTTTATTTTAATGTATCTCATATGCAGGGAACACATAAGCGTTTCTTCCATATTAAACATTGGATAGCATCGTTCGCAGACGCTCGGTGAATTACAACGGCGAGCGTAAAATGCACGCACCAACAATACCGTGTTCTGCCTTCGTTAACGTCACAAAATTCCAACAGTATTTACATACGTATACATTAATGCCATTACACTTTACCAGTAAACAATGTCTTCCGGCAGGTAAAGGAACAGCCCAATAACGCATTAAATACGGGTTGATCGCTAACCGATTACATCACGCGTCTCTTTGACAAATAGTGTACTCAAACATTCAATAAATTGTTTATCTCGTCAGTTGCTCTTGGATTGATAGCTCTACTTCATGTATGACACATTCGGAAATAGCAAGTTGTATTTATGACGGAGAAAATCCAATTTTAACGTTGCGTCAATATATGTATAACGAAGAAAACAGATTTCACGTTTTTCATATTTTCGACCGCTCTAACATTACACGAACTGTACTTGTAATTTCGAATATGAGGAATAACGTGGTTTATCGCTCCGTCCATTCATCGAATTACAACGCGGAAAACATAAATCCCTTCAAATTGATCGACACTCTGTGCGTATACATGAATATTCAGTAAATTAAGGGATCGTGGGTTACATTTAAATTGTCTTTTAATGCAGATCGTTAAAAAAGAAACACGTTTACATTTGATAAAGCCATAAATCGTACGCGAATGAAACCGTCAACGCAAGTTCTCGCAACAAAATATTAAAAAAAAGGGTATCACGTTTCACGGATCGGTATCACGATTCAACGGTGGAAAACACACGAGTTATTCGCCTCCGTGTTACTTGATCGTGTTATCGCGATGTTACTTTTAAAACGATGGAGAAACGAAGACGGAAAAATAAAGCCGGTCCACCGCAATGAAAATAAATCCCGGGGAAAATGTCCGGGGTGACGGAGCGCGACTAATCGTTTGATCGTTTCACCCCTGACTAATTAAATTGATTACCTGATTTATTTCACGCGGTGGAGACTTTGTCGCTCAATGTAAAAATTCAACGACAAAGCCAGGGCCGGGTACAGCGTGTTCGTGTTCAGGATTGCGAAACGGGTCAAGAGAGGTCGAAATTCGCTCTTAATTAGTCGACATGTTCGGCTGCGTCGCGCGCACCGGTTAGGCAGAGTTTACGGGTCTTTGTTCGGCTTAAACAATCAAACGAACCCATTTGTTTGCCGCTGATTATTTTCGAGGCGGCGCGGAAGTGCATTTAACAACGCTTCTACGGTCCACCGACGCGTTGATTACTGCCCCCATTTAAATCAACGTCTCTCACACTTACGACGCGACAGAATGTTCGACGATACTAGCGCCGCCGACACGTCAACGACACTACGAACGTCTGACGCTGTTAACTTCCCGTGGACATGCACCGTGACGGAGTCGCCTGTTGCGGTGTACACTTCTAAAATCAGTCAAGCAATGAAAATTTTTAATTGCTTAAAATTTTTAATAGCTCGAATGCTGCTTATTGTCTTTAACATTTTATCTACAGGTAACCTGTTAATAGGCTTTTCAATAATTGTGCTGCACCAAATAAAAGCTTAAAAATCTTCTTATACTCAATAATACCAAACGAAATGATTGGATTTTGTTATTGAGGTTGGTTTATGATTGAAATTGCTGTTGCTATTGCCATAAACCATAGACTGTCAACAATTATGGTATTAACTTTAACTATTTCGGGTCTAAACTGCACCCACCCTTTTATTTCGAAACTTGTTATGAAATGCAAAAATTGTCCATACATATTTTTAAAAATGGTATAATAATAAATTTTGACTCGTCTTAAAGCTCTAAACATTTGTAACCATCGCTATTTATTGTGCTAATGATGAATGAACCAATAAATAAATAGTGGAATATTCGTTACCAGCGTCACGTTATTTATCATCGCAGAAATCTCGCGTTTCGTGTAAATGAAATGAAATTAATTCTACCCGTGCTGTTATTTAAAATCGTACAGCGTGGAGTAATGTACTGGAAATTAGTAACTCTTCCGCATAACGTGTTTTTAATATTTCATAAAAAGTATTTGTATTTGTATGTAATAAAAAAAAATGAGAGCGAGTGAGTCTTACATATTTGAAATAAAATGAAAACTCGCCAGATATTGCAATATCGTTACGTTAACTTAAAGGAATTGGTGTAGATTAAATTTTATGGAATTTTTATTAAAATGATAGGAAAAGAACTGTTTTCGTTGTGCTAATACAACAGTTATTAATTTATTATATTTTAATCCATATTTAATGCGACCTGAATCCGAACATACATCGGATTAATTTATGATCAATGCTATAATTTAAAAGCTAGAATTTTAACATGCTTACTCGGAATTATGAATTGATAATGCGTAATCAGTAGATTGCGGATGTTTATGCAATTTTCAATTTTTGCAGGCAAAATTGAAGAAAGTGGTACCATATAAAATGTTATTTTCAGTAGTATTAGTCTTCATAGATCTGAAATAAATAAAAATCGTACGAAATTCCGTAGAATTTTCTAGCATTTCTTGAATATTTACTGAAAGCATAAATGCATAAAGATACGCAATCTAGTAATCAGATAAAATTTAGTTCAGTATATTATTTACTTTGCACTGGTCAGAAATGTTAGGATAGGGTTAGGCTTCAGTTCTGCGTTAGGTAATGTAATGGATCGAACGTCACCCGCATTTCTGCACATCACCAACATTTTTGAAGCTTTATTGAATCCTGAATTGGAAAACTCAAAAAAAGTTTGTTTAAAATTTCAAAAAAGAAAATGCATTTCAAAAAATTCTTTCTACATAGTTTGTCATACACTTTTTTAACATCACATCTCGAGATATTTCACGAAAAAGAAGATATTCCAATTTTTCAACGGCTGATTTCACCCCTTCAATACGAGAAGTAGCATGGAAAACTAGGATTGTATTAGACATAACTTACTGTGCTTGTGTGCAAAGTTTCTTCAAATCGTCGCATAATTACATTTGCAAAAGAATCGTAGCGAGGGTGCTTGAATCTACACGGGCACCATCAAGTAGCCACCCGGCAGGGTTACCATACACAAGTACTTGGACAAAGCATCTAGAAATAGGGAAACTCACCGAGCGAGAATAGTTTCGCTTTTTTTCTCTCTCGTTCCAGTTACCTGCCGCACAATTCCTGCGGTCCCATAAATCTCTCGTTCCGCGTCGACTATACACCGCTCGGTGTAATCGTCCATTTCGTACTAGACTCTCGTCGAACGACGGTTCCTCTATTCGTTCTCTCGTGAAAGTATATATCGACTGTACTGTGCAGCGCTAGTCTCCTCGTTCCTTTCGGGCGTTTTCATTCGGCCCGTGAAATATACGATCGAACTCGTGCCTTTTCCCCCTTTCACTGTCAGGACACCAGTCGCCGGGTTTCAGAGATAAAGCTGTTTACACGTCTCGATGTATTTCATTTTCTTGTCCAGCGATTTTTGACAAATAAAGTACACTATGCTATTAACCAGTTAACTGCGTTCTACGTGTAAATTCGTCATTACTTGATCTTAATTCCGCGGCTCTTCTCTCTGTGGGCGATTTTTAAAACTAAATTCCGCAGTTGAGAGGTTAACCAACTTCTTTTACTCTAAAGATTGTAAAACAATATATGGATCCACGACATAAAGATCCACAGGATTTAATACTGGAAGAGTAAACTGCGAATAATCGACCACGTCGCTGTATATATTTGCTGGAGCTTGGGAAAAATGCAAAACTGGACACGAGGGACACGAACCCATGATCTTGAGATTCGTCGACTGGGCAGCCACACTTTGAATACTCTCACCGAGTCCTCTAACTTTTCCTAGTCTCTTACGATTGTTTGAGATCTACGACCGTCCCCATCCTGCAATCATCCGTTCTACCACCCTCGAATGTCATTCGCAGGTTCTTCATATCTGCACAATCAGCACTGCGTCTTTCCAAGGAACATCTTTACCGAGCCCTTGCTAGCAGTGTTCTTTAGCATGTGCTTCAATCTGTTCTTGCACGTGACAGCGTGTATATGTCGTTTATTTTTCCACTGTTATGAATCTTTAATTCCGGTGAATATTGAAAGTTACTTCTTGGTGCTTGATGTACGGAGTTCGAAAAATTTATCAATCCTTAAGTTCGTCTAAATATCAGGTCATTTCATAAGATCGTTCGTTCCATTTGTTCGAAAGTAAAGGATGCTTTTCAATATCTGCGACGCGCGACGCATTCGTTCTTGTTTCTTCTTATTCACTCATATTTTTGTAAAGTGGAAAATAAATTATATCCTATATTTATTAAATGCAGAAGCGTTATTTTCAATACTATTTGAAAAGCATATGTACTCATTGATTACCGAAATGCCGTTTTGTAATGATCATAATATCATTAAAACACCATACTTACGCGTGGAATGTAATACACGAGCAAGTGCATAAATTTTCCAGTTGACTTATCCGAAGGAACGTTATGTTCCACTGAAATTAATAACGTTCACTTGTATTGTATAATGAGTGCAAAATACAAAGACCCATTAATTATCACAATTTTCTGCGGAATTGGTTCCACGTTAAATTGTTCGTTACAAATTGATTTATACAAATATTATATTGAAATATGGTTAACGACCAACGGACCAATAATTAAGGATTTATTTGGTATAAAGTCCGTTAAATATTTTAAAAACGATTATTAGATTATTTAATTATGATTGATTTTTCGACTGCAAGAAATGGTAGAAAACTGTCTTACGAACAGAAAATCATATTAAAATATAACGATTCGGTAACAACAATCTGTGAGACATTTATTTATAAAAATAACCTAGATTAATGTTAAAACTGTCAAAGCTAGTTATGGCGACTAGCTGTGTCCTTTATAAAAATGTGAAACGCAGCTTTGTTGATTTATATCAGTTCGAATGCATGTGAAAGGCTGAAAATCATGAAAAACTATAATGTCCGCCATTTCTATTCGTTTGTAGCTCCACCATTTTTAGTCGTACCAACATTGTAATATACAAAACATATTTTTCAAATTATGATTACAGGCTCGGATAAAAACGTTGTAAAAATCGACTATAACTATTTGCTATGCGGATCCAGCCGAATGCGAAATAGTCACAGTCGATTATATATACATGTATTTGGCCTACTTTTAAAAATGCTATTCATACTTAGGGGGAATTAAAACAATTTCGTGAGTCGCTGTATACACTGGCACTCCTCAAAAGCTGTACAACACGAGCCGCAAACACTTTTAAAAATGCTCTGCGTGTATCTGTGACATCAGCCCTGACCAGACCGCAGGGTTAAAGAACCTCAGTTCCGCAGGGAGCAGACGGACAAGCCGGGGAGGCAACTCAAACATCAGGCTACACAACGCAGACCTGTTCTGTTGTCCCTGAAAACGTTTCGTCAAAAATTTAATCTGCTTCTCCGGCCGAGAGGCCAGGGTCCGCGTAGAACACCGGGACTACATTAATTAGACCCACAATTACGGTAATGGGGGAGTTCGTGCGTCGCAATTATCGTAGCGCCGTGAAGGCAGTTAATTAAGAGAAATTCAATTAAACTCTTTCAGCGCTCGTCGCGCTAGGTGGTCGCAAAGGGTAGCTGGAATCGTAGCGGCACGCACCGGGCCGATTTCAAAACCGCCGAACTTCGTTTTCCTTAGTTTTATGCTGACTTTGTCCTCCCCCCTTGCCATCTTCCAGGTGAGCAAAGCCCAAAATCCTGACTTAGCAAGAATTGTTTAACCATTATTCATATTTCCATTGTGCGAAGACAAATTTCATTATAGATCTCAATTATAGAACTTTAATTATGGAAGAAAATATCAATATAAAAATGAATTTATGTATGTTTCTCATAATGCGCAGAACGAGCGAATGATTTAATAATCGGTTTAATTCACACCCGAGTATTTATATATTTTTGCGGTACTGTCGGTTGTCATCTTCACTGCTAGTGATATTACAATATATATTACTTTATAATAAATTTATAATACATTTTTAGAAAAATCATTGTCCTAGTCCAACTAGTTCTCCAATTTTAGCAAAATTAGGGTTTCTATGCCCAATTTTGGGGGCTATTTTAAAAAACACCTGTCAAATATTTGTCGGCAAACTATATCCTGTATTTTTAGTAAAATCAGAGTGTGACACTTGGAAATGTCTTTTATTAGCGAGAAATGAGGTATTTCGAGAAAGGTGAGTTTCTACAGACTGACTAAGACTATAAAATTTGAATAACTGTGGAAAACTGTTACGATACAGCGTGGAGTTATCCGGCTTCGAGCAAGAGTCCTGTCGTGTTATCCAGAAGTGTACCTTCCGGATGGCGGTTCGGAACAGCGTGTTCAGGCAATTGGAGCTGTTTGCTCGCGAGCCACGTACAACAGCGAGTCGCGTCGCGCTATAATTCGCGGCAACTATGTAAGGCCGGAAGGAAGGAAGGAAGGAAGGAAGGATTGTAGATCGCGCGGCTTTCGGGACGTAAAATCGATATGTTACGCGGAGTTATGGGATTGGCCGGTGCCAGACGCCACCCGAAGCACTCGTTCCATAGCCGAACGTTTAATTATCGAAGGATTTAACTCTAAGACATTCATTCGGCCGGTCGATATAAACGACGACGTGATGCGGGTTTTGAGTGAGGTAACTAGCTTTAAAAGTGCAAGGTTGCGCGCCGCTGCCGCGGTTCTCTGTCCGCCTAGAATTCGATCTGTTCACCTCCCGATAAATCGGCCGATTTATCGCCGGAACAAACTTCCAACAGGTATATTTCTGTGCTTTCAATTATATCCGCAGGGAATCGATGCCGAAGGGGCAAGAAGTACACCGTGGAAGAACGTACCGCCGAAATTGAGCAATAAAGACGGATAAAATGTTCGGTTTCCCTCCTCGCCGGTTCCCGCGGGCTCCACGTGTAAAAACAATGTTCTCGGTCGATAACGCGCGGGGGCGGAGGAGTTGAAACGTCAGCTTGCTAGATATTGCCGGGCGATGGAATCGAGAAGAGCCGCAAATGGCTTGTTAATATCGTCGAGTGACGCAGAGTAAATAGCCGGCAGCGCGCGAGATGGGCGTCCCTTCTTCGGCCACGCGATTCCAGGGGGTGGCCCCGTTGATCGGCGAATTAAACGCCGCAATGGAATACTAATTTCGCCCACGCATATTCCGCAATTTCCGGAATTACACCGGTGTGTTTCGTCCGCGACATCTCTCCGCCGCGCTACTAGTCGCGAAAGCTTACTTACGTGGTATGTAAATCAAGTAAGGAGACTGATTTTATTCAATTTTTTTATTCGAATGACATACAATTCAATATTGCCTACCTCAATAACTCAGTTCAGTGTTCAATCAATCAATTCAGTGTATGAAAATACCGATATATTTGTATATATTTACCGGTAATAATTTCGGTTTTCCAATGTGTAGGATATATTAACTGCTCGACAATCATAAAAAAACACGGTCATAAAAAGTATTTTATGTAAATCACAAGAAATTAGAGTAAAACAGAGATTTATTTCCTTTCTTAACACATTATCGACCGGTGATTATTGCATAATTGTGAAAGATCCGCGGTTCATGGCTAAGCAATGTTTAATGGAACCTTCAATAGTGACAACAATTTGAATTGTGAACTAACAAGTCACCCTCAATAACGTCACCTAATATTTTCATTTAATATTGTAATGCAAACGAAAATTT
This sequence comes from Lasioglossum zephyrum, assembly GCA_028455615.1. Taxonomy (NCBI): domain Eukaryota; kingdom Metazoa; phylum Arthropoda; class Insecta; order Hymenoptera; family Halictidae; genus Lasioglossum; species Lasioglossum zephyrum. Next base: position 8,952,122 of record CM052321.1, on the reverse strand, counting down.
CCATGCTATTTTTCGGTACAGCGGTATTACTGAAAATCCTACTAATAGGCTTTCGGTAGGTAAAGTGTTAACTTGTTCAATACGTTGAAAACAATGTGACAGTATCTTTTAATTCTTATAATATGTTTACTGATGTCTGCTCATTACTTAATTTACACACCTCGTATTCCCGACTATGCTCTCTCTCCCTCTCTCTCTCTCTCTCTCTCTCTCTATCGCAACCCTCTACCTTCCCTCAACCCGCCCACACTACCGTGCACACGGTTGCCAGCGACACTTTTTCACACCGGCGAACCCGGTAATTTCCATCCTGGCTGGAAATTGCACAAGGCGTGCCGAGCCCCGCGCACACGTTTCTCCATACACGCGGAAACTATCGGACACGGCGACACCGCGTGAAATTCATTAACGCGTAGCCGGGACCGCGTTTGATTCGGCCGGGGACCGTGTCGTCGAAATTGTTGCGGTGCCCATTTCAAAATTGATAGTCCGCCACCCTGCCTCGCGTGCCCGCGCGCTGACAATGGTTCAGTGAAGTCCCTTGTTAAATTCGCACCGATCAGTGTTCGATTGACTAGTACCATTTCTTCGATTCGTATGCGCATGTGTTTCGAACGACAGAAGAGGATTGGCCACGCGATGCTAGATCGGAGATCGCGATCTTCAAAGTAGGAGGTAAAGTAGGCGAATCTACTTTTTCTTCTTGGAATTATATTTTTAACAGTCTTACAATTAATAATTAGTCTAGGCTAGATGTTCCCAACCACCTTCCTACATCGACCCCTTTTAAAAAAATGATTTTCTTCATCTCCATACATTCAGTGCCGGATTAATCCCCGTAGCAGGAGTAGCAAATGCTTGCAGTACCCGCGCTTGCAGCAGAAAATTGACCTTGTAAAATTTGGTGGACACCGTTCGCAGATATTTTTGTAAAAAAAAGAAAATTTCATTGTGTTTTATTATATTATTGTGCAAAGCCTAAGTCCCGTGGTAACGGTTGCTACGGGCCCCGTGTTGGCTTAATCAGGCACTGCCTTACATTTTCCTCTGTAATATACAGCATACGTTAGAATCATAATACTAATAACACTATCCGACAGCCAAAAGACGTTTCGATTTTCACCATGCGATTCTTATAAAGTTTTTTGCGTTGATTTCGAATCTGCCCTGAATTTTTCCCCTAGACGGACAGTGTATGAGAGATTTGACTTTGAGAAAAGGCACATTTTTCAACTTTAAACTTTATTATAAAAGATTTTGAATTGTTCTCTGCAGCAAGATTCGGTACTCTCCCAAATACAGTGATATCCAATATTAATACATTATGCATGCATAAATATGTTTATACTTAAATTTATCAAAAACTGGGCGTCTAGGGAAAACATGAAGGGCAGAGTGAGTCAGCATGTTATTCAAACAGATTAGTAACGCCGTCCAATATCATTAACCATGATCTCCAGATAACGTTAATGCGTGAAATCAACTAATTAACCGGAACGTCCTTTTTATACGCCCCTAAACTCTGCTAACGACTGCGTTAAAAGCTCAGCGAAATTACACGTTGCTGACTGTGCCGCAGCGATAAGTGACGACAGGTGCCGATAATAGGCCAATATTCTTAAAGTATTAAGCAAACTCCAGAGTGGAAACTGATGTTCGATAAATTGAAAACACATCCCGGTAGTTCCAAGTAATTTCCGACGATCTTTTTACGTACTATCGACAGCCTGGTTAAAGTAATTAGAAGCGACTTTGTGTACCAGATGCTACGGATTGCTTGCAATATATTAAAATTGACACGTTTAATAAATGTTTCAAAGTGTCTCGCGCGCAATCGATACTCAAGTATTCCATAGAAAAATTCATTGTACACTTCAACAACAACTTTTTCAACCATACACGCGTTATTAAATAAAATAAAACATATTATTAAATAAAATAGCATGAACATTTTTCTGTTAAAGTTTCGTCATTTCTTGAATTCTCAAAAATTAGATCTGCTATTTCTTTACTTGAAACAATTTTCGGAATTCGAATCGTACATGCATACTGCGAATTTGATGTTTGTATTCGACGAACATTCTTGTTGTCAAAATTCCTATAGATATCGAATTTGTTGGTACAGTGATATTGAAAATGGTAGAGAACTTTTGGTATTGGCATAAAACTTAAACGTTTTATATTTTTGCTAATCCTCGGCGAGCGTTATTCTCTTTTCGATTAATAATCTCGCTGCGTACTCCGTCAAATTGCTCGAACGAAAAGGGACAGTCGAAAGCGCAGAAATAAATCACGGGGACGGTGATACCGTCGAAAAAAAACTGTGATCCACGGATTATCGATCGGCACTTGTTGATCGGAAAATACGCCCGAGGCTGGGAAGATTGATGGACGAGAATTAATGGATCTTCGGGACGAAGTCGAAACAGTCATTCAACAAATTTTGCAGCCGACGCACAAGACATCGGACAAAGAAACCAGGGTTGGGAAAAGGGGTGTAAAAAAAAACGATTATGGAGAACACGAGTTTCCCTTCGAGTTTTCTGCCGACGTACACTCCAGCTCGTAAGTCTTAGGACACCCTTGATTTTTGTTAAAACTCTGGCATTTCGGATAGCTTATGTACCTTTAACTCTTCTCTATTAACTACATAATATCCAAAACACACGTCGAAAATATGAAAAACTATTTGGATGAACTTCAATGTAATAATCTACGGATGTTCATGCAATTTTTCATTTTTGTCGACAAATTTTAAGAAATTAGTTTATGATATCGGCGCACAAGTTCGATCAAAAAATCAAAACAAAGCAATTTTTCAATTTATAAAATTTTCCTCAACGTTTCGATCTAATTCTGGATCATCCTCAAGAGAAATTTTGCGTCTGAAAAACACTGTTGTACTAAGTTTTACTAAGTTGTACTAAATACAAAAAATTTTTAAGAAAGTGGAATTAAATAAAATGTTATTTTCAGTAATACTAGCCTTTGTGGAGCTGGAATAAATAAAAATCGTACGAAATTCTATTTTAGATTTTACATTCCAGTATTCTCTGAAAATTTTTAGATGCCATAAATGCATAGAGATCCGCAGGCTAATGATCACTGTCCTAAGATTTATGAGTGTAGATGGAAGTTTAGCTATAAAGAAGAGCATGAGTACGATGGAGAGAGAGAGAGAGGAGAAGTTACTCGCGAGCAACGTGGTTGCTATCCGATCTAGAAAATCCCGATGATGCGAACGAAGGGGATCCCGGAGTACTTTGCCAGGCATACGAACGGATTTCCAAAGCAAGTTCGTGAGCGGTGATGCGCGTATACCTAGAGAACAGAGGACCTGGCAAGAGTGTCTGGCAATTCCGTGAAGGCTACGAGGCTAGAGGCACAGCATCGGGATTCAGAAACGCCGGTTATTTGAGTTCCAATTTGCGTTTAATAATTGCATTCGATTAATATTCATTGGAATGCAAAGCGGTCCTGTAAAACGGTAAATTCAGCTTCGGCGTGTGGTCGACGCGTTCCCTTCTATACAGGGTGTCCCTTCCGAACCAACCCGCTCTCAAACATCGAACTATCGATCACGCTGAAAGATGTCGCAGGCGACAATTCAATGGTTTTCAAGTATACCCTCGATATATGTGACAAATACATCCCCTTGAGGAACCCAGAGACGCGATTGTCATTCGTTATTTCTTATAGAAGTGTAGCTTACGGCTGAAATATATTAATTTGAGAGGCACATTCATTTAAATATCGCGTAGAGTACCTCTACACTGAGACTGAAAGAGGTACAAAATTTTTGAATAGGTTCTATTGAAAACACGGACCATAGAGCTTTAAAAAAAAATCGTTTCCATTGTTTAAGTTGCAATGGGAACAGGCAAAGTAAATTCGCGAAAGCAAAAGTTCTCGTTTGAATAGAGCTCATAAAAAAAATAAAAATTTCGCAAACAAAAGGAACAGCCATTTTGTTCGACAATATTAATAAACTTCACAGTCATTGTATAAAATCGATATTTATTCTCTTCTGTGAAATCTTTTTTTTATGAGCACCATCCGACACATTAAAAAGACAGAGATCTATCTACCAACACACTTCTCCTTCGTGGAAAAACTACCCTCATCGAAAAGCTCGTAGAAAATAAAAATTTCGCCGCAAGGGATATTTTGTGTTCGTCGATATTAATAAAGTTCGCAATCGTTAATATCGAAGTTAAATTCATATTATTTTCTTTTGTGCAATCTGTTTTTACGAGCACCACCCGATACATTAAGAAACAGAAATGTATCTGACAAAACTGGGGGTAGTTTCTCCACGGAGAAGAAACTACCCCCATCAAATTATACGCCCCACGAAACGGTTCACTTTTTGTTTGCGACACTTCAGGAGGTCGTCAGCGGTTTCGTAGGTATTCGAGCGAACTGATTTAAATGAGACACCCCGTGTGCACCTATATTTACATAGGATTTCACGGTGGAAGCCGCGCTTTTTACCGCCCACCTCTTGCAATCATGCTACGAGAACGGGTAATACATCCTATTCCTTTCCGCTTCCGCCACTTTTTACGCGGAGACTAATGGGTTTCGACCATCGGGATACTCCACGTGATTTATTCATGGGGATGCATCGACGAGTTCCCTCCGAAGACGTCGCCCGGCGTACAGGTACCCGGGATTACCCTGATTCTCCTTTTCTCCCGGAAAATTGAAACGAGTTTCCCCGCCTATGGTTTCGATTGGTTTCTTGGACGAGATCGGTGTATCAGCGTTCGATTAATACAGTCACGTCATCCATCATATTCTCCATGCCGGGTTTACTTTCCGAGATATAAATGTTTGCTCTCGACAGCTTCCTTTGGTACAAGAAAGCTTTTAGCTCGACAAGACACATAGCTCTGTCAACATTATGTTCCTCGGAGTAGCGTTGATGGACAAGCAGGGAGAACGATTCAATCGGTTGTTCTGTGACTAGTTACTGTCGGTTTATTATTACTCGATGTAATCGGACGTCTGTGAACACATTACTGTTTGTTCAAGGAAATTGGTTGCTGCGATCTACCTGTTAACAGGGAGCTCGTTCCGTACTCAACTATGTTTCTTAGGTGCGTCAGAACATTCTTCAACATGTTCGCTGCCGAAATGTTCGCCCTCAAAAGGGCTACAAAGTCGAGGCACTCGTAATTAGTAAATTAGGTCTTAAATTTATTGGTATATAACCAATTACGAAACATTTAAGTATTGTATGAGGTATTATATCAAGTTTCTATCCATAAGAAAACGTGGTAATGAAGAAAATTATCAATTTTCTAGTTGAAATAGGAAAAAGAAGAAGAAATGTTTAATTTTCCAGTTAAAACAGCTCCGGCTACACACAATGGTAGTTAGGTATCTAATTAGTAATCTAATCGCAGTACAAATTCCAAGGAAGTTCTGTTCAAGCGACTTTGTTATGAATGAAATGAACTTGGAAAGATACACAGATGAATTGCGTCACCCACGTATTTCATGTAGCTTATTTTTTCACGAGATGAATTGTTTGTCTTGTTTAATGGAAAGAGATCAATTACATTTGTGCCTTTAATTGGGCGTTCTTTAACACTGGCTGTTATGCGCGTATTTTGTTTCGTTGGGAAGTAAAATATTTTTGTTGTTACACAAAAAGAGTTTAATTGCATTTATGTTTTTAATTGGTGTCAGCATGCTCACGCATGATAGCTTCTTTATTTAATTGCATCAATTGGTTGACAGTATCAAATCTGCACACACCTGCCAAATTGAAAATGTTGAAAGGTTTAACGTTTGTGGACTGAAAAATACAGATGCTGAGACTGAATACTTTTTACTGCCAAACATGTAGGAGCACTGTGGGAGCGTTGTAATTATTGTTATAACAAACTTTATTCATTTTAATGTATACTGTAAGAAGCTATTGGAAACGTTTAATTTAGAAGAATGAATTAACGTTCATAATGTTTGAAATTTAGCTGGTCAATTTTATGCGAAGCAAGTGTGATCGCATTGATTAAAAGAACAACAGAACTGAGCACACATTACGACACAAACAGCACAGCGAAACTTTTCATCACTAATGTCTTGCGAATCAGTGGCGTCGGCTCAGCTGACCCAGTGCACCGATCTCCGGAACACAGAGACAAATGTGAAAACATATTTACGACGTCCGCATCGTATTCTACGGAACGACAATACAGAACCGGTGCAGTTCCGCGGATCTGTGGAAGGGTTCACGGTAACGCATAAAAACTCCCCCGAGCGAAGACAAGTTGATCCGGAATGATCCCCGGGGGCAAAAAGAATTCAGAATCAGTGAACCAGTCGTTGAACATTACAGACTCGCGACCTCGATGCGTGTAAAGAAACCTCTCATCCATCAACACGTTCCTGCGACGATTTCTCTTGAAACCTGAAATCCTGCCGCGACTCATTGACTCCGAAACAGTAGGGAAGGGTAAAAATGTGTCACACGGGCCGAGGCGAACAAACGTCACCACGGATTACATTCCCAACATCGATGTCACGCATCACTACCGCGTAACAGATGATCGGTACATTGGAAAAGTGTTAAACCGTCTACCTTTTTTGATCAGGTTGGCCAGGAACCACTGACGAGTATCACGCGACTCCTCAGGGGGGTAAACGAAGAAGAGTGTTAGGGGGTCAGTGGACCCCGTGGCTCCGAGGATCCTGTGGTAATAACCTCTTCGGATAGCAAACGGTTCGAATAAAAATCACCCAAAACGAACGACTATTCCCGTGTCACAGTATAATACACTGGTTATGCGAGCGAATCGCGTCGATTCGTGAAGGCGGTATCCATGTACTCGGTTAACGAAACGAACACGATATTTCCGGTATCACGTCGGGATCCGGAGAACGCGGCGCCTCGACGCGGTACTATGCCAAACGGGAGCGGAAGGCAAACTGGACCGAGCCGCGGAGTCTGGCTTTGGCAGCTGCGTGTTCGGTCTGGTGCCGCTTTCGCCGGCAACGAGGACGGCTACGACGACGCCGACGCCGACGCTGACGCCGACGCCGCTCGTAGCAACGATGTCGCGACATAGAAACCGCCGCGCCGCGCCACGCCGCGCCAGCCGTAGCGCCCTCATCTACTCCGATTCTGCACCAATATTCCCTCACGAGCTGATCCTCTATTTCTCTCGTTTCACACCGCCTCGTTCTCCCTCTCCATCTTGATCGTTCCTTTCCCTCTTTCAGCCCTGTGCACACCGGCGCAACGTTCCCGTTCGCTATTTCATTCGCGCTGCAGCCTCCACGAGACCGTTCGTCTCTGTTCCTCCTCTCGCCGACTCCCCACTACCATATCGATCCTACGGGAAAGGCCCTCTGGTGCGTTCCATTTGCTTGGGCCGAGCGGAGGCTGCGAATCGCTCTCGTGCAGCTTGACTATTTGTCGGTGAAAAGAGTCGACCTGTCGGCGTCCGATGCTCCTTTCAATGGCCCACGCCGCTCCCCAGTGACCGCCGAGATGTTTCCCTACAGATCGGACGCTGAATTTTAATCGGCCGTCGATTCTGATACACTCCGAACCCCGAAACCTAATCCACAGTTAGCTCCTGAACACTTGAATCCCAGAATCCCTACACTCCCGTACCCCTAAACACCTGAACCTTTGCACCCCTGAATACGTAACCCACTGATTCACTAAAACCTAATTTTCTCTAAAACCCCGAACCCCTAGATCCCTGAATCCTCACATTCCCGTACCCCTAAACCCCTGAACACGTAACCCTCTGAATTCCTAAAAACCTAAATCTCTAAACGCCTGAACCTCTAAACCCCTGAATCTCTAAACCACTGAACCCCTAACCCCTGAATCCTAATCTATCAACTCCTGGAACCCTAAAATCCTGAATCCCTAAACCTCTGAACACCTAAACTCATATACACCTCATCCCCTAAACACCTAAACTCTTATGCCCCTAAACCCTTGAATACGTAACCCTCTGAATTCCTAAAAACCTAAATCCTTAAACACCTGAATCTCGAAATCGCTGAACACCTAACCCCTGAATCCTAATCTCTAAATTCCTTACCCCGCAAATCCTGAATCCCTAAACCCCTGAACACCTAAACTCCTGTACCCCTTGACTCCAGAACTCTTAAACCCCCTAATCTCCTTGACCCAATACCCCTATTTTTATCATTTTTAGGACGCGATGTCCCCGTTGTAGGTTTTGTTGCACGCAAGATCGTTTTGTCCCAACGACGAAGACGACGTCGACGACTCGACGTGCGCTTCGATATCGGGAGTATCGGAGCGTCCTCCAGGGGCTTGATAACGGGAAGAACAACAGCTTGGACAGTGTCTTCTCTGCTCCGGGCTTCTTTGGGGTCCGCTCGTCACGTTCCCGCGATAAGAAACGGAACGATCGCGATCGTTGCGGATTGTATTGAAAGAGCCCGGAGAGAAAACTGCGAGGAAACGTCCGTTCGAAAATTGCTGTCAAGGGGGAGGTGGGGTGGCAAGAAACGGCGAGATTACATTAATTCTGGAGACGATCCTTGGTTCTTGGCTCCCCGTTGGCCGCGAAACCGCTCCGCGGGATCGACGGCTGAATCTTAATCGAAGTTCGCCAGGGTCTGGGTTCTTATGACGACTAGAACGGTCGTTTTCTTGCGATCGTTGCACGGAATATTGTCTCTCGCGAGACGCGTGGGTGTCGGGGAGTTTTACTTTCGAATACGGTAAGGACCTCGCGAGAATTTGCAAATAAAGTTGCTGCGAACTCGATACACGTATTTGCTTTCACCTAGGTATTCATATGGTGCGCACGACTCGTTCAGGTTCTGAGAAACAGGGGACTATAGTAGACAAAGTTTTTTCAAAGAAGAAGTGATCCAAAGAAAAATCGTTGGCAAATATCACATGGGAGATGAAGAGTCATCTTAGCCGCTTACTCGTTCGCTTAACTACGCGATTATTATCGTGCAACCAGTGGATTATTTTTGCACAATATAAGAGGTCTGAACGAGATTAAAGGAAGCTACCTTCTTTCAACAATGGAGCTCGTTACTGTTGATACCTTCGAGAGGTGGCACAACGAAAGGGTTTTCCAGCGAAAATTTGAGTGCAACGAATGAATCTGTTCTTCCGAGTGCCCGGGAGCGAAACTAGACGAAAGATTTGAAGCATTCCACTTCCTGTGTGAAAATGAGAAAAATAATCCACGCGGATGAACAGAGGCTGCGAATTGCTTTGGTGCCGGTGCACAAAGCCGAAAGGAGTAGCCGAGGCCGAAACACAATGCACTTTGCGCGCTTCTATTCTCTAGAGTGCCACGCATCATCGCGTCAACGAAAAGGGGAGAAGTTATTTCACAGGAGGAGTAATGTTCGACCGGTTTTAGAAGGACTACAGGCGGCATTAATCCCTCACCTGTGCTCCGCGAAACAATTTTAATTGAAAACGACGCTGTGCTTTTCGCGCGACTGAATAATATCTACTGTGAATTCAAGAACCAAAGCTTAAAGGATCTGTTAAAACGCTGACATTCGAGCGATTCCAACAGAAATTTCGATCCGGCGAAAACATATTAGGATTTGGATCCGGATCTGCGAAACAATATTAATTGAAAACGACTGAATCAGTTCTACTGTGAATTCAAGAAGGAAATCTGAAGGATCTGGAAAAAGCTGATATTCGAAAAGAAATTTCAATCGTGCGAAGACAAATTAGAATTAGGATCACCAAGACATTCCGGGAATAATTACACTGTGCCGATAAAATTAGATTGAATCGAGAATCGATTCGGACCCATTCAAGCCAGTCTATTCAGACTCAATTAGAACGAACGCACCAGTGTCGGATTCATCTACGATCGAGTCTAGAATGGAGTTTTTTGGCGAGCGTTATCAGTGAGTAGAGACCATTTGGTAGCAGCACACGGTGCACATACTCATTCGTATGCGCTGCTGGTCGGATGTATTTCCGGTACATTAGTCAGCATGACTTAACGTCCGACACCTGGTGGGAGCCTTAAGCTGTTGCTCACTTAACAATGCAGCGTTATGTCAACAATGCGGAGATGTCTAGATATCAAGGCTGCTTATTGCGTGTCTGATACATTGGCATCGAAATGAGATTGGGGCTGAATGAGGACACCTAGCAACAATTACTTCACAACAATAATACTAGATATATGTTTCCTTTTTCTAATTAGCACATAAGAACAATGAAACAATCAATACTTTATGAAGAGGCTTTATAACCTCTTGCCCTACGATTTCTTTGTAGTTTGTAATTAGCTTAAAAAAAGGATGTTCTCCAATAACTGTACATTAACAAAACCAAAATAGAATTTCGTGTCGATCTGAAGAGGAAATTAATAACATACATATTGTTCAAGTAGAACCACAAAAAAACAACGGGAGTATTAATGTTTATTAAAGAAAGAGGATTTTCACAATACAATGACGTGCTAATGAGCCCAGGGCTAACAATCGACTAAAGACGGCGTCTTCACACACACACGCTTCCTCGGAGCCACCGGCAGCCGAAAAATGTAAACAAACGCACTCTCGCCCAGTCTTCCGACTTCGGGGAACCAATATAAAAACACAAGATAAATACGCGCTCGTCGCTCGACGCCATAACACGCGATTCAACACATATTTATTAGTCTCTGTTCAGAATTTGAGCACGAGTCTGACACGATATTGGCAAGAGGTTAAATCGTTTTTTGGAATCTTAATTTGATGTTTACACGTCAATTGTAATAATGTCGCGTTCTACGTTCACACAGTAGCTGAAACGTACGCCCGAGAGCATACATCAAGCAAACATCGTTACAATCGACAACAAGAGTCAAGCACGAGACCTTCAATAATCACGTCAACCGAGCGAAGCGATTATAGGGCAGCAGTGCAATTTATCCAGCTCGGTACTGGTTTGCGCCCTACTTATTTCCAATGGAGATACAGCGTAAATGCTGAAATGCTCCAGGTTGCTGGTGCACGGCCGCAAACAGACTAAATGTTCATGCCCTGTGCGTTTAAGTAGGTGACAAGCTGTATCCACGAAATTGAAATACGCCCAATTACTTAGGCCTGACCCAGAGTTGAACTGCCAATCCGAGTGAATTTACTGTGCCCACGTCAGCTATATTGATAGAGCAGAGTCACTTTCCGAAGCTGTGTCATCTAAGTGGTGCCCAATCTATATTTGACGCAACTCACTTCTGAATACTCCCAAGTGCCGTCTAACCAAAACGTTTCTGAATCACTATCCCCTTTGAATCTCACTTTGGACTACTTCGACTCGATAGTTCTATCTTGGTACATCCTCGCTATCGGTGTTACATTGAACATACTTTTCATGGATTCACGATATTACCAATTAGAGCTGTTCTGCAGCAGCTGTACCTGCTGTTACTCCACATTTGATAGTATAGCAACACCTAGAACATCCAAGCTCTAGCCTACAGAGGTTTACATGAAAAGATTGAAATATTCGGTTGGCAAGAATTTTCTATTCAAACAATGAACTTTTAATGAGTAACTTTTGCCAAAAAGAATAAATATGAAAATACTTTATTGATTAAAATTCGTCGCTTGAATAAAAAAATTCGGTTTTACTTCACCTTAAAATACCGAAATTACTTTCTTGCCAACCGTATATAATATTTATACCGACAATATATCAATTTAGCTAATTTTACAACAAACGGTGCACCTAGCCGATTTTATTGACTTTGAAATATGTTGTTAGCGACATCATTCTGAACAACTTTTCAATATTCGAGTTTCATGTGTCGCCAACAATTTTGATATGATAACTCTAATTTCTTTCTTGAAGAAGTATACTATTACTGTACTAACGCAAAAAAACCAACAATACGCAGAAACAAGGATTAATTTAATAAAACGATGTGTTCCATAAAAATGCAATCGTTGAAAGGTTCGTCTCGAATGCAATCGTCTGAAAAGCACCAATCGGCAAAAAGTCAGCTGATTTCTCAGAAGCACGGAGCTTCTATGTCGCAGCGATGTCTCGAAATTTGGGACACGGTTCTCGTTCGAAGCCCGGCAAAAAATCGCAGCGGACTTCGGAAAGAATTGTTTGATGCTGCTGGAGATCGCGCGTCATAAAGTGAAAAGAGGAGAAGCAATGCATCGAAGGCAAGGAGGTTCAATGAAAGTCGTGGGATCCGCCTCGGATGCTTCAGTAAGCAACGACCCCAATGAAATTCAGCTGTTTCGTGGAATTTCGAGGGAACAGCGTTTCGAAAATGTTTGAGAAAATCAAGAAGGTCGAACGACGCCGACATTGGGATCGGTGAACTTTCGTTTGACGTCCGTTAAAAAAGAGAAACATCGGGGTATTTTTGTTTTTGAGAGAACCCCCTACGCGGAAAACTAGCTGGAAGAAATACTTTTGATGGATCGTTTAATGCTAGAGTGTGTCTTCCACTTGCTCCATCTGTATCTGCAAAACATCCGAAATTTCTTACGTCACGCTCCGTCATTAATCAGCGTGGATGCACGCTCTAATTATTGCCCTTATATTAACTGGTTCCTCCTATCAATCGGTTTCTTCAGGCACCGGTGACGTGCGAGAAAAACGCATTGCTCGAGGTGAATGATCGCCGGCACCGATAAAAAGACATCAAATCGAGGCCACTTGACTTCTGCCTTGGAACCGGGCTAGATTAGTCACGTGTAATTATCTTGCGTTCGTTGCCAATTTGCGTCGGGGCGAGACCGCTATATTTTCTAATTTTTTAATTACACTCGTTAACCCGTATGACTTCCTTCGTTTAATGCAATGCATGTGTCAGTCCACATTAACGTTTCAAATATTGATCACCGAAGAACAGAATTTTGTTCCGACTTCAAAGGAAGGAATAACATTTATGTTTTAAGATTTTCATGGATATTCGAAGTACAAGAATTGTTCTGAAAGTGAAATACAACACGAGTCATACATTTTTCTACGGCAGGTTTAAACGGATTAAGAGTCGATGAAAACAGAAGGCCAGGATATGTCGTGATTCTGCATAAGCCTGAATCGAATGAACCTGAAATCGAAGGAATCGGATACAATGAATCCGGTGGTGACAAATTAGATGAACCCAGGGCTAGAAGAACTGAGTGAGACTAATCCAAGAACTCTAGACCATTCTATGCATCGAATCTGATCAAGTTGGAGCTGAGGAACCTGTATCGGATCAATCGACCACGGAGGATCTGGAATTAGGATCTAGAAATGAGAATGTCGAGTCAATCGGAGTAACCTGAGAACGAGGAACGCGAACAGAAACAATTCCAGATGTATGGATTCACATAGATCAATCCAGAGCTCAGAAATTAGAATGAGAACGACAGAGTGCTGCGCATGATTCCTTACAAGTATGTCAAATCCTAATTGGACTACCACGATCGAAGAATCGAATCAGCTTCGGATCGTGGGCCTCGTGACGGACCCAGGATCATCTGACAATGGGCTCGTTCCGAGATTTAGTGATTATACTCCAGTATTGTGATTCTAATCTGGCACATGAGCCATAAGTACCTATCATAATTATTCGGACAACGCCGATCGTAATTCTTGTCAACAAATAATTTCCAAAATGGAATTTCAATTAACGGACACATCGCTGTAAATATTTCATACTGCCAAACATAGTATGGTCGCAACAAATTCGTCATAGTGGATTATAGGAATTTCAATTTGTTGGAAAACGCTCCGAACTATTGGCTTTTTGTGTCGAAACTAATACTATTACAGATAGAAAGCAGTCGTAAAATATCTACAGAAAATGCCGGCTAAATTGTTTCGCTAGTCACGAACGTATTTTTACCACGCTTATATTAGCCTGCCGAGTTGTCGTTGTCGTCGTATGCGTCAAACCTTGAAATCGAATTTGAAACCACTTCCCGATGAGCTAGAGACTTGGAATTTTCAATATAACTCAGAACTGGATGACCATGCAATATTAAAAAAAAACTTTTTTAAAAGATTGTACGTGTAGGATTTAAACAATATTTTTAAATATTCCCCTTCGCCCCACGCCGCGCGACGTTCGGTAGTACGTCATCGCATCCAGCGATCCCCACTCCGCGCGCTCCCTACTCTACTACACGTCCCCACTCCAACTCCGACCAGTGATGCCAGAACGACTAACCAGGAGGAATTTACCCCTCCGGCTGAGCCCCCTACTCTTACTTCTACTGCGTGACTGTGCGTCTACTGTGTGACTCACACGGGCTTAGTAGCGGTACGTTCGTATGTGTGCGTGCGCAGTAGAAGTAAGAGTGGGGGGCCCAGCCGGAGGGGCAAGTTTCTCCTGGATCCTCGTTCTGGCATCACTGATTCCGACTTCGCTCCACAGCTCTACTGGTCCACTTCGCAGCAGTGTTCCGATTGTGCCAACAATTTTTCGCGCATTCACGGCAATTTCAGTCTCAGTAACGTAACCTTTTCGATGAAAATGGGTAGCTTGAGCACCCCGCAGACTTTTAAAAAATTATTAGTATATACATATGTAAAGGCGCTACCCTTGAAACGTTAGCAATTAAGTTTCAAGACGGAACACTCATCCCGCCAGTAATACCGATACACTCCTGCTAATATAACTGCCTCAAGGCGTCAGGGCCCTGGACGTTCTGCTGCGCCATTGTAGATACGCTACTGTTTCGGCCGCGCATGCGCGATAAACTGTTGGCACAATCGGAACACTGCTTCGCAAGCGAAGGAGCTCAGTTTACTTACTAAGTGAGCTGGTTTGAATTAGGTCAGGCGGGGGCGACAAGGACCGGCGGTTCTGCTCGGTAAGCGGGCCTTACGAAATACGCTCGGTAATAAAGACTAAAAAGGAGAAAATAAAAAAATATATAAAAAAACTTTTTAAAAACCACGCCTATATTAAAATGTACTAAAATGGAGGAAACAATATTTTTAGATATTACTAACTATAAATAAAAGCGTGAAGCGTCCACAAAGATTACGTTAATATAGTTTGCGCTCCACGCTTTTATTTATAGTCACTAATATCTAGAAATATTATTTTCTTCTCTTTCTAGTGCATTCTAATATAAGCGTGGTTTTTAAAAAGTTTTTTTTTATATATTTTGTTTATTCACATTGTTTTTGAAAATACTGTTTTGAGGAAAACACATTTAGAGATTCGAATGTACAATATATATTAAGTGCAATAACATTCCATCAATATAATTTTTCAGGAAATACTTTGAGCCAGCTATTTCCAAGGTTCTTTGATAAATATCTTTGACTCTTGAGGTTCTCTGGAACAGTTTCCCAGGTTCATAATACCTCGAACTTGAGTCCTTATAGCTTAGGGTTCTCGTGTATCAGCAACTAGCTTTAGTTTGAATAGCTTAGACTTAAGTGGAATTCAGACAGACACTAATTAGACTTTTTACAGTCCGGGTGAGTGTTGATAAATGCTGATAATCGTCCAATAGCAAGAAAATCACCTGTGACTGTGGAATTAATGATTCGTGGAAAAATGATGAATTCGTTCCACTAAAGTTGTGAACAATTTCGTCGACTCGGTAACATTGTGAATAAATTCGCTGGTACAGCGATCCCGCGCGGACAAGCCGACCGTATTTGCTTTAAAGTTGAGCCGGGAACATGTCCGGGATTCCGAGGAAGATTTGCCTTCAATGAAAAATGATCCGCCTCCTTGAAAATTCGATTTGCCTGTGCCCGCGCTGGTTCGGGGCGCAACAATGGATAAGCCAAAAGTTTCGGCGAGCGAATCTCCAAATTTCTGATGGTTCGGCCGCAATGCCCCGGTGAAACCGATTTCGTGGCGATTCAATTCTGCAGAAGGAAAGTTCGCCGTCAGATAGGACACACCGAGGCGACGCAACGCGACGCGACTCGATGTCGTCGTCGACGAGCAGCATATCGGCTGTTGGACAGAAAGAGAAAGAAATGAGGACGCACGGATGGGTTTGACGAGGCTACGGTTAGTAGGAGGTACTCGCCGAGGGGTCGAAGTTTCGCGAGAGTGGAAAGTTCGATGATCGTGGCTCGAGAACGAGAACTTCCGTAAGATCGTCACGAGCTTCGGCCTATTCTCGACAATTTGATTCCGGAAGAGACACTTCTCCGCGGGAGTACTTCGATGTCGAGCTGATTGCGCTGCGCCGCGACGCCCTGGGAACCCGACGTCGTCGATGCCTGTCGACTATTTAATGTCGAAAATTGATCGGATGTGCTGGAAACTCGAGGGGAACCGCCGAGAGAAAATCACTCGGCCCCGAAATCCGACGATATTCCCCGGTTCGCTGGCGTATGAAAAATTTCGAACAACTTCGAACTTCGATCATAGCTTTCACGTTTTATGGCGTCGCATAATATCAAGTTCCAGTTCAGTCCAATGAAACGCTCTTCACCCGGTTCTTTAACGATCACTCGGTTTTAATTAGAATCGTATGTGAATACATGCTCGGTAGAAGCTTTCTAGAAAATGCTGTTTTAATAATGCTTCAGCGGAATCTGAAACACACTCTAACGCAAAAAACGTTCTATATGAACTGAAAAGCCTTCTGGAACATTCTCTAGAATATCTTGAATTCGGTCGTGACGAGTTATAATCAGACAGCGGATCTTTGTGCAAAATAAAAATTTTCTACCTGGGTTGCAACAAACTGGAGTGAAATAGAAATTAATTTTCTTTCCTGATGCATTTTAATAGGTTGAAGATGATGCAACAGTATTTCTAAATTCTTCTAGTGCTTTTACTGTGTAAAAGTTATATACATTTTTGCGGTAGAAAGGTAAATGATATTTTTGATAAGATCCCGTTTAAAATTCCATAAATGTACATAAACTATATAGTTAATATCTGCGCGACAATAGGTGAAGCACTGAGACGATTTCTAAACGGACAAGTTCAGCATTCGGAGAACTAGAGGAACTCGATGACTCATTTCGAAGTCGGGATAAACGCCGACGTTATCATGAGCATCGCAAAATTCCATGGGAAAATTGTGTTGCAACAAAGTCTACGAGCTGGTAACAGGCTGACCCAGAGGACACTCCAGTAACTCCTCCAGAGTTTCGGCGGATCGAAGAACTTCGCCGGTCCTTTGGAACTTGCCCCCAGCCCTGAGAATACGACCACTTGCTGCTCCACTCTGGCTCCCCTAGATGAGAACTTTTGCTTTTCTGCCAACGGCATTACCTTATCTTCTATCCACTGTCTTCCGTTTATCTATCCTTGTCTCTCTGCTAACACGCCAGAACCCAATCTTAATTACGCGATTACACCGAGAAAATCACATACCGCACCCAAAGTCCACAAATATTTTTCGATATTTCTTGGAATTATACATAGACGCTACTTACAGACTCTATTATCTTTTCGTTTTATTGCTTTCCTCTATAATCATCGTCGTTTAAGGTAAACGTCCCACTTTCCGATTGCTTAATGCTGAAACAAAGATAAACGTTGAAAATTCGATTGTTGGTATCTATCGGTTTCTTGTATTAGGTTGTAACACAAATAAATTCAGTTGAATGCATGAAAATGTTCTCATCCTAAGAATGCGATTGCTGATTCCACTGTAAGAAAGGGTTGTGCCACGAAATTTTGAAAAGTCAAATTTCTAATTTAAAATTTTATTAACGAAAATACAGATGACCTTGAAATCTCTGAGAATCACCTTGAAAAAATTAACTCATCGTTTTGGGTACCTCTTAAAATATAATAAAACCTTTCTCGGAGGACTACATTCACAAAATTAATTATTTATAAAAAAAAATAATGAAGTTTATCTTAATATATAAAAAGAAATGAATGTGTAAATGGTAGACACTAAATTCTAATCTTACATTTTTTAAGGAAGTTAAAAATAAGCATTAACGCTGTAATGTCTCGTACGCTAAAAAAAATGATTAGTGTTTGCGATTGAGGAGCAATTCAAACAGTTGTCCTCGTTCTGAATCATATTCTGGACATTGCCATATAATATGATTGAGGTCTTTAGCCTCTACTCCGCATTCACAGGAACCACTGTATTCATAAAATTACATTTTATTCCAATTTAAATAGTGCATTCTTTCTATCGAAAAATTCTTACTTGGTGAACAACAGAATTCCTTTTTTTGTCCTGGTGGGCAAAAATATTGAGGAAGGTCAATGTACGGCAGGAAGTCAACGTACTCCACAGAATAGCGCAGCACGGCTGTTGGTTCGGATAACATATTTTCTAGCCAGCTAGGGAGGAAGTTAAGCAACTGGAGGACGATAGGTGTTACGTTACGTTAATGACTAATTTCCTCTGGCTTACCAACAGTGTTGTGTTTGATTAGAAAATCCCCGCCGTCGATTAACCGGCTTGTCTGTTGCAGCCTCATTAATAGTGACGGTGAGAGGCGGTTGGACCTCAGGCGCAGACATTAAACGTAGTTTGGATTTCAGTTCCTTGTAACCGAGTGGCTGAACGGAGTACAGTCAGCCGTCTGATAATCTCCGGCATGAATCCTTGATTTTGAAATACTGTGCGCTTAGACGGATCCACCAGGCGAGTTTATCTGCCTCAACTGTGCAACTTTGATCACGGTCAAACGAATAGTAAGTTCACCGTACGCCTTCAGTTGGTGCGTCAGCAAAAAGTGATCCTTCCACGGTTATCAGAGAACGTTGCAAACGGATCAATCCACATCAGCCCGATCGCTTTCGTGCAGGTAACTTCCGGATTACACGAATTTCTCCGTTATTTCGCTCGCTCCGAAATTCTCTGGGAACAATGAACCCATAGAATCAGTCATTTTCTTTAACCTAGGACTTATTTACCACTAAAACTACGAGTTCGTTCTTTATAATCGAACCATTCTCGGTTAACAGTTCCCTCAATCACGGAACACAGTGGAAACATTTTTGTCGTTCGGATTCGCCCATCGGTAGATGAATTTAAAAAATATTCCCAGGCATCGAGTATGAAAATGGTCGTGTAGAATCGGCTACACAAAACAAAGGACGATACAACGGTCAATTAATCGATCCAGTTGCAATCAAAGTTTCGATTATAGCGATGACCTCGATCGCGAAAAATGGTTCGTTTAATTCTAACTCCGCTCAGCCATTTACATCGAGTTTGTAACAACATTCCCCAGCGAATTGCCGTGTGTTAACGAGACCGTTGGAACAAGATATCGCGGGAAGATTTACTCTTAGGAATCCAATCCGCGCCATCACAGCGTATTCTGCGTAAAGCTCGTGAAATCTCCGTGCGAAAAAGAGAATAATTCCTCGAACGATCCGTTCTTCGGAATTGTCAGTCCTCGTGATAGCCAGAAGAATATATCGTTAGAATCGCGAAGTACTACGTTCTAGACGGGCATCTCGTGCACCATCGAGGAATCGATCCGTCGTTCATTATCAAGTAGACCGACCGCTTTCGCGAGTCTCTCGGCGATCCTCCGCAATTTCGCGAGAAACTTTTCAACGGCGTCCACACTAAATACGCCTCGGCTCGCCTCAATCACGCTAATTGAAAACTCCTTCGGGCGACCTATGCACAAAACCGTCTGACGATCCTCCTTTTCCTCACGGACGACGACGGCTTCCACGCGTCAAATTGTCAACGCTGATTGCAAGAACCCAAAGGCACAAAGCTGCCGCTTCGCGACTGGCTAAGTGAAAATTAAAACTTCGTTTAGAGGGACGAGCAAGTATTGGCTACGAGGCGACACAACGAGATGAAACGGTGTCAGATACCTCTGCATTAACACTAGACAATTAGCCCCGCTTTGGATAAACGCAGGATTAAGCCTGCACACTGCTGGCCAAGCTCATTTTGCTATCATAGTCGGGCGCATACGGGACGTTATTAACAGGCTTGTGCGAGAACCCGAATTTTCGGGCTCGGGTCGGGAATTTTCGGTCGACAATAGTCGGGTTCCCGAAAGTGTGACGAGATCCAAAAGTATCTGGTGCCCACAAGTCACGGTTCGAAATAATTCAAAATGGTGGATAGTGCATGAGACGAAGCGAGTACACAAGTATATTTCATAAGTTCATTATTTGGTAAGAATTTGAAAAATCGTGCAAACTTGTTGCATAAAGAATTGTAAAGAACGACAAGACCGTGATACAAATAGTTAGCCATATTTAAAATAATAAGAGTAAAGTAAAAATGAACGAGTACTAAAATTAAATACATGTATGTATATTACACAGTTTCCCTATATATTTATACAGAATGACATGTGACCACGATTCCCCTTTCCCTTCTGCCGCTTTAGCTTCTTGGTACTGCGATTTCGCAACATACTATAGTACTGTAAGCAGAAGCTTTCCGAATACACACAAATCGATGCGAAGTTCGTATTACGAACGTATTGAGATCTCTAGAGTGAAAACGGGTGTCAAGAAAAAGGGACGGCACACGGCGCGAGAAGCGTCGGGGTCCCGAACAGACATAGGCAGCCGGATACTTTCGGGAACCCAAAGCGTATCTCACTTTTGGGAACCCGACTATTCTCGACCGAAAATTCCCGAGCCGACCCTAGCATCGGTTTCCAGAGATTTCGGGTTCTCGCACAAGCCTGTCCGTCTTCGCCGCGAAATCATTCGTAGGCAACAGTCTATCAGATTCGCTCACATCGGAACCACATCAGTTCAAGGTAGACACGTTATTTAGAATTTACCTATCAGGACCGTTCAATTGGCAATTTCGCACGTTTGTAATAGGTAAACACGCGCTTAAGTAACACTTTCTTATCAGACAATATATTATTTTCATTCGTAAGCCTCACGTCATGTAGTTGGGTATCGAACCGAACGAAATTGAAGTTTTTCAATATGTCTTTTCCCCCGCTACTTACCCCCCTTTCTTTTTACCCGATATTCATTTTTATATCCGTCCGTCCCATCTCGAAGTCCTAACTTATCTCCGCCATTCTTATAGTTTTCAGAAGTTCGAGGAGTTCCAGGACCATCGAAAGTTTCCTGCGTCGAAGGACTCCCCGACTTTCAAGGTTTCGACGGACACTTGACTCACCGAAAATTCTTCGTTGTGAGTAGAAAATATGTTCGTGCACATTTCTCCTTTAAAAGTTCCTTTCTTCTTTTTCACTGTGATCTTAATATACTGGTGTAAAATAAAAAATTATTTATTTTCTTAGTTGGCGTCGCAGGTTGAAAGTAATATACAGTCAGAACCTGTAATGTGAAACATATTGAAACTATTGACCGATTTTAATTTATTGGCGGATGATTGTATTCAAATATCTTTCAGTGAATAATTTGATTTTATCGATCGAATTCTTTCGGAAAAATTATTGTGTACGGTAGCAATTCACAGTACATCTGTTTCAATTTTCTCGAGTTGCCTGCTCGTTCGAGGGGCTTTCAGGATCAAAGAGAAGCCTAAACTACCATTACAGCTTCTTACGAGGTACACTTGTTTAAAGTGCCATTCAAGATCACGTGACTCGAACCTGAAAAGGTTCAAGACCAAATGAAAAGGTTTAAGATTCGAAATCTCGACCGGATATCAATCCCGTGACAGGCGATTCACAAGACGAAAAACGAAAGTCGTCTCCAGCGAAACTTTAAATCTACTTCACTGATTCCTCTGAACTGAAACAAATGATCCCGCAATTACGTTTCTTGTCCAGTTCTTTCGAGCGCCCATGCAACACCGACTCAAGTTTTTCGCTCTGAGCTACTCTAGACGACCATTTTAGTACTTGGCAAGAGAAATGCACGAGACTTTTCGCAAATATTTCTTTCAGTCTTACATTAGACTTGGTTGTGTCGGGAGAAAAACATCTGAGACTAACAACTTTGCTAATTAAATCGTCTCTACCTTTTTCTGTATATTCTATCTCTTTCTATTACGTTTTATACTGAAGTCGATATATAATTGTGTCGAGTGCTATCGTTTTAAACTCGTTGCTAAAGAAACGCGCAGTATCGATTGGACGATCCAATAAAACACAGTGGAAACGAAAGAACACGTTGATCGTGAAGGAGAACTGTACAAATAAAACGTGATATTTGCTTATAATTACAGACAATGGCAAATTACTTTAAATTGATTTTAAATTTCATCAAAATTAAAATGAGGGAGTATAATAAAGGGTAGGATTGGCCATTTTTAAAGGGCAAATTAAACAGCGCGCATGTCATGTTAATTATAGTTGTCAAATTTTCTTAATGAGGGTGTAATTAATATTTAAATGAGTAGTAAAAATTAAAATCTCAAGCTATGTATTTTTTCGTGGACGAGCAACGTTCCTATTCGATTGTACCAAACTCAATATTTTTCGTGGTGGGCACATTCTTTCGCAATTACGGGCCATTATTTTCCAAGGTAAAAGTATCTTAAAAACACAGACGGCATTAAAATAAAGCCGTGCAATGCGTTGTACAATTAATCGTTAATCGAAGGTTTTATCGGAATTTAAACGAATTTCACCATGGGGAACGCAATTTTCCAAGCAATTTGATAGTACGACATCCGCGGTGCATTGAATACGGCCCTCTGCTAGAGAATTAAACCGTAAATTCCGATTTACGTTACGCAGGATTTTCCCGCGGGCTCACGAAGACCTTTCGTTGGGCCATTTTATTGTAAAGTTGGTACTCGCCTCAAGGCGACGTTCAGGACTCGCCTGCTTTATCTGCGCTTTCACTTCGACGACCACGAGAGAGCAAAACGCTTTAACTATGTGAAGACACCCGACTTTCCCTCGATACGAGTCGTTTAACAGACGAGAATGGGTCGAGTGTTACGTGGAATTTAGTTCGGTGATAAGTGAACGTTTCGCGTTTCCAGCGAATCCTAAACGAATGTCAAATTATAGTACATTGTGACATGTACCATTTTATCATATACGTATACATTCCCCCTCATAAGTCTTAGGACAATGATCATATTTGTATTGAACTCTTTAAAAATGAAACAATTGTTGAAGGATGCGAACAAATTCTTTTTTATTTAAAGGTTTATATGTCAAGGGAAGAAGTTTATCCCCTAATTTTTCTATGGGGTTCAGATCTGGTGATCGGAGTGGCCATTTTATAATTTTAATGAGTTATTACTAAACTACGGATTTTTTGCATTTGTAGCAAAATTGAGTAGATGAAATTCAATATTGTTGAAAAATTTTTTAAATTGAAGATGTCAATATACGATTTCTCCTCTATTAAAATCATTAAGGGAAGAAATAACATCCGATTTGATTTCTACTTCTTGCAATAGATGCAGGCAATTTTTATTTTCCATAAAGATCCACAGTATACTTATTGCATTCAAGTTGATCCAAATAGTTTTATCACATTTTTGACGTGTGTGTTTGGATTATTATCATTATATTTATATTATGTAAATACCAAAGTTTTGCTAAAAACCAGAGGTGTCCTAATGTGTGCCACAATGTACATATTCATTTTTCAAAGAATATATAGACCTCAAAGATGAAAATTACACATTCTTCTATTTCAAATAAATACATGAAATTATCAACAGTAAGGAAAGAATAAATTTTGTAATATTTAAAACAGAAAATAAGTGAATTTTAGACCGATTAATCGAAATTATAATTACACAAGAATAGGCAATAAATCAATTAATTGGTTACGGTTTAAGAAAGAGAAATTGTTTACCGCAGAAAGAATTCTGTAATCCGTCGATAAATTCCATTGGTGGTACATTCCATCGATTCTAATATTCCATGTTCTCAATAAAATGTGTGTATAAACAGGTTAAAATAATTTTCGTGAGAAGGACTGTTCACTAGGTTTTCTTTCAAAGAATATTTACCAAAAATGGTTTCTAATCGAACGCTTATTTGGTGAGTTATTTAATATGCAACCGCATCTGCTGCATTGACCACGAAAATAAGGGACCGCAATGTTCGCATATTTCGCGATATTGTCACGGTGCTGTATTCACGTAATACAACCTACATTGATCGAGAAGCGTGTGTTGTGTACCGTTGAAAAATATTCCCAGTGCTTTTCATTCGAAGGATTTATGGCCGATACTATACCACCCATTTCATGTATGTATGTATGGACATGTGAAACGAAATGGTCGATAAGTATATTAAACTCCTATATTAACTGCGTCCTTATTCCCTTATTCACACGCTCTGGAAGTAATGTAATCTATCCGATAACGTAATGAATTTAAACAATTTAGACTATGCGGAAAGCTTGTGATATACTGTGTAATGTTATGGCTTCCGTGAAAAATTCGAGTATATTCGACAATTCTCTTTTTGTTTGCTCTTGAAAAATGGCAAGCAATTTTTCACGTTTTCCACTTCTAACGGCGGCTCATTGTGTTACACCAATTCCAATAATTCAATTTAATATTCAGCTACCGATTCTCAGTGACCTAAACAGAACACAATTTATAATTGTTGCAACAGACCTCC
Source organism: Lasioglossum zephyrum (assembly GCA_028455615.1). NCBI lineage: Eukaryota > Metazoa > Arthropoda > Insecta > Hymenoptera > Halictidae > Lasioglossum > Lasioglossum zephyrum. The sequence continues at coordinate 8,927,716 of CM052321.1, read as the reverse complement.
AAAATGAATTAGAATCGATTTAAATAAAGTTTATTTTGCAGACATTGAAAATATTTTCAATTGTTCAGTGATCTGGAATTGAAAGCTCATGCTAATTCTCAAAGATTCTGAGGTACTGTTAAACCTTACAATCTGGAGAACACTAAATGCTTTCAGATCTGTCAGGATCCTCGAAATGCTCCAACCCTTCCGGGAAATCCATAATCCATCGACCTCATTAAACTTCTTAGACCCACAGGACTCTCAAATCTTCTGAGGCCAGGAAACTACCCAGTCTCTTCTACATACCGAAATCCTGCAGAACCAACCTGTTCCGACAATCCTTTTGAGACCTTAGGAATCATTCAATCATTTACCAGTGACACGTGTACATATTTCCAAGTATTTTCAACTTGTACGCATCGCGAGCATCTGACATTATCGATACTTAGAACATCTTTCAACCTTCTTCGAAAACTTCTGACACGTTTAAGATCTTCGAATCTTCTGAGACTTTGAGTACTTTTTAAGGCTACCATCTTTCGATAGCAACGCTCGGGTTCATTTTAGTCTTGCTTTTCGAAGACACTATCCAGGAAAGTTCTCAGTGATTAATTTCAATTGAACGCTGCTTAAGATCAACGAACCTCGACGATGTGCTCTTAAAGATGTATTCAAGAAAATTGATGAAGCTGGTCTAAATGATGGATCTTTACGCAAAATAAAAGTGTTCCGCATTGATCGTGCGAAGCAGGAATAAAATCAAAATTGATTTTATCCTTTAATGACTGTGTCATATTAAAAGCAACGTCACAATGTATTCTGAAATTATTCTAATCTTCTCTTGTTTGATATTTCACCCGTCCAATTTCTTCATAAATGCACAAAGATCCGCAATCTAGTAATCAGCATAATCTTGGTTTGTGTTTCTCCGAGGCATGTAACATTGTTTCATAGAAAACCGACGTTCCTTTCACCGACTTTCAATCTCACACCTGATGGATGCACTAAACTACACAACCCACTTCGTACTTGATCATGCGTGTAAGGTCAAGTTGAATATTGGCTTTGTCACCGTTCTAGGGTTAACGACAAAAAGAATATAGCCTCGGGATAATATCGATCCGGCAAACGTGCTGCGTGCTGAACAAAAATCTAGAATATGCGGGGTGTTTCAAAATGATATGTCGCGAAGAACAAAAATCTGAAAGTAATGGAAATGAGTATTGATAATTATAAGAACGTGAGTATGTCCATACACGATTTCTTTATTTAAAAACGAGAATAGATAATACACGCGGAAGACCTCTGCATGGTTCGTAATGGGAGAAAAATCTTGGACCTCCCCCATTGGGTCACTTCGAGGAAAGACTAAAAATAGAACTACCCAAAGTTTGATTACTCAGGCCTCCTTAGAAATGATAAACTACACCTTATCGGTTTCTAATCTGCGGGTCGATAAAACAAAGAACCCTTTCAGTATCTTTATTAACTCAACTTGTTAATTAACTCAATAATGTAATTACAATGTATTTACAATGTAATTCAATTACAATGTATTTTATAATTGTACTCCATTGCAATTACGAATTACATTGTAATATAATTGAATGAAGATCTGAATTATAATATAACTGAATTACATCGTAATTCAGTTACTTTGTAAGTACAATTCTGGAATAATTCAATTGTAATTCTGCACAACTCTGAATGTTAGTAAACAAGAACATTAGAAACAGATACGGAAAAATCTTCCCGCTAGAATCCATTTTCTCTTCATTTCCTTACAGTGTGCGTGATAGTTTTGTCGGGGAGAGGAATGTATTATCGACGCGACATTGAACAACAAGTTTTTTCATTTCCGTCCACGTTCGCCGCACTGTGCGTCGCGTCGGTGCAAACAGAAGCATCGCGATATCAAACAACCAACAGGAGAGAAGCAGCAGCAGCATCGAACATAAGAAAGCGCTCTCGTGAAAGAAACGGGACGGCAACTTCGACAGTTGACGAAGAGCCGGTTGTATCTCGAGGAAGAGGAGACGGCAAAAGGATTCTATTGCTCGAATCCACTGTTCCAGTCTCTCCACGCCGTTGGATGCCGTCCGGGTTATCACGCTTCATAAATCTTCCGGAGGCGTGGAACCGATGCGAGAGGCCCCGAGTGCCAGAGACCGTTCTCCGCGTAACTCCGCACTGCTCTGCCACCGTCCCGATGTGCTGTGGCCTCGAAGTTCAGCTGATTTCCAACGAACTCACCGGTGACACGAATAACTTCCGGGATAGAGGAGAAACCCCTCCGTACCCGGGAGTTATCTGCAGCTGTAAATCCGTGTCGTTACGACGATATCGAGTCGCGCGGCCGACGAGATTGCGAAAATATAAAGAGGAAAATAGGAGAACGCGAAGAAGGATGTGTAGCTGCCAACTATACGGATGGGTTCCACGCAATTTGCAGAACCCGGAATATATATTGCCGACGAGTATTATCGGTAACGAGACCGACGAGCATGCGGGAGTTTCGTCCGTGTGCGTAACACGCTCGGATTCCCGGCAGCTCTTCTATGCGAAATTTTCATCCTGATCGTAACGTAGAGCGCTCGACGAGCCACCATGATCCCCTACACCCTGAGAGAGATCACCTCCTGCACTCCTCAGTTGCAACGATCGAACCAACCGCCAGATGCAATTTATACTCGGCTGGTAATGAGAGTTACCAAATCGAACTTCGAGCTGCGTCGGATTGATCAACATCGTAACATTTGACAGAACACTGGCACTACTCCATTTTCTCATACGGAACTACTGCGAACACCGGACACCGAGTTTTATCACAGTACGTGCTTGAATCAGGTGATTACCAAAGTGTTAATTACCTCAGTTCTTATGGTCTCAGAGACTTGCGTCGACTGTAATCACTCGACTGCGGTTCCTTGTGCAATTACGACAAAAATGTGCTCGTACAATTTGAAGCAGTTGACATGTTAAAAATATTTAAAAACAACAGTGCATTAGTTTCAGCTTAATAAGATAATTTTCTTGCCATCAATTAATACGAACATGTTTTATTTTGTACAAAGATCCGTAGCCTAGTAATCAGACTTGGCGGCAGATAGGGATGATTTAAACGGTGACACTCGATTTTCTTATACGAAACTTCTGCAAACATCGGACACGGATTTTTATCACAGTACGTGCTTGAGTGAGGTGATTACCAAAGTGTTAATTACCTCAGTTCTCATGATCTCAGAGACTTACGTCGACTGTAATCACTAGATTGCGGTTCTTTATGCATTCATGGCTGCTGATAATTTTCCAAAAATGGTAGAATATAAAATTGAACAGAGTTCAGTACGATTTTTACATATTTCAAATCAACACAGGCTACTGCCATTGTAAACAAGATTTTATTTGATTTCACATCCTTAAAATTCGTCTACAAAAATCCAATAATCATACTTTGAAGCAGTGTGGATAATTTAAATGCGACACTCGATTCTCTGTCACGGAACTCCTCCAAATGCCGTACACAAATTTTTATTACAATCCGTGTTTGAATTAGTTCATTACTAAAGTTCTAGTGTTAATTATCCGAGTTCTCATGGTCTCGGGTCGTGCATTGACTGGCTGGAGAGCCCGCCATATGTGCCCGCGAACGTTACCAATTTCTGTAATCACACTTGGAGGCACATGGGGATGATTTAAACGGCGTTACTTCCCTTTTAAATGCGCCAGCCCCTATGTTTCGTAAAAACGTAAGTCCCCACTTAGAAGCATATAGGCTTTCCATGTTTTTGCGGCGGTGCAACATTTATAACATCTATAAATCGCGGCACGGGCAATCGTGCGAGTCAGAGCTTGACCAGCTGTTTCACGTAACGATAAAAATTTTACCCCATCGTCTAGATTGAAGCTCGCTACGAGAGCGATTTCCGTGATATGGCATGAAGGCGAACGTTAGTTTCGTCGCGTAAAAAGGCCGCGGCACATGGCGGCGGGTTTTTCGCCGGTTGTATCACTGCCGAACTCGACAGAGCCAATGTAGCTCCCGAAAATATCGACCAATCATGCCTTCAAACTATTTACTAGTTGATACCGGGATTTTTATGATTAAATCCGAAAGACGATGCACTAAAATTTCATGAAAGTTTTACGCGCTGGTTTGAATTCCTAACCCTTGCCGAACGATCGCTAATAATACGAAATGCCTCCGAGTCGTTGACAGTTACAATTACAGTAAAAGTTAAAACTGATTGGGCCATCATTTTTCTACGAAAATACGATCGGAAATGTTGAACTTTGTAAATATAACGCACGATGGTTTTTTTATGTTTTCGTATGCTTTCGAGAAAGTAATATGTCAATCATAAACTCGATTCGGTTTGTTACATCATAGTAATTGTTTAAATAATGAACTGTCCGAAAAATGTAATGAGCTACAACGGTGATTGGAAAAGTTCAATTTGGTAACGGACTATTTCGAATTTCCTAGCAGTTTAATTAATCGAATATTCGATCGACATCTAATCAATTTTTTTAAATTACCGAAATAGGACATAAATAGATCAGTTTCTAAGTGAACTAAATTAATGCAGCATAAATTTCTCAGGTTTTTTTCATATAAGTTGAATAATCTAATGTCATTCTTTGATCATGATTACTCCGCAATAATAACTACAATGAACCTAGAACCATTATCTGCTCGAAGAATAATATCCGACCAGATCTTTATTTTTAATTTAATTAATTTAATTTAATTTAATTAATAATCATGTTCTTCTGTACTTGCACAAATCAATTCTAATGTACGGAAACGTGAACTGAGAACAAGAGCGGGTTTTCGAACATTTAAAGCGTAATCTACTTATGGATTAATTACTTCAATTAATCGCATTATTGCAAAAGCATGCACTATTCATAATAGTATTGATTTTTTCATTGAATCTTTGTAAAATTTTTAAATGCAACTACGCATGTAGTTGCGTCTATAATAAATAATAATAATAAAAAAGTAAATGTAGCTACCTCTATAATAAATAATAATAATAATTAATTCGTACCATTATTTATATCATCGGAATCTCGGTGTTCTTACACCCATTGCAAATCGTGGGTGTAGCAACATCGAAAAATCGCGACGCGCACCTGTGCGGTCTGGAAGTACACAATCCGTATACTACGCCACTGGTGATCGAACCGCGGCCAATCCATGATCAAACCACTCGTGACACAACCGTCACGAGCTTCATTCAGCGAACTGACCACAGATCGACAGTTGGATTCGCCAAAGAAGCCAACGGTCGTAAAAACCGATATAATCGAGAAGTGAATAATATTTCACCGAATAAACCCAAGTCGTAGAAGTGGACTACATAAAATCCATAAACTCGACAATGCCTTTTGACGGAATGAAAAATCAATCGAGCAGTCCCACCAATGCGGTTGAATTTCTATCAAGAAAATTTAAACGAGATTTTAACATTATATTGTCTCAGGTACCTTCTTCCTTGTGCATAAAATTGAATAATCAAATATATTTTATATTAAATTACTTCTTACACGCTAATGATATGCTTTATTTGACTCACTCGTTATTTGAAATTGCACGCGAGAAATGGAAGGGCGATTATTGTAGCGCATTGGGTCAGCAGGAATGATAAAAAGCCTGAGCAAAGGGACGAGCAGAAAAATCACGACCCTTGACATACTAAAGACCACGAGCTGTTAACCTACTCATCTCACCCTTCAAAATCCTATTTGAAAAAGCGACGGCAGGATAGGAACCACCGGACTTCGCCAAAGTTCCCGGTAACCCAGATAGATCCTTCGGGAACCCCGCGGCCTACTGGACTTCGCCGGAATCTGCAAGCAAACATCAGCTTCATTAAGGTGTAACAATACTGTGTTCACCTTGACCCGGAACAACAAACCTATTAGACATCCCTCACTCTCTTCGTTCCTGTTTGCTTCTTCATACAGATCATAATCGAGAAGAAATCGAGAAATTCCCAATCTATCTTACTCAATTTTGACATATATACACATAGGGATTTGCAGTTGGGACTCGAGGAACTCCAATTGCTACCGTAACTGTTATACACCTTTACATTGTCAGATACATGAATTATATGACATCAAATATGATTGGTATGGACGATGCGTGTTATCGACAGACGCGGCACAAGTTTGCTGGTAGCAAAACGTGATTGGCTCTCCGTAACCAGAATTGAACGAACTCCTATTGGTGCGGGACCAACTATTTTTGTTTGTAATCTCTCGAAGTCCAATGCAACGATACATTAATGACTCACTTCCACTCTGATGCTGACATTCACAGCGTAACTTGGGTAAAAGCGGAATTATTAGTTCACGCGGTTCCGTCGACTCCTGGCACACTAGTCAAATCAATTTCCAAATAAATAATTCGACAATAATATTCAAGATCCAAAGAAAGATTCAAAAAAGAAACTTTTCATACAGGTTCGGATAACAATTTATAATTGAATAGAGATTCAGGTAGAAAATGTTGAGTTTGCTTGAAGATACACAGTCTAATGGTTGGTGTTTAGGTTGTCTGTTGGAACAGACATACCTCACACATGCAATAGTGCAACGGGATTGTCTCTCCTATTAATCCTAACGGCTTTTGCGCGAAATTAGTGTGGGCCAGCAATAATTGCCTCTAATCAGATAAGTGGGCAATCAGCCCATGCTATTACCTTATGAATAAAAAGATAGAGGTCGCGTTTGTTCACGTTTAAACTAGTTAATACATGCCTTTCATGAATCTAAGAAATTTGCATACCTCTCAATTCGAACAAATGCAATTTCTGAAGAATTTCTTCCACACAATGTGTAATGAACTAATCCCCTCCAATTCTTTCAATTATATCAAAATATCCTAAGTTTGTCTAATTTTTAAAATGTTCTTTCTTCATAAACGTTGCGCAAATTGTCTACTACTGCAGATCTGGAAAATTTTATCGATATGGATTCGTGAATCAACACGACGGAATATTTATTCAGTTGAGGTTCATCAATGTACCTACCGGTCGTCAATTTTTTCCGATTTCCCCGCAAGCACTTTGAACATATCAGGCGAACGGTAGTTATTCTTGGAGCACTATACCTACGACAATGACACTTCGTCACTGGCGAAGCGTCAGTAAATCGTAACCGCGTGCACCGATGATCCCACGTTTCCCAACGGAATTTCCATGGACAAGATCCCGCGTTGTTCGTGGATCAGCAACGCGCTGAACGTAAATATATGTCCAAGCCACTAAGATTAACCGCGTTCGGACAATTTCCGCACACGTGCCACACCACACTTGGCCGAGTTTAATGCACGCTTTAGATTACCCAGCCACGACTATATCACTTCGCCCTGCGAAGCCAACGCTGGACCCTCCTGACGATTCAGGATAATGAAAACAAACATTCGCGTTCATTTTGGCGCTCTTCCATCGCGCTGACTTGCGAACCACGGTTTAACAAAACAATCGTCGTCGAAGCAACCACGCCTTTAGTCGTACACTCAAATCATTAATTACCGATACTATAAAACTATACTTGATCGGATACTTCTATCTATTTTGATAAAATAATGTTCGGTTAAAAATATGAACACGCTTGTAACGATATACAGAAGAAAAATTTCAAAAATTTGGCATAATTTGTAGAAACTGATTTTATATAAGGACATAGTAAATATTTTTATTTGCGGCGCCATGGTTCGATCATTTATAACTATGGAAAAAGAAAGGAAGGAGGTGTTTCGTCCGGGACCCGCTAGAGGACTCATCAGTAAGGCTATCTAGCGGTCCTTGCCTTATACACGACGGGATGCTAGAAGGCAATTTGGAAATCGTATTTATACTGAAAGGTGGAATATCAGTAACTAGCGAGAAAGATTATAAATGATCGAACCATTGCGCCGCAAATAAAAATATTTACTATATTCAGTTAATTACGATCGAAAACCAAAAAAATTAATTTATATAGGAACGTTTATTACAAACGTTCATCGACATTGTTATGAAAAATTCAAACACGCCTTTAAATTGCATATATCTCGCAAAATGACGTAAGAAAGAAACGCTAAATCCGTCTTATGCCGTAGCCCTAGGCCACAGTAGCGTTTTACGGCATAGCTAATCTGGAAAAGACAAACATCGTACGAAGCAGCCGAGACCACTTAATTAGCAGCTACGTTCGCAGGTTTCTTCCGTTTGTGCGGCGCTCGTTTGGCAAAAAGGGCAGGTCAGGGAGCGGAATTTATAATTCAATGACTTCGTAATTCCGCGTGGAACAACTAAAAGCACTTCGACCGCATAATAGTTTCATAATTGGTGCCGGGCAGCGTTGGAATTTTTAATCGAGTTCCACAATTCGGCCGGCAACTCGAACGCCCTTGTTAATTCCGTCGAACCACGGGTATCGAGGATTGTCGGCGCGCACGAATCGCGATAGTAATCGAAACGAGGACGGCTCGAATGGTTCGAGGCAAGTGTTTCGGCAAGAGCAGAGTAGCGATTCTTCGAGGAGGACAACTTACTTCGCAAGATGTTCCCAAAATATACCGGGTCATCTCGAATTTAGTCCTCACGATTTTTCAGACATTTCTGCGAGTAAACACTGTATGGTGGTATCAGTGCACAGGTTCGATCAAAATCAAAAAACCAAATTATCTTGGATTTAATAAAATCTTTGTTGTAAACGATAAACAGACTCGGGTAGTCTGAGAAAACACAATTTTTCAACAAGGACCAAGTAGTGGTCTACAAATTGCATAATTAATTCAATGATTACTATATTATGACCTTGAACTATTTTCTTCAAGAACCAGTCACTTTGTAGGCGATTTCAAGATGAATTCGATGACATACTATGACTGTTCAATGATCTGCAAATTGCGCCATTAGTTAAGCGATTTCAAGACGATTTCGATGATTTACTATAGAACGACCTTGAGGTGACCATGAACGAAGAAATCTCAGTTTCAAATATTCATAAAGGCTCCTCTAACTGACTGTATAAGTTTCGACAAAATCTCTGTCAGAAACGACACACCATTGTTTATTTGAACTTCTGGTTAGAACTTGATTCGGGTCAGAAAATATTCGACTTCGCAATCTCCTGGGAAATGATAGAGCGCGGCAAGAAGCGGCTAGAAATACGCAATTTAACACTTGTCTGAACAGGCTCGTGCGCTGGATGACTTGCGAAGCTTCAAAACGCCGGCGGGGTTACAAATTTAATCGCTCATCTGTGCCGCGCTCGCGGAAGTACTAATTCATTGGTTAATCGTACCGGTGAACCTATGCACGAACGAACGAGAAATTTTGCTCTGATTGGCCATTAATAATTCGCGGTCGTTGGATCCGTGTTCCGGGTTGTGCAAAGAATCGTTTCCAGGTGGAAAAAACCACGAGCATTCCAACAATCCTTTCCGTGGCTCTGGATCCGCGCTTAATTAAATCATGTAAAACGTTGCACGGGAACATTTTCTTTGTGGTGGATAAATTTTATGCACCGTTTTATCCCTCTTTTCGCGATAGGAACGAAATAATTTTCGGCGTCTCGGCGAAAAATGCTTGCATATTGGACGTAACGTCTTATTGATGGCTGAAGCAGTGCGAGTCCTTTTTGTTTCATCACAGAACAGCCCAGGCCCCGTTAAAGTGCTCGCCCTAATGGTCCGAGCACGTGCGAGCACGTCCGCGTTTTTGACTATCAATCATCGTCGCACGATTTTCTTCAAAGTCCTCCGCTAACCGATCCAAACCTTCAATATGTTGCGATCGATGAAGGGTTAGGCTTTCTATTATCGCTGGAAACTGCCAAAGACCGTATTATTCATTTCCCTACAGCAGCGCCGTGTAAATTACTGCATTCGACATTTCCGTTGTACTCACGTTTCCATACCTACCATTGTCGTTATTTATTTATTACGCGAACACATTACTGCGCATATATGTACAATGGCAGTGGCTCTTGGGACCGTAACAAAATTTTAGTCTACCTCATCACGAGACAGATATAAATGATGTGCGCATTTTTAAGTTTCAAGATAGAGTTAATAGGTAAGATACATCACTGGTTCGTTCTCATTTCCGAGATAGTTAATGATTGAAAATTTCAACGTATTTACCTACCAATGAAATTCGAAATATTAATCACGCTGTTTGGTAACATGTCGTTAACGATATTTGCAGTCTTTGTACAATAATTTGCTACATAAAATTCAGCTGCCATTAATGTACAGAAATATTAATTATCGAATCATGCATTATTGTTTATTCACGTGCTTATGCTTCTCTGTAAAATTGTACACCATAGTGTACCATAGTGTCTCGTGCACCATAGATACAGCGAAGTTAATATTAAATTTTCATTAATTTGGTAAAAATGAACACGGTTATAACGTTCTTGTATTTCTCGATTATAATTCTGCGATTCTTCAATTTTCCTGATGGCGTAATCAATAATTAAATTTGCACCTCATTAAGAAAAAAGGATTGTATGCACATAAATAAAATCCACAGTCAGTTGTTCGGTACGTTGATCAGCGAGATCGTCCCTGTTCCAAATAATTATGAAAAAGTGTTCTGATTACTCGTGATAAATCTCGAAGGGCTCGAAGACGCAGGGCAATAATACGAGCATCGAGGGCGCGCGAAATGGCGGCGGAGTCCGCGAAGAATTTACCGCTGCCGAACAAACCGCTCCGGCGTGGTGCGATTTAAGGACTTGTAAATTCTGGGCAGGAGCATAGATCGCGGTGGGCTAACCACTTCAGCGGGTAAACTTTCCAGTTTAAGATCCTTACTCTCGGCCCAATCTTCCCTCTGGGCTGGTAAAACGCGTCCAAGAGGGGGAATATGAAATTCCCGTGGCCGGGCTTTACGGCTTCTTCTCTATCGTCATGTCCCGTTTAAACTTTTATTTCGCTCTCTATCGCCGCGCTCTCATTTCGCTCGAATATACACAATCTGTTGTCTATGGGACAAGAAAAGAAAAACTTTTCTGTTGGCGCTACTGGACTTCGCAGATGTGTTTCGAGACGATTGTTACAACCGGAGAGAAGGTTTATGAATTTGTTGTTTCATTCTGCGAATCCATGGCTAGACTTCAACCACCAAACAAAGCCAATGTTTTCCTAAATGTTACGGTTTGCAGTATTTTCGTTGAAAAAATGTGTTGTCAGTTTCCAAACAGCTATACCATGCGATAACTTCGTGCAGTCATTTCAAGCTTTGAAATGTATTCATTTAAAAATGTACATTTTATTTGGAAATCGCAAATTTCATGTTTCCGATCGAAAGAAAGTAAGAGTTTCGCAATCTACTGGCGTGATTAACTTTTAATGGACAAACAATCATTTACCCCTTCGATTCCAGCAACTTGCAGATAGAGTTTCACCCATTCGATCCGAGCTTATTTTATTATTTCCTTTTTCTTTAAGAAATTAATATCACTTACCTGGGTGAGTGTATATCGATTCTGAAACTTGTACGTTCATAATTAAAGTTGGAACGTAATAGTTTTCTTGGGTGATATACGTATCCCCGCAAAGTTAAATAAGGTTGAACCCTCTCCATCTTTGTCAGTGTATTACACACATCTTTTGAAGTGAGGTAGCCGATGCTACGTCATCGACTCTTGGAGTACCAGTTGCCCAGGCCTGAATTAAACCACTAAGTACAGTAACATTTATATTTTCCATAAAAATCCGCCGTCTAATCATTAGAATGACAAACACGCGTGCTCGAATAATTATATTAATTGTGTTTTCGCAACTTCCGACAGTGACAGTCTGTCTTCCGGAGTTTTGATCGTTTCTTTTTAAAATTACATCGTCGATGGGTTTGATTTAAAATGGATTCCTCCGCAGGGGAAGAAGACTGTTCCCCGTCGTGTCAAACAAATTTCCTGACGATCGTCTGTGCGCCACGATGCGAGCAAAGTGTCTTAAGCGTCTCGCAAAGTGTCTTGTCGGAAAAATTGCACGATAATGGCGTAATTTCTCCGGGGATAGGGCTTTGCGAAGACGCGCGCGAGCTATGTATGGATCTCAATTTTCCGCGGCAGTAAAGACGGGGACGAGCGGCTGCGTGGAATTAACGGGAAATTCGACTTAAAATGGTCGGCCATTTGTCGGACAATGTTGCGAGATTTTGTCCGTCCGTATTGTGGGACCAGCAAGTTTCGGCAGTCCTCAATGGCGGAGTTTTATAAATCATTCATATGCAGATTGCTTAATTTTGAGTAAAGTACATACATGCGATTATCTGAAAAATGTTAAAATTTTTGTATAAAATATATATTATGTTCATGGAAAGGTTTACGACGTGTTCTACAAATCATAAAGCAAAGTACTATTTTCGCCCGAGTGTAAATTCTCTCGAAAATAAACGTAGAATACAGTACAATTTATATTATTTATAGCTAAAATGGAACTTTTTAAGCACATTATGCAAAGATTGTGTTCCACTTTTCCCTCGTGAGCCGGGCGCAGTGGCCGTATACAAAATTATCGCGTGATACTGAACCGTGGAAAATGTGAGGAAATGCTGTCAAACAGAGCCAAAGAAAAACATGTCGAATTCACCGAGTGTAAGGCGGCTAATTCTCGAATAGCTAGCGAAAGAAAGTCTTCTGTTTTAATTAAATTCTGTTGGTATTCAGTTGCTTGCTTCGTTTCTCTTGACATAATACATTTTCCTGTATGTGGCAAGCGTAGCATACTTGCCCAACAACCGGCTACATTCAAGGTGCTATTTTGTTTGATAAACCTCTTCATTATTCTTCTGTTAGTATTACACAGTAATTATGAATTTAACTTCGCACCATTATAAATCAGTGTGACGCAATAAAAGTGAGAAATTAAATTCTCCACATTTTTACAATTACTGGATAGCGATGCGAACTTGCGTGTCCTGTTTCTCGGTTTAAAACGAATTCTACCGGCTGCAATTACAACCATGAATTTTCATTCCGATAAAAAATAAAGGGTCGGGAGGAAAATTTATTTATGCAGGAAAAATCGAAAAATGTTAAGTGTACTGGATTATGTTCGGAGCTAACGGGAATATTTGTCACTCCGAATTTATGGCGCATAAGAATTACAACCATGAATGCATCCATGGTAGTTCGTTAGAGATCGCTCAATGGAGACCGTATTATTTGCTGGCAACAATTGCGCAGATATTTTATTGCTGGAATAATTATGTAAAGGGAACTAAACTGTGAAACAATTAATGCGCGCGTTTGCAACAAACGTCTCTTGCGCTACGAGTAGCATATCTATGTTCGCGGGGACGTGAATTTATTAGTTAATTACAGGGGCGCAGTGTTCATCGAATTCCGTTCCGTCGTAAATGCGCGTTATTCATGGTTGTTTAATTCGAGAAGTACCGGCGTGGTTGTTGCGCTTTTCCGCGTTTTCTCTTCGAACGGAATTACGCGTTCTCCTCGCCAACATTTTTAATAACGTATTTGTATGTAAAACAATTTCGTTGGAATTTTTCCGCGAATTCGCCGCTTTCGAAGCATTAAAATGGAAATTGTTGGCTGCGCGACTTCGGTTGCGGATGCTATCGAAGAGATCCGTCATGCATCGGCTTAGAATTCGTTCGTCTCTAATTTCCAGAATTTTTTTCTTGCGAAATTTCGACGCACGGGGCCTCCCGAATAAAATTCCAAGCAACCAGCATCGTTCAATTTTATTTTGCAAGTCAACGAAGTGGAGCCGGTGTAAAAGTAGCGACCGAAAATGGTGCGGAAAACTGTATCGATTCCACGAAGTTTCCTGTTTGAATCCATCACGCCTTTTTTACAATAAAAACAGTAATTACTTTCATGGAAATTTTATTTCTCTTTATTTCGCTGCGTTAGCTATTTTCACAGGAATTTTACTTTTCTGTACACTACTATACAGGGTGTCGCCAAAGTCGAGTTTGAAAGTGCAGCGTCTGACCATCACCGACCAATTCTACTTCTTGCATGTATCAGATAATTGCATAACTTCGTGCACGATTTTCGTAGATGTCGCAAACTGTACTACACGGCGGAGTGTAAATAAAAAATATTATATAGTCACCATTCTTTTCTACAATTAGAAAATTGGTAAATATATATAATTGTAATATATGTAATTTGTAACCATTGTATTTTATTTTTAGAGCGGGCACGAACTTATGCAATCATTTCATACTATAGCACGCACACCGACATGTAAAATATTTATAAGTCTAAATGGTAACAAATTGGCTTTCATTTTCCATTGAGAATAATGACATGACTTTCCGAACGAGTTAAAATTTAAAAACTGTAATAATAGTTTCTCTTTCTTTATTCGAAAATTGTGTTCGCTTTTCGTTCGAGGTTTTCATTTCGTTGGTCGCTCGTTTGAAATCTTAAGAATAGGTACACGTGTCTCGCAGTCTCCACCGTTATTTCTGTAGGGATCGAAACGAATTTACCGTGGATTCAAGACGAAATGGAAAATCGTTTCATTCTCGGCGTCGCGCGTCGCGCGCAAACGATTGTGTCGGACGAGGCTATTGGACCACAGTTCGTCAGAAGACGATTCAGTTTATTTTTCCGTTCAATGACTCTACCTGACAGAGTTTCTTTGCCCTGGAATAATGTTGCTCGAGCCAAAGCTTGGCTAATCTCACTCTAGCACGGGACGCTGTTCAATCAGATAACGAATCAAATTCGATCAGGAGTTCGTCAAACTTAGGACACGTTCTTAGAACAAGATTTCGAAAGTTCGAAAAATACGTCCGAAACTTCTGAAAGAATACCTGTCAATTTTAAAATTCGAATTTGATTTACTTCTTGGATTAAAACGAGACGCGATTTTTTAAAACTACAAACAGTATGAAAGAGAGTACTGGAATTCGAGAACCAAATTCTAAATTGGCATTCCATTTAGGAAAAATGAATTATAATAGTCGAACGTTTTAAATTTGATTTTCAAAAACGTTAATTTCTTCTTTCGTTAAAAGGAGACACAATTTTTTGAAACTACAGGCATCTGCAACGAAATTACTGGGATTTGATAATCAAATTGAAAAGCAATGGTTTAATAAATTATGTACGATTTTTGGAAAAGCTACAATTACAACAATTTTACGGTTTTTGCAGGCTTAATGAATTTTACAGTTGTCAGATAAAGTGTTTTACTGGCAAATGAAAATCACATTATACCGTCTTGTTACGAGAACGTCGACGCGCGTAAAACCATATTCCGATATTTCGTGGGCAATTTAAATTTCTGTAAGTGGTATTTTAAATGCAGTAAACGTGCCAGTAGATACGTAACACGTATCGACGTGAATATAGATCGCCGGATAGCGGAAGGTACGTTGATGTGTTGGAAGGCAGTTAAATGTGGCAAGAGGCGCTTAAACATGCCGTTCTCGATAATCTCGAGAATCGTTAAATACTTTCCTTTTACATTTATTTTCTCGCGGTTTCAGGGAGAAGGGAAATTAAACAGGAAACATTTTCCGGTGACAAATGGAATTTCTGATTAAAAACTACAATATCAAATAATATTAAAAACACAGTTTGTTTTAATCTTCATAATGCACATTTTTTGGCTGGAACTATAAAAGTACTGATCGCTGCAGTGGAAGGGTAGCGATTCATCTATGGCCTTCTCACTTCTCACCTTTTAATAAATTTTTAATAAGAAGAGAAAATGAATTTTGAAAAATTAATTAAAAAACGACGTTTGCGATCTCGTAGCTTTTGTGAAAAAGCAGAGACAGTATTCATATTTTATTAATTATGAAACGTCCAATTTAAAGGTTGAGCTCCTTCATGAAAATGAATTTCGCAAACAACTTAATCCTATCACGAGTTCCGTAATTACGAGCCTCGTCGATCGATTATCGCCAGCTCCCTTGGTATTTTTGCTAATTTGCGCGGCGGGAAGTCTAATCAGATTATGCTGTACCATTCGCGTAGAATGTCATTTGAATCAGTTGTCTCATCCGGATATTTTCTCGAGTTACCCTTGTCGAAGACCCACTGTAGATTTCTTACTTACGGGTTTAGTAGAGATTAGTTTATGACAGCGGCGCACAGGTTCGATCAAAAAATGAAAACAAAGCAATTTATAAAATTTTTCTCAAGGTTTCGATCCGATTCTGGATCATCTTCAACAGAATTTTGCGTCTGAAAAATACTGGACGTTATATACTAAGTGTTTCACAAGATCAATAATAACTATAAAATAATTTTTCACCGTACTTGCTCTGTGTAAATTATCAACGTTTATGTGTGTCACTGTGTTCCATGATATTAAGAACTAGAATGAACCATGTGAGCGTTGGGAAAGATTCAGTACAAAATCAAAGGAACGACGTATATTGACGAAACAACCAATCAGACACCGTCATCGAAAGTTCTTAGATCGATACTAGGCGGTAAATTCAAATTGAAAATGCCATTCCAAACTCAAAACATTTCGGCTAATATAATACCATTTGTTGTTATGGTAAACAATTAACATTCAAATTGTTTGACACAATAATTATAAAACACCGAATTTGATGGAAAAGAACAATTCTTGGAATTTATATGAAAGGAAACTTCATTATATAAACATTACCTATAATCTTAGGTGTTTCGTACCTGAGATTTACGCTTTGTTGTTTAATCATGTGGATTGTTTCCAATAGTAATCTTTGATGTAAGTTCGGTTCTCTGTCTACGACTTTGGCATTTTCAAAATCAAGTATATGGTCAAACTCGATTGAATGTTTCGTCAGAGCGGTGTGCTGCGTTGGAGGCAAAAAAATATTTCGTTTGTGTAATTTTTTACGTGTTTATGTCTTTGATTACTGCGATAAGATTTAATATTCCCATTTCCTCTAAATAATGAAGAAATACATATCAAAGTGAAACGCGGAAAAGCTTTAAATTACGAAAAACATTTGAAATTCCAAATAACACCCACAAACGTCTGCGGACTCTACTTTTAATCCCGTTTCTTCCCCGGTCGTGGTTTATTCAATCGTTCCGGACTCATTAAAAATTACAATCAAGGACTGCAACGAAACGCGGAAAAAGCCGGACTAACGACCTTCTTAAAAACATCACGAACTTCCGAGTAAACCATACGCGGCTTAAGTCCGCGTTGTACAACCGCTGGAAGTCCCGTAAGACAACGAACAAAGTAGAACAAAGTTGGGGCCGTGAGCTTGCTGGAAAGTTTGATATGCAGATTAAATTCTAAGTCGCGGGTAATCCCATTTCAGTGGAAATAAAAATTGCAGAAAGTGCATCGGACTCCGTTGTTCCGCGATAGTCTCAACGTGGTCGCATCGGAACGTATGCGCGCACACTACTCCCGTATAAATCACCGGACATTTGGTTGTTACGGATGGAATGCAAATTGCAATTAGACCACGAGTTTATCAAGCTACCTCACTGCATTACTTTGTTCTTCCACGAGATTATTAACATACAATTTCAACTGCGTTGCCTCGGTGAATGATTAAATATCCCACAA
Organism: Lasioglossum zephyrum; assembly: GCA_028455615.1. Taxonomy (NCBI): domain Eukaryota; kingdom Metazoa; phylum Arthropoda; class Insecta; order Hymenoptera; family Halictidae; genus Lasioglossum; species Lasioglossum zephyrum. Next base: position 8,910,207 of record CM052321.1, on the reverse strand, counting down.
TATATATAACAATCCTTTATAATTATTATTCTCCGGTCAACAGTGTATTCATTTATAAAGACTATATTTTAAAAATACATTTTGAATTCATATCGCGTACTCTTCATATACAAAATGATGCTCGAGGTCACGTTTAGAAACAAAGTTGCCAAATGGAAAATTATTAAATTTATTATTTTTATTTATGGAGAATTTTGATATATTCAAAAGTTTGTGACTTATATGGAGAATTTTAATAGTTACTAACTATCAATATATATATATATATATAAATATTCAAAGGTCCAAGTTTGAAAAAGTAATTTGTTTTTAAAAAGTGTACGAATACTTTGTGTATCCACTGCATGTGGAGCACAGTGAATAGAAATGTTTAAAGTATCTGAATATGTTGTCGGGTAGCGAAGAATTGCATCGATCGCTAACTTTTGTCGACAAGTCTGCATCGTGGTAGATTCGATGCTCGAGCCCCGACGTTTTCGAGTCGTTCCGATGAAGACAGGACAATTGCGAGTACACGGACCATTGGGCCGCGGCGAACCCCGAAAAAAGCACGAAATCGAATGGAACGAGTAACGATAGCTCTCCACGTCCGAGTACCTGTCGTTCGTCGTTCTCCTTTATCGTGTTCACGGTTCTCCCAGTGCGATCCCTCAGCTACTACCACCCATACTCCGAACTCGAGTACACGGGATGAGACCGCCACTATTTTTCAATGTTTTTAACCTTCGAACGGCCGTCCACTGAGTTATCGTACAGACGCGCCGGAATAAAAGCTGCCGCGCTATTCGGTCTCCAGCGAAATCGCCGAAACACTCGGACAAAGTTTCTTTCCTCTAGGAATATTAATGCTGCACTCAACGCTACCCGCGTTACCGTAAGAGCGTTGTCAACCGACGGCACGGCTCGATGCATTCGCAAATTTTTTGCGAGACTGCTCGGTTTCTTCCGAAAGTTTCACGATTTCTGTTGGACCAGCAACTTCCCAACGATATTCGAAAATTTTCTTTATTGACCCCGCCACTGCTGGGACAATGGACTTCGTGGATTCTATCCTGTTCCACGCTCCTTCTACATACCAGTTCTCAAGAATATGCCGCAACTTAGTCTTGATCATTTCGCCAACTTTTTATCCTATTTAATTTGATTTTTGTAATTCCCTCAATATTTTCAGTGCGAGCGCAGTGCAACCAAAAAGTATTCGAACGTCTTTCCGATTGTGGAAAAATTGTCAATATTTAACTTGTGGTGATTTTTGAATAGACAGTGAAAGACAGTTGTTTACAATAAATTTGATATTTCCAGCTTTATCTGCGATTACTGAATAACGTTAATTTTGTTAGATCTTCAGAGTTTCGTAATTTTCATATTTCTGGCATGTCGTATTACCACGATGATATTACCATCGCCCGTAAACCACCATTACCCCACTCTCCCCAGTTGAAATATCCGAGCGGCGTTTCAATTAATTCCAGCAACATAACCAACTATCCGCTGATCGTCCATTTCATCTTTAAAATGCCCACGCGCGTTCTATCGAGAATTCCGACAGATTGGGCTCGCCGAGAAGTCAGGGAATGCGTAACGTTCGCCTAACCGCGTGGCCGTGAGAACGAAAAATCAACGGTTCAGCAAATTGCCTGCGTCCGGGAGAAGTTCACCGGAAATCACGAAATGTAATGATCGATATTGCATGTTTTCAATGGAAAATGTAACGAAAAAACCTGAACTTTGATTGTATAAAACGTATATAAAATATGTGACGTAAAATAACCATTTACTGAATTTTTAATTGTAAATTATAAAATATTGTTATTCGCAGCCTCTTGCGCCCTAGTGTCCAACAAAACGCTACCCTTCTGACTAGTAACTACTAAAAAAATTGCACTGTATTCTACTGGCTCAACCAGTCAAGATATTTATCACATTTTATTAATTTGATAAATATTCAATACTTGATCACATTTACTAAATTTAGTGGTGAATATATATAATAACGGATTAATCACTATTACTGTAACATGTGTAATATACAATGAAATATTCCACAGATAGCTAAGAGAACTTTGGAAACGGAATTGCCAATTTTTCGTGTACGTTTTTATTAGTCTGGGGTGCGTTTACACCCCTATAGTGTGAAGAATAATGCAAGTAATTCACTAAAATTTCCTTCCGATATCACATGGAAACGCAAAGAAACATAGAGTTCTCTATACCTTGGAATCATAGAAGGATAAAGTTTTCATTAGCCAAGGAAAAGTGTCGAACATGCCGATAGCGTTCTCGTCTGTTCGCGCCTCTACGTACGAACGATAAATTCCCACCGCCCGAAAAGCTAAACTACCCGAATTTGCTGCAACTACCTTGAGGCACGGAGCCGAATATTAAAGCCGGACCTTCCTATATCTCTTTCGTAGCCGGCGAACCAGTGCCCCCGTGCAGCTGTCTGCACGCTTGTGACGCAACGACTCCGGCACACGTGACGTACATTCCTCGCGTTAGACGTTCGCGTAAGTTTTCCCGAAATCCTATGAGTTACGGACACGTCGAGCCCCGCCGGTAATGGATACGAGGGTTTCCCGGATTTTTCGTGGCTGGGCTAATCCGTTGGTTTCCCTGGTCGTTGGTTACACCGGTCGCGAAATGATCTACGAACGGTGGCTTTCGGGCAGCCGCCATTGCGACCATTCCGGGTACATGGTTTTATGGGGAACCGCCATTTAACCCTTTCGACTCGAGTTTCTTCTGTTTGGATCTTCTTCCATTTTTTTACCTGGCGATATTATCTAGCCGAGCAACTCTTTTAAAGAGATCAACCTTTTTCAACGTGGACCGAGTTGTCTTGGCTATTTTTGAGGAGTTGGAACAATTAGTTTATCACGTAATTTAAATTTTGAAACATTGCTCGGAATTATCGAGAAAATATAAATAAAGGTTTCTACAACTTTTTCATGCTAGGACCTGTATTTCACCTCTTCAGATGAAATTGAATTTTATTCTTTTCTAATCAATATTTATGCATTGAGATAACTGTACTTGCATATAAAAATATATATTTAAAGAAAACGGTATGTCGATGTTAACCAAATGTTAGATCGTAAAGCTAAATGTGCACTGTCGAGGAGGTTGTCATCTGACCGGAAGGTGCAATATGTTTTTGATAGCAGAGCACGGTGGCTATCAAAAATACTACTTCCGTTCCGTTGGGCACCTTCCTCTAGCCGTGAAACACGTTCTCGGAAGCGGCGCGAGCCTGGCGAAAAGATAACAAGAGTGATTTTATTGCGTCACTGGATAAATTATTTTCGGATATCAAGGGACACGACGTTCAAATGAAAAATGCGTGAAGCTACGAGGAGCGGAATAAACGTGACAGACGAGAGATTGCGAAAGGCACGTACATACAGCATTTCGATAGAAATTTTTATTCAGTGACTTTACAGTATCAGATCACGCGAGTTACGGAAACTCATCCGATTTATTAATATTTCGAAACTAGCTAATCTTTCGGAACATGGGAATATCAGGAGACAATTCAAGCTGAAATAACGTCTCTCACGCAATGGGGCCTGACTTTTTGAGCGAAAATACCCGGGAGAATATCCGCTGACGTTTCAGAGACAGAAGAACTGTCTCGGACGGTATTTTCCACTCGAGGAGGTGAAGAATGTAATAAAGGACGACGTCAAAGGCAATAAACTGTTGCTGAGTTCCTCGGCGATTTCAATCCCGGTGTCTCGAAAAAGGCGTCATATTAGAAGAGCGGCCGCGGAAACTTGTGATCAAAGGATTAGTTAAATTTATACAGCTATGCGTTAATTACCAGCAAATTATCTGATATTAATAATCCGTCTAATTAATTCGCTGTCAATCTATAGACAGGTCACATCGGACAAGCTAATTCCAACGTCGAAGCGTCGAAATCCAGCCGGGCTTTGTGCTAATACATTTTTAGTCAATCAATTTCAAACTTCATATAGAAACGCCGTTCAAACACCGTCAAAATCGACATCGGATAGTTCGGAAGCTCATATTCTTCATCCGGACCTGTAATCTCTTTTTTATGTACCGAATGATTAGAAAGTGCCTAGCCTTGGAGGTTTTTCAATGACTATTGCTATTGCTATAATATTTGCCAAGAAAATAATCGTCTGATTAAATTATCTAGCTACCCCGCGAGGGTCGTTACAGGGTAAATTAAATTTTCTGCTTTTCCGTGCATTTTCCAGTCTCTTTTCCAGATAAGAGCAATTACGTAATTTCCGTAAAGAAGCAATTTTGTAACTCGAACGAAAAAAGACGTCTACTGTTGCCAAAAGTAAATGGACCTCGAGCAAGACAAGGCTAAAGAAAACAACGTCTCTTTATCAGAAAAGGAACGGAAGTTCTTGATAAAAAGACAATGGCGACGCTGAATGTATTTTCTGTGGCCATCTGCTTCCCTTAATCCAGGATTCAGGATACACTTGTTGGAGTTTTGAATGTCACAACTGCGAAACATTTTCATATTCAGATACGATTTTGTTTTCTTCGTTTAATTTGTGGAACTTTACAAACGCCGATAAACAAATGTAGTCGGTATACCTATGTAATATCGCGAAATAATTTTATCTGAGCGTGTCTATCTGGTCGCTGTCTCCTCTACAGAAGCTCGTTGAACGGTGGACATTGTAATAAATTCCAGGGAATTGAAGGAACATAAAAGATAAAAACGCGGAACATGTGGTATGGACTGAAAGAAGCGAATACGTTTCAATCAATCACTGGGGATGGTATCAAAAGTTCAATATGTGCTCATGAATCCTAGTCAATTCCAATACAAGAGTTTCATTCCATGGGATTCGATTACTACTCGTCGAAGGTGATGTTTCATTCCGTGTATTTACAAAGTACTCGGATTATACAAGCTGGTTTTGTACGATTGGCGACCACTTATGTCCGACGAGGACGTACTACCCAGCATTTTAACGTTTCATATAATTGAACTTCGTCGGACAATTGAAACAATCGAACGTCGTGAAATTAGCGCCCTAATTAACTCAAAGACAAAAAACAATAATTCAAAAAATATGAAAATTCTATTTTTGGAGGTTGAAATATAAAGAAATTATTTACCAATACGTACCCAACTGAAATATACATAGCATGTTTTCTAAAAGAATCAATGCAACCGAGTTCGATCTTTATGTTTGTTAACAAGTTGACGCAAAACTAGTTAGCTGCAACGATCGCACAAAGGGATGAATGATAAATTAATTTTTTTCATCTGACGGTCAGCATTTCAGTTTTAAATGCACGCGATATAACTTGGATAAAAATTTTATGGATTTTGTGCAACTATCTTCAGCCGCCCTTCTACGGCTTGGATGCTCCAGCGTTAAAATTATTTTACGATCTTTTTTATAACTGTACCTCCGCTTTTAGAATGTATATCCTACATGCGGCACGCATGCAAATGAATTCTACTACATTCAAATTTATGGGGGCGTGAGTAATGAACACATATTGTTGCCGCTCCAACATGAAAGTAACTATGAAGACCCTTAAAATCCAAACGGTGTAAACTCTTTTACTGAAATTATGTTATAGCCGTTGTGCACTTCTTACACACGTGCCCTTACATTCTAATTATAATAATTTCTAATCATTGTCAATATCGTTCTGTGTTATTTAGGTACAATTAAAATTAGATTTATTTTCTCTCACGCATTCCGGCACCTAGCAAAATTACGTAAATACTAATGTTGTGATAGTGTGCAACGTTTTATTGACAAGTTTCTCTGAAACAATGGAACAAGCTCATAGTATAGCAAGTCATTGAATTCTTTTTGAAAAAGGTGACCTTGACTATTCATTAAAATTGAAACGTTCCTTCAAATTTCTAATGGTGCAATTATTAGAGCATTGAACACTAACCAAATTTTCTTCCAAACATTATTCTCTTCGTTAAGATAAAGTGCCATAAAAATTGTGGAGACTTTATATGTTCGAAGGTTCTGCTGCAAGTTGATTCCAAGGTCAAGGCACATTGCGAGACAAAACTGAATTTCCGGATTACTCTCATAAAAAGAAAAGAACCCAATGTTTAGGGGTTGGTCTCGCGTTAATAGACTAATTACGAGACCGGACGGATTACCGGTGGGACAATGTCGCGTTTCAGTCGGCGGTGCAATTAGAAGTTGATTAGAGCGCGGACTGTTCTATGATTACCATGACTGGTCGTCGCTGATACCGGTTCACCTCAAAGTGAGGGCTAACTTCGTCGGGCCAGCGGGACCACTGTGAGCGCCGCGAGATTATAATTTAACGAAGAGTACGTTTTTAAAGCGTAACGACTCCCTGAAATCCGTGCTCGCGTTGCTGCCCCTGGTCGCGCCGGGGAAACCGAGTCCGTTGAATTCCACGTGGACAAAGGGTCCGCGTCGTGCCGAGCGACCGTTCAACAGAGGAAACTTTTCAAACTGCCGGCCAGCAAAAGGAAACGTTCTCAAAGACCACTTTTTCTTCCGGCGGCGACAACGTTAAATTACAATATTTTCCTTACGCGGTGCGCGTGTGTCCCGCGGGCCGGACCACGGGAAATTCCAACGAGAATGTAACTTCTTGTCACTCTTTGCAATTACCTTACTGGCCGCCGGGCATTCCCATGAATCGATTAAACGTAACCTCGTGTGATCTACGCTGCGCTTCGAGCGGCGCTAAGCAATTTGCCCGCGCCGCACAGACTGTTTTGTTTCAACAATCCTACTGGCGAAAGTATTGCGCAGAGTTTCTCGTTGTTTCCGCTGGACCTCTTCGGTTTACCGCTGTTATCACAGGCAGAGCTATACAGGATATCCCAAAAATATCAGAGAACCTTGAAAAGGGTGGTTGAGGTGATTGGAAGTGTTTGTTTCCCTTGCGAAAACATTCTCCGCGGCTTTGTTCAGGAGCTATTCACGTACAAGACTAACCAATCAGAGCGCGGACCAATACAGCGCTCTGCCCACTGTATTCCAAGGGGTGTAAATTTGTGGACCATGTAGAATGTAGATATATATAGAAGTAGTAGTTTTCAACACAATATAAAACAATGTAAAAACAATATAAAAACGTCATGTATAAATTGAAAAATCGTAGCCGCAACAATGAGACACTGTGATTCACAATTGACAGTGATTTTGGATGTTATATAGTCAAATACATGAAGAAAGAACTCCATGGGTATAAATAGTAGGACCTAGTAGCGGCTAAGATTAGAACATCAGTCACGTCCAATCACGTGATGTGCTGTGGTCGTGGTGCCATCTAAAATAACTCCTTGCAAAGTGAACTACTGCGGTCCAAGGTCATACATAAGAGTTTACTCCCCCTACCGTACTCCGAGTGTTCCGCGTATTTTGTTATTAGCTCCTTAACGAAGCTACGCAGAACATTTTCACAAAGGAAAGAGTTATGTACTTCGAATGACATTTGTTTCCTCTTTTAATAATTTTCTTGAGTTGAAAAAACAATTCGACTGTACTTTCGAATTCTTTAAACGGTTTTACTGAAATGCATGAAATCTAGTTGTAACTGTTTGTGGAATTCCGTATCAATACGTTTGGCGACCAGCGTGCAACAAAGTGTTACGAAATCTTCCGTAAGTTTACGGTCGGTCCCCAGGAAAGAGAACAAAACTGACTTCTGTCCTGCGCAATCAGTGACGCGACACTCTGCGGCAGGGTTTGCCATTCACGGTTCGGGTTTTTTCTCGAGCCGTGCTCACGCAAAGCTCCAAGTTTTCCCCGGCGCGCAATTCTCCCCGGTCGGGACCGGTTACCGACGCTAACTTTCCGATTGTTTCACCGTGATTCACATCGGTCGTCGGCCGACGGAGGACCGTTGAATTGTAAAACTTGGATAGAAATTTTGAACGGTGTGTGCCCGGCGAAAATTACAGCCCGTTGCATTATATCACTGCGGCAACTCGGAATTCTTGGCCAAAAGTTTTCGCCGCGTTTCACGGAAGATTGCGTAAAGCCGCGAGAAGTTCGCCACGATGTCGCATAATTCCCTGCGCCCCGCGGACATTGCCGTGGCAAAAGAAGCGGGGGTTTGTTCGGGAGGGGAGAAATGACGAGACCAATGAGAGAGAGAACAAGACAGAGAGATCGAAGCGTTAAACGAACGCGTGAACAGCCGGGGAGGGAAACAATTAAATACGACGAAAGTCGCGGAAAGAACTAATTGGTTAATAACCGTCGCCGAAAAACGAACGGAGCTAGCGCTGCCGTGCGAATATTGAATTCCACGCCGCGTTAATCCGATTGCCAATTAACTGTTTCGCGTTTAGTGGCTTCGCATCGAGCGGGATAAAAAGCTGTATTCCACTTCGCCGGATGGATTTCGACGGCACCCTCTTTTTTTTCGCCGATCACGACCGCCCGTCAAGTCCGACTGAATCGTTCTCGTCGAATGCAATTGGTAAATAAAGGCGGCTTTATGATACGAGGGTCGTTCGATAGGCAAAGAGACAAACGGCTGTTGTTTTCACACCGGAAGTACCGAGCAGTCGGACCCATTCATTCGTAATCCTTTACCTCGTAAGGCGTTATATCGATGATAATATTGTCGGCAGATTCGGAACCTATGCGAATCTATATTTTCACGTAAATTTTACGGTCGTGCAGTAAAACAGAATTATATTTTATTCGTTAATGTGTATAAGGGATAGGGTAGTTGTTCATTTGGGACTTCCTCGTTTTTCGTAAAATTTATAATTGGACCATTTGCCCTGTGTTCGACGTGGGTTCCATGGAAATCACCGAAACAATTTCCCCGACACCAGATTTGACCGACAACGCCTTTAAGCTTTTTTATTTTTTTTTTATTTTTTTTTCGGATGTGAAGGAACCGGTAGAACCCGGGACTCCGGTGGTACCCCGTCCTGCAAGTACCACCATAATGGAGCCCCGGGGATGCCGTAAACCTCCACACCCAAGGGTGCCAGTAGACTGGGCCCTTGTTGCCACACTAAATCGAACGACGATCTCAGATTCGTTGTAAAGGCGTTGTCGGCCAAAGTAGTCGTCGGTCAAATCTGGTGTCGGTGAAAACCATGTCGGGAAATTTTTGTCGATAATTTCCACGGGATCGGTTCAACGTATATACTCGTTGTTGCTTGATTATTAATTCCGCACTCTGTGAGAGATTTTTCAAACTAAAACTGTGTTTACAAAATGGAATGTGCAACAAGAATCGTTCAGTTTTGTGTAATGCTCAATAATTCGTAGAACCTTAGTATCCAGGTTTATAATTGCATAATTCGGCCGACGGGAGAAACGGCCTTGTTAATTGAAATGGAGAAACGAGGGAAGGTTGAACGGTTCGAGGTGAATGCTTCGGCCTAGTCCGAGCAGCGGTTCTTCGAGGAGGACAACCTCCGACGATTCGTATTTAGGCTGGCCGATGCTAAATTTAAATCAGTCCATGGCAGGGCCACCGAACGCGAAGCTTCGCCGTGAGAGCTTCGCATCGATTCGGTATTTACCGGCGCGGCGTCCCCGTGGTTCCAGAAGATTCTTTCCGAAATCCGATCGCGCTCTATTTTTCTAGTTCTCACGTCGTGTCGGCTCGAGACAGTCGAAATGCTGGGATAAGGGAGCCGCGCGGTTGCCCGCCAACCAATCGTTATCTGTAACAAGGTGAGCTTTCGAATCGAGTAACGGCGAGGTGCAGCGTTTCATCTAAGAGAAAAGTACAATAAAACGGACGTTCCTGGGCTCTTCCTGTTTTATTGCGAGGTTAAAACCCCGTCAACGGCGGAGGTTCTTAGCGACTAACACAAGAAGATACTCGCGTCGTGCTGGGTTCCTTGGAAACATCTATTTATTTATAAATTTAAATCTCCGCAGTTAACCCTTGCACGACAGACGCTTTCCACGATTTTGCGACAGCCACAACTGAAATTGTTCAAATCTTTAGTAATTGTTCAAATCTCATTGTTGCCATAAATGCATCAAATCCAAAGTCTAGTCATCGCGTAAAACTGAACGAATGGACATTGAGAGAAAACGGATACAGATACACAATACGCAACTCATACGTAATTCGATACATATCGATATCGCAGTGAAAACAGAACAGTGTTAGAAATCATACTGATTTGATGTGCGACTCGATATTGCTAGCTGACGTGAATCGACTTATTACTGTTACACAATTCAATAAACACCTAACATTTGAAATTAGCTGATGAATTATTCGAATATCGGTGGAGCGTTCATAACTCTAGGTAAAACGGATAAATGGGTAGGCACAATTGAAAATATAAAGATTACAAGAATTTAGAAAGATGAATTTACTATTTTCAACGTGATAAAATTGTGAGAGGATGAAAGAATTTTTTTCCTGGTTTCTTCGTACAATTAATATACAAAACATTTATTTTGTATAAAGATCCGCAGTCTAGAGAAAGATCCATAGCCGTTCTCTTATAAAACGCGAACAAAAATACCGTCACAGAGAAATAATAAATTCTCCGAATATCGTGCCGTGCGTTATATAATAATTTCAAATAACGATATGCGACAAATTAATTTGATTTTCTACATACGAAATACAAAATGATGGGCGCGTGTGCGACGTTACCAGTGAACGTTTTAATAATACGATAAAAATGTTTGCTTCAGTTCAAATACGCGCTCGTTCGTACCATATCATTTTCACGTTAACATATTTCTCGTGAGTGCGATAGTTCTGAAAATGACGGCGCGTTTATCGTTAGTGCGCATTTAACCCAACAATTGAGATTGAAGAATCATTATCGACGGATCGTGGAAATATAGGAAGCGTTTCATGATAGTTTCGTTGTATAAATTCCGAGTTTGAAGTAGCGCAGCGCAGAAATATTTTATCGAACTGCGAATATGGAGAGCTGGATTTTACCGGGAAAAATAGTGAAATAGTAGAAAATTCGCTACGCGAAATTTACACTTGTAAAATGCGACGCACCACGCCGGGAACAATTCCCGAGATCGAACAAAATTTTAGCTTTTGGAGTTCATGGATCAATTTAAATTAATATGTAATAACATTTACAATTAATTGTGAATCCCGAAATCGTTTCTGCGCAGCTATTAATGTTGAAACTAATAATATTATATGATATTCGTTCGCGAGCATTAATACCGTGGTGGATTCACGTTTGTTCACGGTGAATCTGGATCTATCAAATCCCACGTTCATTAAGGTTCCCATTCAGGAGTGCTCTTCAATCGTTTTTCCTTGTTCGTCCCGTGGATATCTATGATTTTCGAAAGCTCTGGAAACACGTACGACAATTAAAAAAAGGGGGGAATTCTTGTTTTCGGAACAACAAAATACGCAACTGTTGAAAAAATCCGGCGAGATTGATCGAAAGGCGGCAGGATACCACGCGTGACGTGGACTTTGCGTTTTCCGCCAGTCGATACTGGTCGACACTATTTCTACAACAATTCTGCTTTTCAACGGCCACGATCTACGCGGTGTGCTGGGAATCATTCAGGTATCGTGTGTACAGTGCCACGGGTGCTCGTCCGACATTTTGTTTACGACTGTTCCCTCAGCATAGTCATTTCTATCACGATTAACGCTGATCACAATCTGCCAGATGACCATTTCAGCATTTTTTAACTTCCCGATTTTATAGGGACGTCATTGTAATGACCCCGAAAACCGAAAATCGATTTTTTAGTAGATCTTCACGTTTCATTGTCATTGAAGTCATTTCAGACTATTTTTATCAAAATGTTTGCATGTGTGTGTGCGTGTGTGTGTGTGTGCGCGCGTGCGTGCGTATGTCCGTTTGTATGTTATCAAATTTTTCGTTAACGTTTTCTGAAAAAGTAACAATGCGATCAGAATGATGAATGATGCAATCGATGTGCCCCGCTGTAACTTAGAGCTGATTAGATTTTGGTCCACTTTGGTCCAGTAGTTTTTTAGTTTTTTTTTAGTTTTTTTCGAAAGAAGTTCATTCAACAATGCAATTTACACGAGAGGACAGAAATTTTCCACCGAAGAAA
>CM052321.1:8851697-8898081 GCA_028455615.1 Lasioglossum zephyrum | reverse complement strand
CTAATTTAAAAATGCTGTTTCACATAGAACATATATGCAACCTCACCCTTCCCCCCTTTATTTCTATTCTGACACGAGCATCATTTTAAAAATCCACGCACTGCATACATCATATACTACTTTTATGTAAAATTTCAATTCAATTGAGCATACATCCGCACGCAAATTGGTACAAGGCGTGCACTGCAAAACAAGTTTTTCGAACGTAACGCAAACATTATAGAAAAACACAGACGCTTTCGTGTTCGCTGTAGGAAAACCGATTCGCCATGAATCGCCACGTCATCAATCACATCCGCATCGGAACTTGCGAATCGTATTACGTTGCACGGTACATTACTTCAGTCAGTGTATAGCCGATCTAACGTTTTGCTCGGCGTACATGTGATGCGTACAGACAACGCTTAATCATGGTTTCACCAGCATTGTCTGCCGAGCCGATCCTCGACTCAGTTGTGGGTGTCTTTTGGTCTGAACCGTCTTTCAACATTTTCAGATTTAAGATTTTGCATGTACAGTAATTATATATTTTGCATGAATAACTCAATTCCATGTTAACACTTTACCTACCGGAAGCTTATTAAATAGGATTTTCAATAATTCTACTGTACCAAAAGACAGCATAGAAATTTTCTTTTAAATTACAATCTTAAATGTGAATTAAAGAATTGCTGTTCCTGTTCAAAGTTCTATTAAAAAGTGTTGAGCCATGTACCATAGATTTTTTAAAATTATGCAATAATCACCGGTCGGTAATGTGTTAACCGTTTTTTCAACTCCGTTTATTAAGTTAGAACAAAAATATACTTTTTCATATATTATCTAACATTGCGCTTAAGGACACGTAGATTGGTCTACGACACAAGGTCATTCAAGGTCGTTGCAGGTCAACTGCAATGGAAAATACTTCTAGACCAGAAGACACCCTTGAGCGAGATCGGGAACACCGAAAGCTCGTGAACCGGATTGGAAAACGCGAAAACGGTCGATCCCAAGGCAGTATTCGGCGAATTAACCCCCCACTATCATCGAGCCACGAGCTTCCACAGAAACGGTTAAATTTTTCCGCGCGATAGAGACTGGGAACCGCTTCGTTTCCGCCCGGCTCGCTAATTATTTTCAATTCCGTAGTCCGTTGAAAACTAGTTTCGTACATGGCACGCGCACATTGTGCCCGGGCTAATTGGGTAAACATTCCCTTCCCCGTTTCCTTGTTCTCGTCTGCGCTGACATCGCTAATTCCAATTTCCGCGGGCGCAACAATTTACTCGCCATAACCACGATAAACAGTAAGAAACGCGGCCAGAAATTCGCTGGTTGTTCTTGCTGAACAACCGGCGCGGCACAATGCTCGATTCCCCTCGAAAATTAGACGAAAATCGATGCCGCTTTTACCTTGCTACAATGCGCAACAGAATTCTTCCGTGGCTGTCCAAAACATCTTCATACAACGTTTGAAACCTTTATAAAATTAACCCTTGGCACTCGAGTGGTGTCTCTGAGGTGCCACTAAAATTGCTGTACCATTATTTAATATATTGTTTATATATATATTTTATTTTGAAAATGCCAAAATCGTCGACAGAGAACCGAACATACATTAAAAATTACTATTGGTAACTATCCACATGATTAAACAAGAAAGCGTAAATCTCAGGTACGAAACACCTAAGATTTATGAATGCTACGCGGCATTACTGAACCAGTAACGTTGTAACTTTGTTGGTACGTAAGCAATATTATTAAACGTGTAAGTATTCTGTGAGGTTAAAAAATCATTGAGAATGGAAATATTCTAGGTCGGAAGAAATGTTTATTACGTTAATTGAAACGATTTATGTGTATGCATTCTTCTGGCTGAATAGTTACATCCAATAAAATCGGGCCTGATTAATTTAAAGAATTGATTAGTCCCATGTTTTCTCACTTTTGGGAAAAATTGTCCAGAATGTACAGCGCACCGTAGCACGCTTCATACTCGAGGCGAGCTTCTTTCAAAGGTAACTTGAGCCCGCGCACACGTTCCGGCGTTCCACGACCGTTATTTTTTCCCAATTTTTGCCGCAACGAGGAATCATGATATTCATAATCTGGCCGGGTCCAACCCCATCCTACTTGCTTCCACGAGAGCGCCGATGGCGACTTGAAATTCCATGGAGCCCCCGGTTCGTCCGACCGACTCGCACCGATATTCAATTTCTATACGAGCCGCGAGTGGTTAGAGTGCCGTTTTCCTCGAATCGAGACCAATGGCCGGTACGTAAGCGAGCTTCCTTCTCGTGTTTGAATCGAATCCAATCCGACTCGAGAATATCCTTGTATGCGTGCTTGTCCATGAGGAAGATGGAGAGAGAGAGAGCAGACGAGGACTGGCCAGAACGGTGTAGAAAGAGTCAAGTTTATGTTCTTACGCGCATCGGCCACCTGTTTTTAACTGAGAATTCCTACAACCCCTATATTTCTTTCACTTCGCGGTTTCTCCCTCATTTTTAACCACTTACGCCGAGTTAACCTACGTAGAGTGTCAGCTGTTGACTGCCACAAGTGTCGACACAACGTATAATGCCGTGCAACGTGTTGGGTCGCCGGAGAGAACGTGCCATTTACGATTATTGTACGTATGCACAAATTGCATTGAAATATTTTTAAAAGCGCAATCAAATTTTGAAAAAAAACTTTAACAGCTTATATCTCTGTAACTATTTGTTTGCGACACATGGTTCCTTTCAACATTTTTCTCTTCTCGACGAGTAGAAGGTGTCGATGTAAAAAAAACCTTTAAGAACAATTCTCATTGTTGAAGATTTTCAAAAAATGCTAGGATATACATAAGATACGACAGAATTTAGTATGATTTTAATTTATATCATATCTAAAAAGGCTACTACCATGGAAAATAAAATTAAAATTTGCCTAAAAAAATTGAAAATCCCATAAACATCTGCAGTCTAGTTAGAAAGAATTTCCATTTGGATGACCATTGCGCTTTATAAACGCCCTGTATTTATTTACTCAGATGTATTTCATAAAGAATCAAACAAAGAATGTGCACCTCGCCTCATTTAAACCTAGTACACATGTAGTTTCATAAAAATGCGTTCGCGAATAGGGGAGTCGATGCTTTCGCGACAGGTGTAGCAATATCTTTTATCGTCGGACGAATGTATCCAGAATGACACTTTCGTCGACGTTAATAACGTGAATGAAACGCGGGGGCACATTGCAGATTTTATACGAGCTGTTCACAAATGCGTGACGGTTTTAACCGACACAGCGGCCGTCTTTTCCTCTTCGAATTCGAATTTGTATTCTTTTTAATCGCGATTCTTTGGGGGCACTGTTCGTGACATTTTTCCTCAGGCGTGTGCGATGCCAGATCCAGACGCTGTTGCTTGAATGTTTCGCGAACCTTCCAGCTATTCGCTGTGCAACCAATACTCGACATTACCCATTGTTTCTGAAACGAGCGGCTCACGCGGACAATGCTGTCTGGCCATAAGGTGCGGAATTTACGATATTAAAAGTTGTAAAGCAACTTCGGCGCGATGATGGTCCTCTGACCGTGGTAACCTTTTGTCTTTTCCACGCCTTGCTGCTACGTATCTTCCTCTCCACTATCTCAAAATATCAATGTTGCCTCTAACTTTCTCTCTGCGTACTGCTACTCTAATGCTTATTTATGGAGCAAAATGAAAGAAGCAATTTGTCGACGGAAATATCTTTGAAATTTTATTGATTTTTAAATGGCAAGACTTTGCGCTCCCGATGTAAAATATTTTCATTTTTCCCATGATTTTTACAATTTTATGGATATTTGATTCATTAGACAACGATACATTTAATGATGTCAACAATATTTTGAATAATACTACAGCAATTTTTACTGGGGCCTCTCTCAGAGGAATGGGCCGAGTGCAAACGGTTAAAAAAATCTGAAACATATCACAGAGAGCATTCCTAGTAAATAATTGCACGCAGGAAAGGTTAAGAAAATCGTACAGCAAGTATACAGTTGCATAATTAATTTTGCCTTAACATACCATCTGTAGCCACCAAGTCTCCTATTCGAGAAGAAGTTCAATTCTGTGTAAAATTATCGGATCAAGCAGCTGTAAGGATACACTCAAAGTGACCCTCCGTCTCACACGTCGACATCGTCTTCCCTTTGAAGTTGCTCGCAAGGGTTTTAATTAACCCTTCTGATACTTACACACACTTCAAGCCAAAAAATAAAGAAAACATCCTTCTAGATGAAGTACCGTTGTGCACCGCGTATTTATTTGCAAGTCGCGTACTGCGCACTTCGTTTCATCAATTTCTGCCTCAATTTATTTATTTACACCTGATATTTATCCAGTATACTGGAAAAGTGAAGCTTTAAGCTATGCATCAATCCGGCATTTACTTTCGTACGATGTTGCCTTTTTTTCTTTAAACTTTTTACGTCGGTTTTATAGTACTGATGTACATGTTGCATCATTTATAGAGGGGCGCGATCGAACATCAAAGCTTTCGGGAATCAGTACAAAGCAGCCCGGGAGGCACGTGGCCTGATATAGGACGTCAATTTTTACAACTTTCTAGTCACCTGTGTACCATTTCTCGCCGATTGTTACGTGACAGGATACACGGCGCTAGGGAATTGCAAAAATAGTCCTTTGATGTCCACCCGGGTCATAGCGAGTTCGCTGCATTTTCTGCTTTTTAAAAACGACATGCTCCGGGTATCCCTTTGCGCACGGAGGCTCTTCATCGGTATGGAATTATATACCAACGAGGAAAGCGCGTTTGCTAGAATATCGATGGAAATTTTTAGCGGTAACATAGCTACGATTGCATCCCTATTATTTTCGTGAGCCTCCAAGCCTTATTGGGTTAGCTTCTCGAACTTCAAAAGCTGCGGTAGAAAGCTAATTGAAAAATCCGTATTTATCGTTTAATACATTTTTTATTTTAACTCGTTCAAGGCGAATCAATCTGTAAAACATTTCATAATTTCAACCGGCCAAAGGGAATCTGATGTTCTACGAATATTCTTTCGACTCAGATAAATGTGTGATTAGGTCTCCCAGAGCCCGGAGAAGCGTCGAGAGACCAACAAAACCTTTTATCCTTTTTCTTTGATTCATTTTCCTAGAATCCTACGTAGATGTGGGTCATGCGATTTTATAAGCCGTGGAATTGTTTTCCTCGAGTAAACCTTCTTTTAATAGAATCCGATTTCTTATCTGTAAAATTGTATTCTCAAGGAATTAAGTGGAACCCGTGTTTCAATGAAATGGGTAACTTGTTCGTTGGGAATGTTTTAGAAGTCATCCAGCGTTTCGAAATCTTTCATTAAATCGATTTCTTACAATTTTACATTGCATTCAAGATAACGAATATGACATGAATAAAACACTATTAACAAATAACAGAAACATCATTTTAATCAACCACAGGATCAATCATGGAACAGGCAATACTTTGTAAAAATATTACTCTACTTCGTTAAAGATTTGATTAAATACAATTTGTTTCTTTGTTAAATATTAGTCCCCCGGGATTGAAAATGTCGCGTGATTGTAAACCATTCAGCAATCCCCGTGTCGGCGCGACTAGTTCCTCGACAATAAATAGGACGCCATCGACGGGCGACTATATCGGCCCTAGTTTGCGGTGGATCATAGTCGCACACAAACCGCGGGCGTACAAAAAACCCGCGTCGAAAATGGTCAGGAAATTTGGCCGCTCTCCACGCGGACATAAAAGCTCTCGATCGCTAATTCATAAAAACCTGAATCGGACCATGAGCTGAAGGCACACATTGGACTTCTTTTTTTACCAAACTATCTGGTTGCGAATAATTTTTTTCTGCTTTTAATGTACAAACAGCGCTCGGATTCCTGTTTTTTTCGCGTTCGACTGTGCACGCTATCGGAGAGCGAACATCAAATCGGGATTTCCGGAAATTCTCATCTTCGAAATTCGAAAATCATACATCGCCTAACAAATGTCCTGTCGAAAGTTTTCCCCGTTCGAGCCCCCGTGCTCTTTTCCTCGTTGCTTTTGCGTAAACTGCGTAGCTGGCTCTGTTCATCCGTTCGTTCGCTCGCATGATCTACGGTCGAAATCGTCGTTTAAACGCGCGGGGGAGAAAAGTTTTCGGTCCCTTTATGGAACTCGTTTCACCCTCGCCTTCGCGTTAAGGGCTCTTTTATGTCGCAATAAACAGAATTGAACCGGGAGTTCCGTGATACTCGATCATCCCGCTGAGGAGAAGAAAAACGAAAGGTATTAAATTCGCGCGAGCATTGCGAAACGCTTCGCGCGAGCGGTCAGTTGAATATCGGAAGACGTTGCTCCTATTCTGCAAGGAGATCGCTTGTGTTCGATACGCTTACGGTATCTGTTATTGCATAGTTTACGATCGGAATGCTTGTGTGGTCGATACGCCGCTTACGACCGCCAAATACCCAGTGATGATTTAATATCGCCAGAGCTCATGGGAAATATGCGATTCGATGGACGAATCAATTTGGACTGCGATCACTCGCGAAAGTATTCGAACGCTCGCCATTAGAACTTCAGACAAATAATACGTGGGTGTTTCATTTCAGATCCAAATATAATATTATAGTTATGTACATATTGGATTGGCGAGAAACTAATTTCGGTATTTCAAGGTGAAATAAAACCGAATTTTTACTTTAATCAATAAATTATCTATTCGTTTTGGCAAAAACTCGGAGAACAAAAGGGAAAATATCGTATTTGTTAAAGTTCATTGTTTGAAGAATAAAATTATGGTTTTATTTCACCTGAAAATACCGAAAAATTACTTTCTTGCCAACCCAATAAAATTTCATTTGTTGAAAAATATATAAATTTTCAAGATCATAAAATGTGGTTCGAAATATAAATACGAATATTCCGTATGTTTCATTTTAAGTGAAGGAAAGTATTATCCTTTTTATGAGTATATAATTCCATTGAATAGGCTTAAATAGGATTTAGTACATTTTGATGAAATAATCATTTTCGGCGCATTGTCGAGAAGGAAAGACATTTTCGTTCAATATAATCTCTCCGAATGTTTAATCTCTCCGATTTGTACGTTCACGCAAATTTTAGCTGTTCCCGTATAAATATTATGCATAAATGTTCATAGTTCCTTGTACACACCACGAATTGGTGATCAATCTTCAACATTTCTAAGCTTCTTTAGAAAATTACGTGAAACCTGTAGACTTTCAATTTCACACTATTCAATTATGATATTAGAGTTTCAATCGTTTGTAGTATCGCTGAATTTATTTCGCAGTTCAATGCGTTCGGAAATTCTTGAAAACAATATACTGTGGAGAATGATTTAACACAATTACTTATTCGTGACCCATATGTAGGTCGAGATGATTTCAACGGAACAGGCAGTAAATCACATATGTTTTGGAACAATAGAGCAGTGCATGCGTGATGAATCTTACTATATGTGAGCATTAATTTCACTCACTCTACGAAATCATATGCGAAAGACAGGTCCTACTGCAGTTAAAATTCTATTATCCCCCTTACGAATTTCACAGCTTTGAACAGTATGCCAAAATATATATGTATATAGTATGCCATAAGTGTACTGAATCAGCAAATGAATTGTAAATTTCTAATAATTGTACATGAACGAATGAATTCTGCAGTAATTTCCCAAAAATTGATGTACCACTATTTTCGGTCGATTGATTGACCTTTAAATGGAAGCTGCACTGCTGTCTTCGCAATACTTGTTTCAATGAAAATAAATTCATTTTCGTTCCCCTATTAGTCAGACCTATAGAACTAAAAGGTAAAAGGGAAACCTCGTTGTAAAATACATATCGTTCGCGTCTCTCGTAACGACAGAACGCAGAACGAAGCAATTACGATGTCTATCTCGAAGAAAGGCGAAATAATTAAATGGTGCCAACAATGCCGTTCGAGTGGCTCCGGCACTGGAATTGAGAATCATTCAGGCTACGTTCGAATTTTAACAAGGAGAACAAGCAAACTGCACAGACGTTTCTCCGGGCGAATAACATTGCAATTAAATTCGAGCTCTCGAATATGTCGGCGAGGCACGAAGAATGTGTTAAGCACTATGGTGAAGGGAAAACGGTTAGCCAGCAATTTAAACTTTTGAAGGGCTCGCTAGATCGCCATGAGCCAGAACTTCGAAATGCGAAAGGGAGGAAAAATCTCGAAGCTCTAGAAACGGAACCACGGAACTGCGCCCGAAACGAACGGAAAGTAAAACCGAAGGGGAAAAACCCAGCTAGAAACTCCGTACTGTAATAAATGTAATAAATACCGTGAAAAAACGATTTCATTCGACGACCTTCCGCGAACCGGCCATTATTATTTCCCAGGTGTAACGTTTCGCTCTTGTATCGATAGTTTCGAACGGCAGATGGTAATCGTAATTATCGGCAAACATCGAGTTATGCCTATTATCATACAGATAAACGAATGAAGAATTCTATACATTAATTGGTTATTGCCGGAGCCGAAATTACCACGAATATCTGGTTTGCCGAATATCGAAATGAATGGAATTAATTCACGCCGCTCGGATACGCAAGTCCTTCTCCATTGATTCAACAATCTGATTGTATTATGTTCTTTTTTTCCCGCAGCTGAATCAATATTTTCGAGATTTTAATAATTCAGAAACGCCACTCCGCCGGGGCAGCGTGAAACATTTTTATGCGAAATTGCGAATTAATCGCATAATGCGCAACAATTTTCCTCTTATAATTCGTGATAATTCGTAATTTTTATTAATCACACGTAATCGCACTCTCTTTATATTTCGCATTTTGTAGCGCTACAGCACCGTTTCATTAAAATTAATGCGGAAACAATGTTTTTTTCAACTTAGCACAGTTGTCAGAGACTTGTGAGATTTCGAAAGAAAAACTCATCTTGATATGATTTCATTCATGTTTCGACTCTAATTGCAGTATAGTTTCGGCAATGTTCATCCTATTGTACATTACAGTTGTAACATCTGAACGAGTGATTTTCTCCTTTGTGATTTTATCCTTTCAACTTCCATTAACATTGCTTTCATTGGGAAACCATAAAATTTTTTCTTTGCATAATACGAAGGGCTTTCAATAGCCACGATAAGGCAAAGCATTGAAGAGGAAATATTGGCTTTAAATGTAATAATTGGCTTTAAATAGTCAATCAAAATTGGCACCATACATCATTCATAATAAAATCGGGAAGGATTAGTTTACTTCTATAAAAAGATTGTTAAGAACATTCTAATTGGTAGAAATTACGAAGGGAAATATTGATTTTATAATTTTCTTAGCTATGCACATGTACAGTGAAATATAAGTATGCAAAAAAGATAAAGATACTTACGTGTACAAGTTTAGAAATAAAATGTGTGATAATGATGACGTGAAAATGAATGACTGAAGAGTATGAATTAAAGAGAACATTATTTTATCTAGGGGAATGAATTCGATAAAATTGAGAAAATTGTTCGTATGTCTGTTGACATAATTAATATGGCCGTTGGCGGTACAATGACCTGAGAAAGGAAGAGACTAGAAGGTAAAGGCCGAAAGAGTCAATTGAATGAATTTATTCGGTCGCGGATCATTACCGTCTTTAATGAACGTTGACACAGATTTTAACGAGTCGAAGGATGATCAAGGGTGTTTTTGTATCCGATAAAGATCACACCTCGCCTTTGGGACGTTTGTCGAGCTTCCTTCATCTTGACCTTATTTCCCGAAGCCGAATCAATCCGCCGCGCAAGTATTTTCCATCAAACTCTGTACGAAACTCGGTGATGGTCGACTTTTTCGTTAAATAAACGTTAGTCCAAGCTATATAGTTGATGAAACCAAAAAAGTTCGTCCCCATCGTATCTGTTTTCGCTGGGCAATTATTTTACCTGGGAACTTGGCCATTAAGTGTTATTTCGATCCTGTCCGCAGCTCCTTTCTGCTGAATAAAGTACGAACAAGAACGAAGAAACTTCTCTTCTTCCATTGCAAAGAATTCTTTAATACACTCCTGTGTACTGGTGATGAATTAATACTGGAAATGGTACTCGGCCTACTTTGCACGTTGACAGGAGTAAAATTTTGGAAAACGCAGGGAAACTTTTTGATAGATTCTATTTAACACGTTACATTGATTAAAACGTCTTTATGCACAAAAATCTGGTAGAAGGGAAAAGGAAACTTATATCTTTTGTATAGCTACATTTATTTGAATGCTTAAATATCGATTGTATACCAATCAAATTTTATTTCATCTAAAATGAAACATTCATATTTGTTAGGCTTCGTTAAAACCCTTCAGCAAGAGTCTCGCTCGATAATTCGGCTATTGAATTCTACCTGGAACAGACTAATAATAATAGTTAGACACAATACATAATCCTGCACACGAGTGCGAATATAACAAGTTCACAGTTTATAGCTAATTGGCAATGCTTAGGACCGTTCGCAGCCCTAATTAATAATTTTAAGAAATTTACTTATCGTGATATCTCGTGTAGACGTCAGTCTTTCCGATATCCTGAATAAAACATCTATTCAGTTAGTTTAATTGTTACAAATTGAGTACTTAATTTGGATGTTCCCAGTCAAAATAGACTCAGGCACAGCCGTGGGAGGGTAAATATTGGAAAGTAAATGCGGAAGGTGGGCCAAGGGTGAACACAGGAAGTGTTGAAGAACTGTTGGTCCAACCTTAAGATTGTAGGTCAGTATTGAGGGACCTTTCATCAACCATCAATTGGATGAAAATGGGCCACAATACCTCTAGATGACCGCTGGAGAACCCCTGGTGAGTCCCTAGTCAGTCCCTAGTCAGTCTATGGTCTTCTAGTCCCGGAGCCCGACCGCTCCGGCTGGAATCCGTGGCCCGACTGATTGAGCGACTGAGCCCGCTCGTCGAGCTGAGGTGCGCACGTGCGCAGCGATGCGCAACTCTCCCCACCTCAACCAATTTCGGCTGATTTCAATCAGCGTGATAGTAATTATTGAAAAATTTATTATTTACGACTGTTTAATGTTTACAACAATTCCTTTCGACAACGATGTCGTCAAGCATTCCCTTGACCATCTGACCATATAATTTTTTTAGCAATATTGGATAATAATACTCGAGATACAGAATAACTTTTAAACCGTGTATATTCACTGGTCAATTTCTTATTTCGAGCTGCTGAACACTGACGTCACTTATTTTTTATAATTATTGTAAAGTCGCAAGGATAGTTCCATTAGAAATTATTAAATGAATTTTCTTCATTCAGGCACACATATTGTTCTAGAAATTGCAAGAAATTTAAATAGATTCAGTATTGTGATTTTTATAAAACAATGTGTAGCAGTTGCATTTTGCGCTCGATACGGTTAGCGTTAAAAATATATTGATTTATTTTCAGTCGGAATACGCATCGATCAATCACGCGCCATCGGCATTAACGATTTATGATTCTCCCGACGAGCTACAAGATACGAAGTTTACTCGAAGGAAATAAAACGCTAAAGTAGTTGGTTCGTTTAACTTTTAACACAAAACCCGTATCTCGCGAACTTCTAATAATCGAAAGGGGAAACTTCGATGTTTCCCTCATACCGTAATTTCTCGTTTGGTTTCACGCACAGGGAACGCGCCGCGAAGTATCACATCAAACTTTCCTCTCCCCCCCCCCCACTTTCTCTCTCCCTCTACCCAAGAAATTGAGAATTTCTTCTCGAGTCTGTTCTCAAAGGAATTTCGAAAAAGTTCTAGTTACTTCGATTACCCAATGGGACCTTCATCATGTTGCTTATTGTACCCTTTAAACCATCCGAACTCGATAGGATTCGAACTTTCGTTCATAATCCGTTCGATTCCCTTCGTTTCGTTTCACTTTAAACGGAATCAAATTTCTTTCTGTTTGCGTTCCATTTATGAGATAGCACAGTTTTTATTTCATATCGATTGCGAACTTAGTATCCGTGAAACTTACAGTCCCAAACGGAATAAAAGATTATAAGACCGCTGTATCTCGGTCTTCGATTCTCGTGTTGCTTCTCTCTTCGGTAGATAGGTTCTCATGAAAATCTGATGTGCCGATGAAGAAGCAGTTTAATGATCGACCCTCTTTTATTAAACTGGTTTACGACTCTGTTTACATCCGAAGTTTTCGCTGTAGTTACCGGCCGTCGCGACATTAGGTTGTCTAGAAAACACTTAATTCTCCAATTCCTTATCACGATCGATTTCATTGCGGTCTGTAATTGACCTCTACGCTCGTGTGATACAAACTACGTATCTAATACTCTCACTGTTGATATCTGTAATAAATTTAACTCGATCGTTCAGTTCATCACTGTCAGAATCTTTCCAATCTGCAATAAAATTATCCGGGACATAGTTCGAATATTATTAATCTTTGAAAGAAATTGGGAAACGTAGTAAAATCCTAATTTTTAATTTTAATTTACAGACGTTACAAACTTTCATTCCAATATTTTCAAAAGAAATCAATTTTAAGTCAAACATTTGTTAAATTAATTTTATTTAAAAAAAAATTTCCCCACCCTGTATATTCAAGTACACATGTACATACAATTCCACGTACTATTTATAGTCGAAGTGCACATGGCGCATAGAAATTTCAATAATTAAAACGGGTCGCACAATCAATGTAACGCTCGCGATTTTATCGAATTCGATCAGAATTGTGCTTTTTGTGCACCACAATAAGGTCCAACGGGAATCTATTGTTATGTTAAATAATGTACAGACAATCGAGTTCGAAATGAGATCGATTTTCCTTTTAGAAAGAGATCAATCGTTCGCCGAGTCCTGATAGCATCCTGGATCCTGAGAGCGTCCTGATTTCTATCGGTTCGAAGCAGAATGGCCAGAATACCGATATCGCTCATAAGATCTCACTGTGAATGCGGAAGAATGTTCAGAACACTTTATACACTCTAAAATCAGAAAATTCATAGTGTTGGATACTCACGTACCGTTTCTAATACGATGTCCACTTTTGCTTCTATGCTAACCAACTTGCAATATTTATCCAACTATTGCAAAACATATGCATGACATTTTCACCAACCAATTACATAATTTCGAAACACGAAATTACTTTCCGAACGACCTAATAGGTATTCGTTCGTGTTTCATTTTCAGATCGTACACGAGCTTTTGCTATGTTTTAATACCGGTATTTAATATTAAAATATTTCTTAAGTTCAATAAAAGTAGAGGTATCAGGCTTGAAAACGAATCCATAAATTCGTCACAAATATAGATAATTTCTGGAGGATGAGAGATTTAGTGTTCAAATACTTTTCGGATCGATTTTCTATGAAATCTGAATCTCTTGAAGCGCGCTCCGAATATTTGATACGGTTGCATCGGTCTGTACAAGGGTAATAAATTCGGAAATCACGAAGTAAAAAACTATCACCGGTGGTAAACAACATGGAAAAATAGAAACGAACGGGTAGCAAGCCCCCGAAATCACCGTCGAGTGTACCGGAGAAAAAAGCATTTTGTGGCTTTCAATTTTATCTTTGATAGCCGCCGCGTTGCGGAGGCAGAGACACGGGGGTTGCAGTAAAAACAGGGAACAGTTATTGATTCGGTACTCGTTGCACGCCAGGGAATTGCGATCAGAGCAACATTAAACATCGAAACATTGCGGGAACGGCTGCCGGATATCAATTCCCTTTGCGAAATTTCGAGCATTCGCGACACGACGTTCTCGCGAGTACAGTTCCGTCGGCGTTGCTTAACCGGGCAACTTCGCGCCAAACAAAACCATAACTTTCATGACAACTCTCCTCGGCTATCTATTGTATATCTATGTACGGAACACGCACTTCAACCACAAACGCGTTATACGGCGGTACTGTTTCTTCTTCGCTCCGAACATTTACGACGAATTTACTATCACACGTTGGTACTGTACTGCTGAAAAATACGACAGTTTACATTTTTATACAGGGTGCACCACGAATCGTGACACCACAAATGTGCGGATGTCAGAGATACATAGATTGCTAGAAATTAGTTTATGATATCGGCACACAGGTCCGATCAAAAAATCAAAACAAAGCGATTTTGTAATTTAAATGAATATAATATATTTAAATTAAAGTAATATAAAACAATCAATCAGTCATATATTATTTTGATTGATGTGATATTTCTTTTTCAGGTTATTCGAAGCATCCCAAAATGGATCGAAATTTATTCGCCATTTTTGTTATCTTTGGTTTATCGTTAACCCTGCCCGGGAACGATGCAGCATCGCGACTAATAAAAATTGGTAAGTAGAAATTGTTACAAGTAAAAATATATCGGTAATGAAATTACAAAATCAAGATAAATTCTCGGACAGAGAATGAACAAACGGGAAGCCAATCGAACTGATAATAGAAAATACTGTAACTGTACGGTCGGAGAAAAACAAATTATAAACATATCCACGGAACTCCGAATTCAAATGAGGCCAATTTACTTCGGACATACGAACAACAAACTTCCCTTCGTTACAGCGGCGCAGTGTGCAGTAATTTACTTTTTCGATTGCGAATAAAAAAACAATGTAATTCAGTTTTCATGACAACTCGTTGACATACTAACGTACTGGTTACGTAAACAGTTTCAAATTACACATTCGTTTCTATATGTATACCCGAATGGTAGATAAGGTTTTTAACAATCCGAGAGCAGTTCGTTTCACCGAATTTTTATATATTTTTCTCTCATATTTCTACTCGTGTTGATGATGAGATTTTCGTCTCGAGAATAATGTAATTTTTGCAAATGATGTAAGAAAACTTCAACAAGAAATGATAGAGCGATGTGAAAAATGATTGAAACAACTAGGTCATTATGAGGCTTCCTGAAATATCTGCAAAGTGAAATGAATGAATAACGTGCCTAAGTAAATCAATATTTCTTCCCCCGAATATTTCTTTTCCTGTTACTTTCCCACGACCATAAAAGTAATCTTTATTCGCTTCCTTCCCATTAATTTTTTTGAGAAGACGGAGTAGCCGGTGGAGCTCTGACAGCCAGCCATAACAATAAAATTCGTTTGATTTACATTTCGACGAGCGAGATCCTGTTTTCTTACGTTCATTAATAATCCTTAATAGATCGCGCGAATTTTCGTTGGAATCTCCGAGAAGCCTGGAGACATAAAATTCTAAAAGATATGAAACATTTATAAAAGCATCACGCTCATAGTCCACAAGAAAATAAAGAAGATTGAGGTTCAGCTTGTTTTTAGTATCTTTCTTGAACAATTGTAAAACTACTATCGAAAAAGAAAATCTTTCTCTAGAGTCACAAAATTAGTCAAAGTGGATTATGTTAGTGGACGATGTATCACGTGAAAATTCTGTTTTATACGAACCAGTTCACAATAGATTCGAAATAGTAAAATGTTAATAAACTGTTGGGAGATGCACTGTATCTTTCTTGTCATGCCGATCATATTTTCCGGAGAAACTATTCCGGTTAACAGAATAGAAACGAGTGTTCGCAATACGTTTCAACAGGATAAAGTATTTTTCCTTTCGTTCCGTCGACTGGAGGTAATTCGTCAGAAGAAATAGTGGATCGGATAGCGGCCCCACGTAAATTGCGTGTACCTCGGGGGGCCGGCTACACGGGAGCACCAGCTACCGGGGGTACTGACAATGTTTGCACTTTATAGGCATATTACAGGACTGCTCTCACGAAGTCACGTACGTAGCCCGTGGGTTACCGAAGAAGTACGCGTTTGCCATAACCCAGGCTTAGTAGAAACTCCCCTTATGAAAATGCCCAAATATTTAGAGAAGAACGGATGGGTTTCATAAAAGCTCTGTTCCAGCGTATGCAGTAGCTGCATTTACCATGATATGTACACACCGGCTGCGCACATTCCACCGTATTCCCCCGACGTTCAATGCGACACAGACCAGACATTTCGTTGAGTAGTCCTGCCGGAAATCTCGCGAGATAGACAGTGTTCCTAAAACGATTGTCTGAAGCATTCGATCTTGAACGCTAAGCGCCAGCGATCTTACCTCGAATGCGCCAGCCACGACTGTAACAGGGCTAATGTAGGTCACTATAGTACTCGTAGACGAGACTAGACCCGTTCAAGGGCTATTCCATTCGGTTGACAAATGCTCCCGGCAAAAATTTTCTTGTCGCTAGATGCGCTGCATCAAATATAAATTAACTGCTGGACCCAATAAGCCAGCATCTATGTAGCCATCGTGTGCTAATTCTGTTGCTAGCTCTTGCTGATGCAAAATTTCACGAGGATTATGCTGGTTGAATTAAAAATTAGCTGTTGCTACTACACACTCGCAGGAGAAAAGCTACACACGATTATTTGACTCTATAGATCCAGAATTCATGTAGCCATCCTGTGCTAATTGTGTTGCTAACTCTTCCTAACACTTGCGAGCACTTTGCAGTACAAAATACTGCATATAATTCGTTTAATTTTAATTGGTACGGATGATTTATTGTCCGTAGTAGACAACGTTTACAGCGCATAAACTTCATGTCGACGTTGTAACGCAAAATTTATAGTTGTAAGATTTTAATGTTTTAGTAGCCACGCTTTTGGATTGTAATGAACGTGTCAAACATAATTGCACTTTGAAAAATGCTTGTAGATGCAAGATAATCAAATGTAACGCAACGATTTATCACTGTCTGCTTAAAATTGCGACAGCGCCTTGAAATTATCTGATATTCTGTTTTCTTGAATTATCATTTCCATCGTGATACCGGCGTTATGGTAATTAATTTGAACATTTTTCAACTATTTAGCCGTAATGTTACGCTTAAGATAAATAGACTGCGGCCGTGTCATGTCCCGAACAACCGACTTCAACCAATCGTTCCAACGTTCCGTGCGGCTGAGCATGCATGGACTATACTACTACTCGAAATCGAATCTCTTCCAAGTCATTTCGCAGCCAATTTTTTTATTGCGAAATTGTCAGATATTTTGATGACAATGAAAAATGCGATACGAGAGGCTGGGGTTGGTACCTCATTTGTCATTTTGAATTGAAATTGAATTTTTTTTAATTTGTTTAGTTTGGTACCTCGACTTGGAGAATTGTAAAATTTGTTTATCATTGCTACGTTGTTACACAACACGTGAAAATCCTTCGCAGAATAACGTAATTGTACAAGTGACTAACGATAGCACACTTTGACGGTTCGCGTTCAAAATATAATCGAAACATGCAAAATCATGACTTAAACCTACCTCCCCTCGATTTTACATCATATTTCATTTTCATCAAAATGTCCGGTGTTACATCCAAAAAGTGACACATTTGTTTTGACTCATTCATCAATATCCCGTCACCGAATGACTTATAAATAATCAATACACATGGTAGCAATTTATTTTGCGATACCGGCAAGCAGACAGATGTTACGACGCGGCGATATGAAATCAATTCGCAGTATCGGTCCACATATTTTGCATTTAGGGGTCAATTATTGCGATCGAAGTACGTTATTTATGCTCTACATTTACATAATATTGAAACAAAACACGGGGAAATAAGTAAGCATATATTATACACAACTGAGAAAATTAATTGAAATTCTTAGCCTCTAAAATGCACAGGTAAAAAGAAGGTTGGATAATCAGAACTTATCATCAACTAAGTAATAAAATTATTACTCGAATACTCTTATCACTAAAAAATCAGAAAAATTCTAACGTCTGGTACAAAGAAAGTTGATTATAGAAAAGTACAAAAAAATTGCACTATTCCTACCATCGTTACAATTCAACTTTTTGAGGTTCATATTAGAATTTATTTGTGAGATAAATAATTGTGAGATAAAAAATCTGGAAGCTTTTTTCCTTTTGAGTTCTATGAACTGACATTTACAGGTTACATTTGTCAGCAGTATTTCACAGCATCCGAACGTCCGTAAAATGATCAATCACTTATCAAATAGCATCGAAATAATCTCAACATCCGGACAACACGGCCCATAAACAATGTGAAACTAGAAGCGAATGGGTAGCATAAACGTTCATACGAGACCTGTTCCCGCGATTTTATGGTCTCCAGTCGAGCAGCACGCGACTACTCGCCCTTTCCACTAAAGCCGTTGTTGTTCACGAGAATTCTCGGCCATTCGAAGGGTTTAAGCAACCCTCCCAGGCGATCTGCTAAAATTTCCGACATAGCGGCGCGACGCGACTGTAAATAAGGATCATATTCACATACGTGTCACGCGTATAAAATTATACATATACGACCGCATCCTGCGTTCTATCAGGCAGTTTTACTGGCCAAGCCATAATCTCTGTCTAACGTAACAAACAAGCGCCGCACCGGGATACCTGTCGATAACGTTTAAGAAGCTTAATCGTTTCGTTCTTGGAAAATCCGGTGAGTTACAAAGACATGATAGTGAACGTTGTACCTCCGCCGTGTTATACGGTCGAGGATTTTCTAACAAAAGAAAGAACTAGCACTTTCCCATAAAATACATTCTATTCTGCTTCGGAATTTTGCTTCCAGTTCTGCGAACAAGTATAGTAAATATTAGGCTGTGTAATTAATTCCTTTTACTTTGATTCTCTTTATAATTTGTTACAGTAGTTTATCCATATAAGTCCCCAGCAAGGGTCTGCCGAAGGACATTTATGCGCCAGGGACAGTATTCTTTGAGTTTTACCGAAGGTAGAGAAAGACAGATGAACTCGAAAGGCCTCAGTCGCCGAGAAATGTAAACATAGCTAATCCAAATTTCCAATTTCCTCATTTTTCATTATTTTTTGATGGGACTTCGATGACCATATTTGTGGCTTTTTTCTAATCAAAATCATACCAAATATTATATCATTCCCATGATATTTACTTGTGTAATAGACGATTAAAGTTTCGGCGCGAGGAAAGATAACGTATGGGACAGAAAGAGACGCAGAGAGTCGCAGTCACCGGCACATTTCAAAGGCTCCCAACGACTGTCCTTCCTTACGCCTGAAACTTTAATTGTCTATTACACAAGTAAATATTATCGGAATTATATCATATTTGGTATGATTTGTATCACAAAAATACCACAAATATGGTCATCGAAGTCCCATCAAAAAATAAGGAAGTTGGAAATTCCGATTAGGCGGTCTCACCGATATACCCGAGCTGCATGATGTCATACTTCTCGGCGACGAGGCCTCTCGAGTTTCTTGACCCCTCAAGGGGGTATACCCCGCAGTAGTGGGGATAGATCTGGGACATTTACAGGTCAGACTTTTGGGACATTTATGGATAAAATACTGTAATATATCGAATGTAAATTTCGGTTTCAAGAAGCTGACCTTGCGATCTGCGATCTAACGATCACCTACGAGCGTGAAAGCGCGGTCGATTTCACAATGCCGTTTATGAACCTAGGTACGGTGCTCTTCCATACGTTGATACGTCGAATTTTTCCGCCGTGTTACGCTTGAAACTATGCTATCTGACCCGTATATGACAATTTTTCGACTTTCGAATGATTGTGCTACGTCGAAGAACAATGGGACATCCTCGTTCGAATAATGAGGAATTTATTTCTTGACAGATGGAAGCTAATTCTTCGATCTGGCCCATTGTACGGTGTGTTCCCCCACTCTACCTTCCTCACGTGACTATTCGGTACTAGGAAAGAGAGAGTTAAACTTTTCCCCCTCAATGTTTATTGATACAAAACGCTATACTGCTGAAACGAAGAAGGTTTTCGACGCAAAGGAATCCTCCCGTGACAATGGACGACCCCGAACCAGGTTAATGGAGAGGTCACGACGCAGCTCGAATCGAGCATTTGAAAGATCGTCGATTTCCTACGCTCGAACAGCTTTGCAGC
Source organism: Lasioglossum zephyrum (assembly GCA_028455615.1). Lineage (NCBI taxonomy): Eukaryota > Metazoa > Arthropoda > Insecta > Hymenoptera > Halictidae > Lasioglossum > Lasioglossum zephyrum. The sequence continues at coordinate 8,878,185 of CM052321.1, read as the reverse complement.
TCCCTTCGAACCGGAAGAGAGAAGCATCGGGAACGGATAGCGACTTCTTCTCGCGCAGAGATCCAGCTACTCTCTCTTTTTAGTTTTCCTATTTTTTTTAACTTCTCTTCTCCCAAACGAGGCACGCCATCGCGAAAATGCCCTCCTCTTAGTAAGTGATTACTTCCCTTTCAGATGCGTAACCGGATCGGGTATGCGTGCGCTCCCATTGAATCGGAGCGGAACTGGGAGACGCCTTTTCATTGACGTTTCCCGTGGAAAACCACCTTTTCCCTCTTCCCGACGAACCCCTCTGATAACGTTATTAGATGTTGTTCGATCGATCTCCTTCCGAGGACCTTCTTTTTTTTCGACATCTTTACACTTTACAGCTTTCTCGACTCTCTCCGACAGCTTTTCGGATTTATTATAGTTTCACTTGCCGCGCGAGTACGTCGTGCATGTGGTGGACAGAGTGATGGAGAGGAGGGCGTGAAACTTTAAAGGACCGTTCTATTTTATCGAGTCGAAAAGTTGAATTTTTTATGTTTTCTTAACGTGCGAAGTTGCCGGGGCGGTGGCATTTTCAGAATTTTCCAGGTAATTCGTAGCGTGCACTTTGCGGGACAGAAAAGGAAAAATTAATGGCATTTATTTCATTCAACAATTCACGATATTATTTATATAATATTTTTTTTTTTGGTGAAAGTGTGTATGGTGTAAAGCGTTCGTTTCTTCTGTAATTGAACTTTCTCGATGGATCTGAAATTACACCGATGGAGGCGACTACCAACTGCTGCCAACAACGAGAAAGAAAAAGACGCACCGATGAACCAGTGAGATAAAAAACTCGAGCGAGTCGGAAACCAAACAAACGATCACGGAATTGTGTTTACTTTCCCCCATGGTCAGGTTGTCCGCAGAGATTACCTACTGTTCACAGTGGTGCTTGTATAAGAAGGACATACTTCGCTGTGTACTTTAAATACACTCAACTATCTATCGAAAATATAAGATTTTCAAAATATATTTGTAGAATTTGTGTTGTTACAAAGTTACAAAAATTTATTCATATCAATTGAAGTACTACTTCTGGAAATTGTAGAATTCCTAATGAATGTATTCATTAAAAACTGATGAATTAATTAAATAATTCTTATATAGAACATCTTATTTCCTATAATCAATTAAAAAACTGTTAATTCAATCTTCCCGTCAATGGTTTTCGGACAATGTCAATTGCAAATTGGAGAAACTTTCTGTTCGGAAATGAGGAAAAGTTCACTATAGCTGTTGACTATTAGAATTCAGACACAATCAGCAGTTTAATTAAAAATCTCACTGTTAGTCTCTATTGCTTCAACTAAATGTAGATAGAAAGTGCAAGACTAGTTGACGTCTTATCTCCTAGCATTTTGCATATCTATAATCTAAACAGTCTTCTGGAGAGTTTCTCAGCAGATCACGAAGTCTCGAAGATCGATGCGAACGTGAACTCGAAATGAAGTAACACTGACAGCTTTAAACGAGAAAAATTTTCACAACAGTACAAAGTGGGCTGTGATTGTTGCATTGTTGTGAAGATATGATGAAAATATTGATATTCCACATATATGTCGAAGAAGAAGAGCAAAATTACAATATTTTCATTCCATTATTCAATTTTAAGGTGGATTGACAGTTGGCTAAACCAATTCAGTGGGTATCGACATAAAAAAGTTGATTTTTCGCAAAATGTCACTATGTCCTCCGGTCCGGAACACTGTGCGTCGCAACAATTAACGAATCATTTATTGAGCTGTCCCACGTGGTTTGTTATTTTTCATACTTGCAAACGACGGATACTACACCCCGTGGCAGAATGTTTCCGATCGGAGCCATTGAAACGGATTTTAGAGAAAACATTCACAATTTAGAAGTATAAAATATTACTTTACGGAGGTAAAACTGATGGGAAATGAAAAGGGGCTTATTGAAGAATGAAAAACAAAACAATTTTTCATTCTTCAATAAGCCCCTTTTTCATTTCCCATCAGTTTTAACTCCATAAAGTAATAATTTATACTTCTAAATTTTGAATGTTCTCTCGAAAATCGGTATCAATGGCTCCGATCGGAAACATTGTGCCACGGGGTGTACATGCTGCGTGGACTATTAGAGAAAATCCGCTGTTGAAAACTCGCCTCTGGGATGCTCGCAAAGTAACCACTAGGGAGGGTGTACTTAATGAACCCATTGACTGTTTTGTGCCTCTTCATGATGTACATAGATGAGCCACACCCACCGCTATTACATATGCAAACCAAGAAATTTTTGTGAAAAACCTGTTAAAAATCTGAATTTTGTCTTCATGAAATCTAGTAATTAGCTTAAACTCTTTATCTTGTGATTAGTTTCGTGACCACAATCTCAACAGTTATTGGTAGACTGTGGTCTTCGATAAAAAAAATAAAAATTTTCTAAACGAATTTTATAAACTTTCAGAACTTCGTTTGTTTTTTTTAGGCTTTTGTTTCTTTTGCAGGCGTGCGAAGATTTACATTATCTAGCTATCTTTTCCACGATCGAAGCTGGCGATGAGAGATCGAGGATTAGCGTCGAAGCATTATCGTATTTTCTAAATTGAATGTAAAGTATTCGACTATGTGGATACCGTGAGGATGGAGTTTAAACAATCCCGCTGTTTATTATCTAGTCGATATTCATAACGTCCAGGACGCTCTTTGTAAGCGGACACGTCTCCCGTATGGAATTTCTCTAAGCAACTTTTTTGTTAAAACACGATAACTTCCGCATGCACCTAATAGTTTGGGAAATAAAGTTATCCGAAGCCGAGAGGATAGGGAAAGAGAGTCGGAGGACCGATGGAAAAAGAGAGAGGGAACGCTCGATCGATATTCAGTGGTAGATAAAGGCGTGATGTATCGTTGCGGTGAATGTGGGAATGGCGGGGATGTTGCTGGCATCGTTGACGGATGCTGCTGTTGCTGGGAATGATCTGTGGTCCAAGGTGAAGAAAATACTGGCTACGAAAAGTAGTCGTACCCGAGCGAACTCCGTTTCCAGAGCGGTGTTTTAAATTCTCAGCTGAAAACAATTTACTTTTCCGGGCACGGTTATTCCCTCGACTTAGTAAAACATGGCTTGCGGATTAAAAAATTCAACAGGAAGGAAAATTTCGCCTGACTTCGGCCACTCACGATACGTGAACGAAATTTGCATATTTATGAAAATTTTTAGCTGCATAACATTGGCCTGTATCTCGAGATTTTCGGGCCCCGCCCCTCCTCCCGTATCCGATGTCTAGTTTCGAAATTAGTTCCGCTAGGCTTCGATAATTTGTAATTTGCATTCGACAATTAACATTTTATTGCGGTCCATTGGGAAGACTAATTGTAAGGAGAAACTTTAGTAAAGTGTTAATCAAACGAAAAGTTCATTAATAGTTATTTTATTAGTTCATATTATATGTAAAATATTTCATGAGGTAGAAAAATTGTAATTTTCACTAGATTGCAGAGTTTCACCTTTTTAAGAATACGAAAATTTTGGAAATACTGTTTGTGCATATATAATTCAAAATGCATCTGTATTTTGAGAACAATATTCCGAATATGTTTATGATTCACGTCGCAACTTTTGCTGGCCTTAAGTTTCCTCACGGTTCGTCGATTTTTATGTTAAAATAATTAGTGAGACGATACAATCGTTTGAAAGCGATACGACCGTAATATTAACAATAAGGTGCGTTCAAAAGTATTCGATTCCGGAGTAGGTTAACCTATAGAGACCAAAGTTCCTAATAGCAGTTCAGTGCAGCTCTGTCATCCTTGGGAATAGTAATTACTCCGTGGAATAATTTACAGGTATCGCAAATACTCCGACGACGGGGGTTAATCACAGTACTCCTAATGAAGGATAATAATTAGACCAATCACGGCCTATTCATACCGGTCGCATACATAGTAGACGGAACATTTTCTAGAAAATAATGAATTTCTAGAAAATAATGAATTGTATTTTCTGTACCAATTAACCAAAAATTGCAAATTTCATGGCACACAGTATTCAGGAGAATATTCAAGTGTTCACAATATAAATTAGGATGAAAATTATGGACAACGTAATTTGACGTTTGAAAGACTTCGTTCAAAGTGGAATGACCCTTGGATAAATCGAGCAACTAGTGCTGGTTTTGTTTCGTTTCGTTACGGCAATGTTTTATAGGTGATAATAACGGGTCTATAGAACTCACTAATTACGCGTGTACAAACATTACGCGGGAGTCAGCTTTTTAAAGGTGGCAGAGTCAAAGCTTTAATAACGAAGCACACGGGAAATTAATTGCAGCTGCTTTGAACAGATCAAACAGACTTTCCATTTAATCATGACGAGGCACGCGCGCGCGCGAAAAAATTGTGCAACGTCGGAAGTAATATTGTTACACACGGCTCTCTTTCGTATCTTTCTTTTTTTTTTGTTCGTAGCTTTTCCATTATAATTCTTTCGCCGATGTTATCGTAGAATGAGATACGAAAGTTGCCCCGTTTTGTCTTATACTCTTGCCGCTCTTTCCTCCCTTTGCGTCACTCTATTGCCGGGACCCGATAATGGCGTGGCTAAGCTCGACTTTGTAGATAATAGTTATAAGTTTAATTAAACCAGTTCTTCATCGCGCAATCCTCCATTCTTCTTTCGGGATATCGCGGTGCACGGATGACTCCCGTATCAAAGAAGAAAACTTACTTGCAGCCGATGCGTTCACTTTGTTCACAAGAGTTTGCGAAAATTCAAACAATCCCTGAATCTCGATACAAATTTTTATCATAATGAATGGCTGCAAGAATAATTACGGTTTCTTGTATTATGAAGTTATACAGGGTGTCCGAAACATTTCGGGAAACATTGAAGTGGGTAGTTCTTGAATTCATTTGATGTTACTTTTACCGTGGTTTTTCGTTAATAACTCCTTAACGAAGCCGCGGAGAATATTTTCGCAAAGGAAAAAGTTGCTTCGAATGGCCTGAAGAATCGACCTTTCCAAATAGTCCAGTCGCCAGGTACTTTTACCTGGAAAGTATTCCGAACTTAATGAAATTTTGTTTTTGAGAAATTTGGGTTTGAAAAAAAAACAAGTTTTTCGACTTTGAACAAATATTGTGATATTATTATATAAGATATTGTATTGTTCTTTACAGCAAAAGATTGTCTAGACTTTCCCGAATCCAGCGATGTGCAATAGCTGAAAAATATATTAATGTAATCTTAGTGGGCGCTCCACGCTTTTATTTATAGTCATTAATATCTAAAAATATTATTTTCTCCTTTTTAGAGCATTCTAATATGAGCGTGGTTTTTAAATAGTTTTTTTATATATTGTTTTATTGAGGGTCTGCTTCGATTATTTCCATGTAAGAAATTGTGAGGATGTTCTTGAAATTTCAGTATTACAACCACAGCAATGTTATTTACTGTCAATATTGAAGGCTACTTCTCTTGAAAGCATCTCTCATACGAATTTGTAGCTAGACAGCCGTGACAGCCATCATGCCCTTATTGCTTAGCGCGCGCTTCTCTTTTCAAATGTTTTGAACGCTTCAGTCGAGCCTGGCTCCACTCAGACTTGCGTCTTCCAATACTTTTTCAACGTCTCTGTGTCTTGAATTTTCCATATTCGTGTTGTCTTTTGGTTACAATGACTGAAACGAATTATATAGACAGCTCCTTTAAAACTGTTTCCCAATTTCTTCGCAGCACTCTATAGGAAATACTGTACTTTACAAAACCTTTACGAACCTTCAGAAAAGTAGTATCACAAATGAGTCCCTGTTTGCACGTTCCTTGCACGCTTCGCTGATTCCTCTGAGCGACAATTTTTTAATAGTTCACGATTAAATTAGCTCGTGGCAAATAGAAAACAGCGAACGGCTAGTTCTCGTTGCATATTCATGACAACTAGAATGTTTTTCGTGTTTTTCCTTTGAACTACGAAGCAACGATAAGCAAAATCGTCTGTGCAATATTCGCTCTGTAATGCGAAAAATGAAAACGCACGTTTTACGAATCGCAATTATAGCTTGTACGTAGAAAACTTCACTGAAATTAATTTTACGTCGAGGAAACATCATAGTGTTTCAATATAAAGTATATGATTAAATTATGATGATTATTATAAAATGTGTCACGTGAAAGTTTAGCAAGGAGACAAGGAAATATTTTTCGTAATATGTTTCGGTGCTTATGCTGTCACGCGACTTCCCCAGAGTCCGACAAAATGAACGCGACAACAGAGTGAAGAATTGAACTCTCACAACTGTTGAGTCTTTCCGACTACTGAAATTAAATGAGTCCGACGAAAAACTCGTTTGGAAAGCTCTGGTTTTTTATTAAGTGAGTTCAAAATGCGCCGCTAAACGACAAGATTTTTCCGGGAACGCAACATTAAAATCCGACGGAGACACACGAAACGACCGTAGTCATGTTGCTGCTTCCCCCGAGGTTTAAGTAACCGTGCGGCCATTCGTGGAAACGTTACTCGTCACGTTGGAAAATTCCTTTTGTTATGATTTACCGTCGCGGAAGTACTTGATGAATGTTCCAACAACCCAAACAATGAATGAGGATTTAGACGGCCATTTCAAAGTATTCCAGAGCATTTGTAAAGCGTACCATTTTCTGGAAAATACTTCAGACTTCTCCGTATTATTGTATGCTAGGATTTAACACTGGGTTTACGGGACACGTTACAATTTTACTCAGATCGTAAATTCATAAAGAATTATTGAACTTTATTTCCACGAAAAAATCGCTGAACATTTGGATAGTCGCATTCTTATTAGTTTTATAAAGCAATGTAATATAATCAATTTTGGTGCTACGCGAACCTAGTGTTAATGACACCGAACTACTCATTTCCCTGAGCGGATTCCTTTTAAGCCGATTATCATTGGAGAACTTGTCCGAAGAATATTTCAGAAACCCCAACATAGCCAATAGCAACGGTGAGTTATTCAATGGAGCACTGCGTTTCGTAAGTACCAAGAATCATTGAATGTTGCAGGAATTAAGCAACCGATAAACATTAGTAGTGGTTTTCGTATGGTAACCAACGCATTTAGTACTGCATAATTCGCAAGAAAATATTTTACAAATACATAGCATCACTTTCATGTGACTTTAGACGACTAGAGGCTAGACAAACGAGAAAACCATTAGAAAATTGAGTATTTAAATGGTCTTAGGTGGTAAAGTGTTTCGGATTAATTGTAATAACCCGGAAGAGAAAAAGGCAACTTCCTCCTAATTACAAGCAATGTTCTTAATGAATCCATGAGCAATTTTGTCTGCGTTCCACCTTGTTATCTTCAAGATTAAGTAGCTTTTAGCAGAGAATTCATTAATATCGCGTTAGTAGAAGAGTAATTACACTCTCGGATAAAATAATAAGGCAAATCTTTTATTCTACTTGAGAATTCGAACAAATTAATCCGATTCGTGACCAAATACTGTCAATTATAACAATATCAAATAATACTTGGATGGGTTAATAATGGTTCGCACGAAGAACTATCTCAGGAACAAAGTATTCGCGATTCTTCAATCGAGTTAATGAAAACATGTCTCCACTGGTCACCCTTAAGGTTATGAGCCGAGGAAGAAGTACTTCAGAATCTTCGCCCGGATATTACTTTCAACTCTCCGACAGAAATCGTAGAGAAATTACTTGAAAACCTTTGATCTACCACGAAGAAAACAACAAAGTGAGGAAATTAATCGGAGTTTCAGAGTGAAACGGGTATAATCGTCCCTTTACATCTCTGCTGAAGAATACAGCTCTCCGAGATGTTAATGACATTCTTTGTAAATCAAGAACCGTGAAAAAACAAACGATCGAAACTTTCCTTCAGACGTTAGATCGCGAAGATAAGAAACAAAGTTGGTATTCTGTGTTAGACTCATTTTTCGCAGAGTTTCGTAATCCTATTATAATTAAATGTACAGGACGTCCCAAAAATGTTGTGATTCCTTGAAATGATTCTTCAGTTGAGCTGAAGCAACTTTTTCCTGTGTGAAAATCTACTCCGCGGCTTCGTTAAGGAGTTATTAACGAAAATCACGAACCAATCAGAGCGCGCATCAATAAATCGCTCCGCCCACTGTTCTCTAATTGGTCTGAGCTTTTCGTTAATAACTCCTCAACGAAGCCGCGGAGAACATTTTCGCAAAGAAAAAAAATGCTTCGAATCAATTTAAAAATAATCTCTCTTCGCAAAAATTTTTGCAATGATCCAATCATTTCATTTTCACTAACAATTGATAAAGCAACACTCCTTTTCCATGTTCAATATTGATAACACTGTTTCATGTGAAAACTACCCTCACCACTTAAACAGATTCTTGTCCTCCAAGGATTAGCATGTTCTCCCTCCGTCTCTCTTTCTCTCTCATGCCGCACTACCTACTAACTCGTTGTAACTCGAAGTTAGCAAGTACGCAGATCAAAGTTGCGCAATTCTTATGGAATCATTTTCTTCCTTTAGGTGCTGTAATCGTGAACAAGGGGGTGGCGCAACTCCGCGAAGTACGACCCGAACTACTTTGCAAATGCAATAATAATCGAGATTATGGCAGCTTTAAAAGTTTATGCCTAATGTAACGCCGGTCCGGGTGCTCTTTCCCGTTGCCGATCTTACTACTTTCCGGTTTTAATGTTCTATTGTTCACAGGCATTCCGTTAATGAAGTGCTAGCCAAGATTACGACATTACTGCAATTTTTCTTCATCCCCCGGGAGGAAGACGTCGACTGTTTCGTTGCGCGCGTTTTGAACTCGCAGTCCTTGTGTCCCGGAAGTTTCCATTTTACGGGAAAAGAAAGCTCCCTTTAAAAAAAGGTCGTCGTAAAAATTCACGAGGGAATTTCGCAAACGGACAAGCGCGCTCCGGTTTTTATCCCCCCACTCCCTCTCTCCTCTCCCACTCGTCTCTTCTCTTCTTCGTTAAGGATTGAACATGGACATGGAAGAACTGTATTAGATTACTGGGCCACGCTCTACAGTCATCCGAAATTGATGCGCATATAAATAAATTTCCCATCGACAAGAATTACCGTCGGTAAATGCAAACGCTAAACGACTATTTCAGATAATTACAGCATTATATAATGTACAGCATTGTAATACCGCTGTAATTGATGAAACGTCGCAATGGACACTATGGTTGCGGCGAATTATATTATTCCCAGCTTTTCGACGCTGTTACGTCACTGATGCGGCCCTCTCATTACATGCAAATTGTATTTCTCGAAATGAGTATTTAAAACGGTCTTGATACTGAAAATTTCCAATACAGTTTCTTCGGTAATTGTTAACGCTAGGTTTACGGGACCCGTCGGAATGATGAATATTTTAATTTACCATTTTACCATTTTTAATTTACCAAAAGAGATTATTTACTAAAAAAAACAACAAATGACACCAGTATGTGCATCTTACAGTTTTGTCGTGAGGTGTATGTTACCTGAAATCCGCGACTCAAGGGGACGATACTGTCGAATCGATGACATTTCAATACTACATGAAGACATCTCTGCATTTAATCTGCACGGCTAGCCGAGCGAATTCAATCTGCGAAATGACTGTACACTGTACAGTATCCATCGTGTTATACAAGCCAATGCTCTCAGGTACCTCCTTTTCATTCATGAACAGCACGAAAGGTTCCACTCGATTGCGTGCTATTGATTCGGCGATCGGAGCCTCGACGACGCGAGGCAACGCGAGGCGGGATTATTTTGTTTTTCATTCGCGGCCCGGGAATCCCCTGAAAGGCGAGTTTAACACCAGCAAGACCTTAAAGCGGCCCTTTGGTGACGCAACGTCGGCTTAATGCACCCCAACACTTTGGGCTAGTTCCACCCGGCTGCCTCGTTCAACCCTTCCTCTCGGACTATCCTGGTCCAATGTCCCGCATCATTAACAGTCTCATGCAAATTTTACTCGCCGCCCACCGACAATGCAGCGATTATACACACACACAAGCACACGCCGCCGCTCGGAAATATTCGGTCGCTTGTTTGGTAATCAAGAAATTCGCAGTTTTGTTATCAACCCTCGTAATACGACGAAACGATCCAAGTCTATTTTCCTACAACGGTGAATGCAGTTCACATCTTTGTTAGCCACAGCGAGTCTCGTAATTTATGGCACACGCTTTATATCAGAACAAGTTTTTTATGAATGGACAGACCAACCGAAAATATACGATCACTTATTTGGCAATCAAGAAATTCGCAGTTTTGTTATCAGCTCTCGTAATACGATGGAACGATCCAAGCGCTGTGGTCAATTTTCCTACAACGGTGAATGGAGTTCACATCTTTATTAGCTAAAGTGAGTCTACACGACTTCATTTTTTTGTCGTTTCATCCCAACACCCAGGGATTTTTGCCATTTTTAACGGTTTGTAACTCGTAAACCAATTTGACCACAATGCGCACCAAAAAGTTCTGAAAAGCATAAGAATAAACACTGTGTGTTGATTGATTGAAAAAAGAATAACAAATACCTATTGATTGTTTTTCCAAGAAGTCGGAAACATGCATGAATGTTCACACCTATTATTCATATGTCGGAATATCTAGTTTGTTTGTTAGGTGCACCAACTATCGGCTTCATATTTTACATCTAAAAGATGAATGTTACCGTATTCAATAGAATGGTTTTTATTTATTATTCTGCACAGGAAAACAACAAGATAACGAGCAACATTGTGTTTCGAACCATACGAGTCGCGTTCCTTTCTGTTTGCATGATACCTACAATAGAGACAAAATGCCGTTTCACCCAAATAATATTTTTCCTACAACAGTAAACGGTTGACCAATTTTTATTAAGTGCTGTCCGTATGCAACAAGTGCTGAACCGCTTGTTATTGGAAATATATTTACCTGTCTGTTCACGTGGAGCGATTCACTTTTTCTCAAATTGAATTTCAATGGTCCCATTCAATTAAAGTATAGTAAACAACGTGTGACAACCCCCAAGCGCAGTTCTTTCACTTTCACTAGTTATTAATGCAATTCTCTGATATTAGTATGTCTCCGTAGTGAAAATCTCAGAATATTGTTAAACTGTTTTCAATGTGAAAAGTGAATTTTTATTTAACTAGTGCTGCCCAGAATCGTTGCAATATATTTTTAGTTTGCATAACAAAGATCCGCAGTCTAGTGATAATAATTGATACTCCTTGAAATCGATAACGGAATCAGATTTCCCTAATTATCCCGAAATATGTATTACATGTTCCAAATGTATATCAATTAATTGGGCCATCTACTGAAGCTTATTATTAATTTGGCTATACTGAGTGTATAGGATTTTGATATGCATGATACCAATATTAGAACTAGCATATGTTTTTATCTTAATAATAAAACAACGAAATTATACCACATGCCCAATAGTCTATTTATACAGATTATTAAAGAATATTAAAGATAATTATTTCACTGATGAAACTATTCTTTGCAATTTGTTTCCAACTAATATTTCACACATTATGATTAAGCATTACATTATTTGATTTGGAAATTCACATGTCCAAATCGAAATTACACTGATTTGCACGTCAAATTGTGTTACAACTATTGACACAATTATGTAGGCCACTCGCTACACAAAGGATTTATGCAAGTATCATATGCGATATGCTAAAATGAAAAAATATTGGAAACACGTTAAGAATACGTATGAGAAACAAATTGTTTAATATTCTAGTAGCACGTGAACAACGCTACAGAATATTCGAAGAGCGATACGAAAATGTTTCGACATAGAACTGCTGCTACTCGCTGGCAATAAAATTCCGAATGTAATTTATTGACATTTAACAATATAATCAGTGCACCGTTCAGATATCGTTTAAACAAATATGATAAACTATAGTGGAATGCAACACGTAATGAACTTATCGTTCAAATTTATACTTGTTAGACCCATTACGAACTGCGCATATTTTATTGTAAATGTTTTTAAAATAACAAACGTTAGTCGCTTAGCGAAAAATCTTAATAACAAGTATTAATATTTTCTCTGTAGTTCCGACTAATTTCTATTTTTCCAAAATATTTTTCATCATATAGTAAATTAATTGTTCTAACTTAGAAACAAATCCAAGTTGCGTGGTCCGATATTAAAAAGTTATAGTTCTTTAAAAACTGTGCCAATAGGTTTTTACCAACTCCAAAGGTTTTAGAAAATAGACTACTAGCCTAAAATGGATGACTATTGAGAGGGCTACTCTACTGAAATGTTACGTTCTCGTCTCACTGTAAAATTTTTGAAAGTTCTATGAGACAAATAAATAAAAATAACAAATGTTGATCAGAAAAGTAGTTCCGACTAATTTCTATTCTTCCAAAATATTTTTCATCATATAGTAAATTAATTGTTCTAACTTACAATTAGCAAACAAATCCAAGTTGCGTGGTCCGATATTAAAAAGTTATAGTTCTTTAAAAAGTGTGCCAATAGGTTTTTACCAACTCCAAAGGTTTCAGAAAATAGACTACTAGCCTAAAATGGATGACTATTGAGAGGGCTACTCTACTGAAATATTACGTTCTCGTCTCACTGTAAAAATTGGCTCATCGGTGATTAATTCGTGTAGTATCACCTACGAGAAGATTGGAGGCGTGGCTATGAAAGTTGACGAAAATTAGACAGGACACGAGAAGACCTAATAGGAGTACGTTTAACGTAACAGTCCCAGTTACTCCGTGCCACGTTCCCTCTTATCTATTCGGCTGCTCCGTCTGAGCACCGTCGAACGTTTCAGAGGGAACGTCGACTCGATCTTCGTCGAAACATCGGGATCGACCCTGCCTGCTTCCGCTAACTTGCTTTAGTTTCGATTAGGTTCTCTCGACTGGTGGATACGTCGACTTGGGAACTCGGTAATCTGCGCCCGGATACGGACTTAGCGAAACAGAGGTTGAGGGGTCAAAGGGGTTGGCGCACGAAAAAGCAAATACCTCCATACTCCATAGAAACGCGTAACGAATCGACCCGGACTCGCATGCGCGGCCGTCATGACACAGCAACTATTATCCGCCACGGATCTAATTAGGCGTCCCATTATTTCGGCTGCTTGTGAAATAAACGGGACGCCCGGTTTAATCGTCCTCGGTTCGATCAGAGCTCTGTACCTGCCGCCCCGGAAAACTCATTATAGCACGAGATGAAAGAGGGCCGACCGTTTTTGCGTGTGGACCTTAATTAGGGTGAATTTATATTCTCGTTGGTACCGACGCGACGACGGTATGAATCTGACGTACGGCGTTAATCTTTCGCCCCATGGAAATCGGTTTAAACATCGGTTTAAACATCAACGTAATTCACAACTTCAATGAAATAACAAAAATCGGGTTAATCTTCACCCGAGGAAACCAAAGGTTTTTAAAGTGCCGAAAAATCCAAGGCGAAAATTTACAGTTCGAGAAGGCCATAGTTCCGACCCTGTCCACAAAATGGACAAATTGTCGAAAAGACTTTCTCTCTGGTCACTGATCTGTCACCAATCAGTATAAGTACTCTCCTCAAACGCCTTCGAACATTCCGTGTCTAAGGCAGGGCCCACTAGATAGCCTTACTGATGAGTCCTCTAGCGGGTCTAGGACGAAACACCACCTTTCTTTTCCTTTACTATTAAACATTTTTAATAGCAAACGTGGTCTCGAACCAAATGATGCAAATCCGAATCGGAAACATTTTGGGTATTCTTACAAATTAGCTATAGTGTGTGTGTAGAGTTTGATTGAACCTTTGCACCGATAAAATCATTTCCAGTTATTATCTTAATATTTACGATCGACATAACAAAAATCCAAGTTTTAATGTTAGAAATTCACTAGTTCCGAAGTTATTCGTCTTTAAAGTTTCTCCTATCATGTTTCCGCCATGTTTGTATGCAGCTGACAAAGATTTTTAAGAATCTTTTTACAGGACTGTGGATTTTGACGATAAAATGCCGAATAATCCAAGTTTTAATGTTAGGAATTCATTAGTTCCAAAGTTATTCGTATTTAAAGTCTCTACTATCAAAGTTTCTTCCGCCATGTTTCTACTCGGGTCACTGGCAGAAGCAAAGACTCTCCTGGATCCGATAAATAATTCTAGGGTACTCTCAATAATTTGTGATTTTGTGGGTTTATGGGCGCATTAAATTGGAACCGTATCGTTTTCCGAGCAGAGAGAGTTAAAGGTAGCTTTTACGACATCCGAGTGTTTCTTTGAGCTGTACATAAGGTCCCTTGGTGACAGCACGAACTAAACAGAAGTTCCTAGGAAAATTGTCTCACGTTCCTTACAAGTGACCGTTTTTCGTTGGTGCCGGCGGCGATCGAAGAAATTGAAAACAACCGAGTGTTTTATCGACGCTATTGAGGTTGATTTATAGCGTACTGGCTCGTTGACAAATGCTCTTGTCGCTTCCTACGGTATTGTCAATTTCAAATTAATTTAACTGCATTAAGGCAGTCTCATATGTTGGATTGGTACAAAAATAATTGCAGTGTTTAATCAGGAGTTTTGTAAATGTCAATTTTTAGTTCCTCAGAATATTTTATTTCTGAAACAAGTTATTTTGAGTATCATGTAAAAGTCAATGTACAAGGTAGGTAGTTTATTCAAAGTTACAAAGTTTAATTAAATTGAGTTTACTGAAGTTTACCACACGAAAGTTAAATACTAGAAATTTGAATAGGACACAGGGCGAATCTGAAATAGAGGAACTGTAATTTTACAGAATTAAAATCGCTAAGTCCTGTTACAAGAGGACATTCAATTAGAGATAATTATATTTTAGGGAAAAATATTTTTGAGTTTTTGTTCAAAGCGAATTGTACTTCAGCTACCTTTAACCAATCAAATACATTAACCACATTTACTTCTACTAAATGGTGGAAAATTCTTGTCGTTAGATCAAAAGGAAATGTCCGTTCACGTTTTTCAATGTCCTCATGATATAAATGGAGTCATTGAATATTCAAACATTCAAACATCATAGTCGTAGACTGATTGAATGCACTCGTTGTGTTTGTCCGTGTGCATTTGTAATTACTAGTATGCTACATAATTAATTTAGACACTGCGACTATCTACACTTTTATTAATAAACATAATATATTAAATTTTAAAATTTAATTGTGAATTTGTATATATTTTTTTTCTGTTTATAACATGCATTGATTCTGCAATTACAATTTCCCAGAAAAATAAACATACATGAACATGTACCTAACGATATTTGTTTCATCAATTTATAGCTCTGTTAATATAATTAAATTGTACGAGTTTGCAGCCGAGTAATTAACATTTTGCGTTACGAATAATAAATGCGGCACTACCATGCTATATGGTTTATACTTCTAATTTATATTATTTCATTAATACGTGCCATTAAATTGTAATGGCTTTTGTAGCGAATGCATAATAATAACGATCACAATTTTACGAACAAACGATCTCGGGAAGAATAATTTTTAAAATATGTATTGGTATAGGCCTTTATAAAAATTTGATTTTGCATAAAAGTGAGATGCTGCTGAAACCATTAGACCCTCGAATAAAATACTATGATTGAAAAGTGGAAGCACTCGGGTCACCATGCAAGAGTCTCGGTGTAATTCTGATCGGTCATGGTGGTGAGGTTTGCGTAGTTGAACCCGACGGAATTGCAGGAAAGTTAGTTTCCACGGGACACCAGTTAAACTGCACACAGGTTTGTACGTAACCAATGGTACTTTTGGCTGGATGGAAAATCAGCCAAACAGCAAAACCTTGGACGTAGATGTTACCGTACCACGAGTATTTCTTGCACATATATTCACACATACAAACATACCTGCAACTACTTCCTTTCGCCCTTTACAGCTGCTTCGCAATTGTTTTCTGGAATTATGACAGTTCATTGAATTCACTATATCCTGCTAAACACAGTCAGCCCCATAAGTATTCGTACGCCCTTTAAAACAGAATAACTTTCTTCTAATTGTAGCAAACAACCTGATATTTTGTAATCAATTAAAAGCAATAAGTTACTAAATGACGTGCGAAAAAGATTTTCCAAAAATTACAATTTACAAGGTTGCATATAAAAATAAACAAGCATATAAAAACACACTTGCATCTATTTCCATTCGCCTTTTACAGCTGCTTCGCAATTGTTTTCTGAACTTTTGACAGTTCACCATTGCCTGCTAAATAAGTGCGTTTCTCTAATCTCAAAAGCGCAAGCAACGATTTATACAAAACATTAAAACCTGTAAAAACTAATATACAGGCAATTAATATTCGTTCAGATATGTTGCAGTTACACACGAATGCGCTACGTAATATGTAAAAATAATATCGTTGTTCACAGCGTTCAGGGGAATCAGAATTCGCGAGAATCGATAGAAAAAGAAGGAAACGTGCAGGGTGGACAAACAGCAAATACTTTTATCGTTTAGTCGAATCGATTGAACGACGCCCGTTATACGATGGCGCTTGTTTCTCGTAGGATCGCGTACACGCGTGATCTTTGTTGCGTTAAGTCCCATTTCCATAAGGGAGACGGCGAATCACGTTGTAGATATTGATTATTCGATTTTTCGAGAAGCGGAATGCGCCTCGATTCCCGACGGAATAATATTGTCTCGCGGATAAAGAAATAGCCGAACCTGTGTCAACTATGACACCAAAAATTCCCTGAAAGCTACGTTTACACAACGTATCAACGAGGATACAGCGGGGATGGAAAAAGTGTGAGATTCAATTTCACGGTTCAATGTCCCCCGATGACTCCGCTATCTATTTACTGTGCAGCCGTGCTCGGCTTTTGCTATTCCGAACGAATATCTCGCTTAATTAACGCGAACCGAGCATGACCGTCCCGAGAACAGGAGGTACACGCGAAAAAATGAAAAATATCTACGGAACGTTTAATTACTCGACAATATTTTAATGAAGTCCCTCGAGACTCGCAAAACAGAATCTTAACCATTCATCCGCGAGTCCGGCTTGAAAGAAATCACCGTGTCAAGTGCAACTAGAACCGAGACGGTTTTATATCTAATTATGCGGGGTATTAAAAAGGAGATGTAAGTCCGAGAAATGCGAAATATTTAAATGGTTGCGTACCTTTACCGGTCGAAGAATAAGAGGAATTCAACCATTTTTTTCATATACAGAATTATGTTCCTTGAAATGTTTGAGGCTTTAAAAAATTCTACTTACATTACAAATTCCATTGTTTCTTCTCGGAACCTACAAACTCTTCGCGGTGATTCACGACGATCGTTAGTTGCGACTTGAAAACACGCCGTTTGTGTTTCAAGGTGCGAATGCGTATTCGTTTCGTTCGCGTTAACTATTGCGTTTCTCGTAACGGGTACGAACGTGCGAAATTGCCAATTGAACGGTTCAGATTGGTAAATTCAAAATAACGTGTCTACCTTGAACTGGTGTGGCTCCGATGTGGGCGAATCTGATAGGGTGTTGCCTACGAATGACTGCGCGGTGATGACGGATGCTAGCACGGCTTAGGGACGTTGATTCCTCTAGCAGGTCCTGCCTTATACGCTAGCGCACGCCAGCGATCTCGAATGATTGCGACGTGGAATTCGCGCCGTTGTTCTGATCGCTGGATTCAATCCCAATCTCGATTCAATCCTTACATAAAGTTATTTCGTGTTCCTGAAACGTCTAAGTAGTGATTCGCGAAATTGAAATACCTCGATATTTACGAAGTCTCCGATTTCACCGTAACAACGGAGACGTTCTGTCACTTGAAACCGTACTCTTATCGGGCGAAATAGGACCCTTTGCCGGGACCTGATTTACGGCACGTTGTAAATTCAACAGCGGAAAGAAACTCATTTGGGCGATCGCAGAATGTGGTAATTGTTTAGTTAACGATCCAAAAGGCTTTCTAGACACGTACATACCATAAATATTGTTCGCAAGAAAGTACCCACGTGTACGATTCCTATCCGACGGAACACCATAATGCATTTATTACAGTATGACACATTAATAAAATTCAAGAATTAAGAAAAAATTGTACATACTATAGTCGTCTTAAGCCTTCCCTGTCGATCGAGTCGAAACGTGAATTCCGATTAATTGACGGTAAAATTGTAAATTAAATAAATCTCGAGATCGCGGTCGATTTCCTAGTTAATTAGTGATAGAACCTGCGCCGTTGATCACCGTGTGACTTGATGGTTCCGTAAAACGGTGCTGAGTAATAAAATGAACGACACCGAAGATCTAAGTACGGTGTTTATTTATAGTTTTTAATAAGATGAACGTAAAAGCTGGTTGATAACGGGAACACGGACAGGAACGGGGGCATTTAATCTACCGTAAAAATGTCCTTCTAAATGAAAAGACCAGGCCCCCTTCCCAATCGCTGATCGATCCTTTAAATTGCTCGGGGACGATGGCTTTAATCTCGAAGAAGCGAAATTAAAGCGGAGGTGCCGGTGCAAGGTATCGCAAGACCTGTTGAACACGTCGCCGAAGTGCAGGACAGGTACACTCATCTGTGTTCGTCGCGTCGATTTCCCAACCGAATATACGCGCCACGTTCACAACATCGATTTTCCATATCGCTCGGCGATCTATCGAACTTTTTTCACGCTATGGGAAATGAAAGTTTCGCCGGGCGAAGACAAAGCGGACAGATCGATCACTCTCGGCTCGGCTCGCGCCGCTTTCGATCACACCGACCTGTAAACGGTGTCCTCGCGAATGGAAAAGTTTCCCCCGCGGATTCTTCGGTCGCTTTCCCTGCCGACCAACTTGGAAAACGACCGGAAGGAACCCTGCGTGGCATGACCAGCGGCTGCGAGATATCCCATCGTTCCGTAACGATACACCATTTAGTTTAAGCACGTCCAACACTTTTACCAAACACTCGAGACATGGCCCCGGTCAAACACACGGCAGCTTGAGAACTTTCTACCTTCCTTAACCCGTTCCACTCCGAATTATTTTTCAATTTTGTTACCAACAACTACCTATTAGTTTACGTGTTTTATTTCAATTTTAATTCGAAGGACAGCTCCTTGACTGTTACTTATTTTAAGAAATTTCTTCAATAATTATATCAAATATAACTCTCGAACTTTGTTGTAATTCATTTCTCTGGAACTTCTATTTGTTTTTAACTAAATAATAATTTTTTCTTTTTGTTGAAAACTGTGGTCGTAATAATACTCTACTGATACCTACTGATACCTCGAAAATATGCTATTCTACTGTTTAGTTCCCTGACAAAGTAAAACAGGCAGTGTTGTCAATTTTTTCAGAATTTTGTCACGGGAGATCATTGTGAAAAACAATAAAAATCGAATTTTTTCGACGTTTCTGCTTTGAGGAGAAAAGTTACACATGTTGAGTTTTTTTTTCATTTTTTTACGAGCACAGTTTGCAACAAAGAAAATCTGAAAAAAAACTCTGTAAAATGTGCCTTAGGATCCAAAATACATCACATTTTTTTCAGAATTTTAGAACATATCGGAGACCGGAAAATACCGGGAAAAGTGCGAAATCTAATTTACCCTCTAACTACCGTCGCGAGTAAGCTAGAGGGCTGAAGTTTTACTCGGAGGGGTTTCTCGTGTTCAACTTTCGAATGGTCCGAAGCTACTGAAAAATCTCTAAGGGCAATTTTGACCATCTTAATCGGCTAGGCCCTTTGAATTATATCAGAAAGCAAGGAAATAAAGCCTGAAGAAGGAGATATCACAGAAAGAAGCTATTATTCGAGTACCATTGCTAAAAGAAAAATCACTGCAGTTAAGTAAACGCAATTAGCAGCACCGCGGTGTCCTATTTCCGTTGGGAAGGGAGATCCCTTTTGTTAGGTGCAACCTACCCTTCCACGGTTGCTAAAGTACTTCTGGGGACCATTGGGATCTACGAAGGCCTTGCAATGTCTACCAAATAATATGAAGAGCCATCTAGAGCATTGAAGAGCCACTTGAAGTTTAACTTGAAGACTTGAAACCCTTGCTGTTGGCTGTCACGGTCCTTTTAGGATCGTCATGAGCTACTACGAGCGGTCGGGAGTAGAGAGGTCTTCTTGCTTGTCTCTGACGATGAAACGCTGTGTTAGAAAGAGAGCCCATAATTTTAGAATCGAAAGAGAAAAGAGCTGAGCAAGATTTGAAGATGATCGACCATATTCGAGAGATCAAGTAGATGTCAAGGTCAATGTGGATAAAAAATATCAACTTGGAAACTCGAGAAACAACCCTAGTAGCACAAAAATATTAGATAAATATTTTTTTCAAATAAGGTGGTTCAGAACCCACCATAAAAACAGTAGGTCCCGCTGGAATTGGTTGCAATTAGGCGATAGGGTGAGATTGGAAAGAGAAGGAGATTGGTGTATGCACTTGAAACCCTGCGGGGACCAAGTATCTATCTACTACTATTTTTTTCAAATATTGGAAAAATATTTTTTAAGCCACATTTTTTCATATGAGAAAAATATTGGATCTGAATATTGTGTACGTGTACAAGAAATATAAATTGAATGTTAAAAAAATATAAACAACATATTCAGAAAATATAAAATAGATATTTAAAAAATATAAAGTAAATGTGAATCCAATATTTGAAAAAATATAAAAATTCAATATTTAAATAACATTGAATAAAAATTTCAAATTCAAGAAGAAGTTATAACAAAAATTAGAAACTATGAATATCTATTACTTTCTGTGCACTGCTTGAGGGAATATTCCATTTTATCTTCGAAAGGACCTTATTACAATTAAGAAATTTTTATATTATACTAGGGGGCTCTGCCCCTGCTCGCTCCGCTCGCCAATCCCCGCAGCGCCTCGCGGTTGTGCTGCTCATTTACATGGTATGATGGAACTATGAATTCTGGAATAACATTATGAAAAGAAAAATAAAAAGGAATAAGAGTAATGAAATAATTCGCTTATTAGAATTATGTTGCGTCAAATTATAATTTCTTCGATTTCTTCGTTTTCTTTTGCTAATTTTAGTCGTCCCATTGTTGGTATGTAGGATACACGATATAATTTGAATTGTGTTCAGTGGTTTTATCCAGACTTAGTCAACTGATGCTCTCAGACGCGATGACTTAGCTTCCCCCACCTAACCGGCCAGCGCGAGGCCTGTCCCGCTCAGCGGGAACCTGTCCGGACCTGCTCCAGCCGATTGTATCCGTCATCGACCCTCGGAGTACCAAGCGTCCGAGTCTGGTTAAATTCACGGTGTACAGTATACACGCAGTGTTCAATTGCGCTGCCTTTTCGCTCTCTCTCTCCCTCTCTCTCTCTCTCTCTCTCTCTCTCTCTCTCTCTCTCTCTCTATCTCTCTCTCTCCCTTTCTCTCGCGCTCAATTTTCGGTTCCCCTTCGGAAGGCAACCCGCTCGGCGTTTTAGGACGACAGAAACCACAAAACTATTTTATAAAATAGAAAGATTATATAATTTTATATAATTTCTGATATTACATAAAGATTTATTTTATAATAAGAAAAAAACATTTTTTTCATAATATGAAATAAATACTATCTGTACATTAGGAAAAAATATTCTATTTATAATATTAAATAAAGATTCATTTTGTATTTAGAAAAAAAGTATTTTTCTCGTAACATGAAATAGATATTTCCTGCATATTTAAAAGGAAATATTTGTTACTTGATATAAAATAAATATTGTATGTATATATAAATATTAAGAAGAGATTGAGTCTCTTTTTAATATTATATGAATGTGTATACAATATTTTGTGCTAGTAGGAAAAATTTTACCTAAAATCTTTATTTAGATTTTCAATTTTTACGTTCTACACAATGGTATCGCATTGTTGAATATTTCGAACGTTCTAAACTGAATTTAGAGACACTTCCGAGTTAAAAAAGAATCATTCATATGCATTTGATTATGCAAATTGTCACGCCGCGCATCCACACGTACGATAAATGTATACTATCTGAAATATTTCGTATTCAATATTCACTGTTTACTCTGCGGTGGCAGTGGCCTAATATCTGAATACTTTTCCATAAATGTAATTATTACCCGTTTCCCGGGCACATATTCTATTTCGAGCCGGCCATTTGAATTGTAAACTAATTCACGTGTCGCGCCTATTTCGATACGCGGGATCGTTAGTCGGCCAGCTGTCGATATTAATCGTTGCCGGAGCGTTTCGAAATTCTAATCCGTCGTAATGGAATTAAAGCGAGCTGGAGGAGCTGAAAGAATGAAGGAAAAAGGTGAATGATCGATCGCCAAACGAAACGTTCGTTCAAGTGGTATCCGGAGCATCGAGTACGCGTAGAATTTAACGGGAATCCGTAAAAAATGGTTCCTCGTCGAAGTACCATTTTTCTGCTAGGATAGACTTCGTCGAAATTCAATTTACTATCAACCGTCGGCCACCGTAAATCATTTAAAATTATTTTAAAAAGTGCCGCGCGGTTTTATTGGCTTGGACAGTGAAAGCCGGCACACAAAAACGTTGCTGAATGATGAAAGAATCGAGTGACCATCGAATATAATGAAGCCGGAAAACTAAAAGGTTTCATTTTCTCACTTTTTTCCACGTGCTCACAGATTTTTAATTTTCCACGGAGCTTATTGCGAAGGATAATTTATTCATGCGGATTTGTAATTGATTAATTCGGCATTCATTTCGAAATCGGAATGGCCGTAGGAATTAATGAATTCTCTGTGCGTTGAATTTTTATGGGAACACTTTTTGTCGACCGTGATTAATTGATTCAGTAATTCGGATTTTATCATTGTAAAACTAGCCTTCTAAATCATTTGATCAATACGAAATACTATCATACGTACGCAAAGCAGAATATTCGACCTATTCCTCTTACTTCTAATATTGTATAATATGTATAACCTTAAAGTTCGTTATATCGTGCATGATTGTATTTTTTTAAACGAATTAAAAAATCATGTTATACCGTGTACGAACCAGGTGACTTACGGAGTTCGAATCGCGTATCGAAAAAAGTCCTCCTCGCGTAGATAGTTTCAGATTTACGAAAATCTGGATTTATCGAGCATGAACTCCTTTCCTCCACGTAATGTAAACGATATTCAGATTTATCCTGATTACGATAACCAACTGGGACATCATAATGAAGCACGAGCTACCAAGTTGTCGTCGCAGTCTTCCTAATGCCTGGTCTGCGTCGAGCGTTGTTTAATATTGCCGCTAGTTTATAAAGCAATCAACGCTCCGAGTTCGTTAACAATAGATTTCCAGGCTCGGAAGAGTTCTGGAACATTTTAATAAGCTATATTGGATTATAATACGTGTGGAACGTTTTTCGTTTTTTCAAGTTCCCATTGTTTTGATTTGAATGGATCTGATGAAAGGTTAAAAGCTTTTGTATAAATTAGACAGAATTTTTTAATTTAGTCTACGATTAGTTCACTGATTGACTTATTCGATCGACTGTATCAGTTGATCGTGTCCGTTCACGTTTGGCCATGCGATTCACTCGCGTTCCCATTTAGGTTAACTGAGACTGATTGCGTCTCTGCGACTTTGATTCGTCCCTCCTCTAATCTCCATGAAAATTAGCCAGCGCTAACCGTCCTGCGGTCTTCACCGTGGCATTTCAGTGCCCGTCGAGGGAAAAATCCCATGCATGTTAAGTACACATAAGAAGCACGGTCGAAGGCAGGTTGATGATCGTTGGAAAATCGTGGAATTGCTCCAGCCATTCTCGTCAGAGGGTGGCCCTTCGGCAAGATTAAATATCTTAAAAAATTCATTTCGTCAATATCGAAATGAAACAGGGTAAAACGTACGATTATTTGATTACAAAGCCAAAGGGTAAATTTTTATTAAAATCGTTTATTTCAAGCTTCATTTTGGTATTTGGCAGCCGATATAAATTTCATAAAATTCCCAATATAAAATGCAAATCAAAATATATCTGATTTATGTATGCTGGATCTGTGCTTGTCACATAAATGGCATGACATTTTTATAAAATATAACACTGTTCAACGTTTTTATTACCCTAAGCTCACGTGCTAACGTGGATTTTTTCGAATGAAAATATATGACTATTCGCTGCACAAGCGAGATGCAACCGTAACTATTGTTATAAGCCTAATTATTGGATTGGCAAGAAAATAATTTCGGTATTTCAAGATGAGATAGAGAAAGCCGAAATTTTTTATTCAAACGGCGAACTTAAATGAATAAGATATTTCCCTTTGGTTCGACGAACGTTTGCCATAAAGGATAAACAAGAAAAATATTTGACTGATTAAAAATTCGGTATTTTATTTCACCTGAAAATAGTGAAATTACTTTCTTGCCAACCCAATAATTTTTCAAAAATATGCAAGATGGTCGGATAATTTCAAGGTAATCGATAGGATCTTATTTCGTGTATTGAAAGACAGTTTCACGGACGAGTCCAGCAAGATCAGGTTGATAAACGGAGCCTAAGACTGTGGACGAAACAGTTGCTGCAGCATCCGCAGACTATTATTGATTTCGCAGTCGGTAGCCATTATCGTCACCGTAATCCCGCCGTAGGCGTCGAAGCACGACAGTTGACGGAGGATTACGGTCCAGTGTCTAAGTATCGATATGAAATACGATATGGAGTGGCCTGCCAGTCAGTCAAGTTTGACCACTGGCTGATGGGATGATCAGCCAGTCCCGTGGCTGCCGCCTGAATGATTGAAATTATCTTCATGACTGACAATCGTGATCATGTTTGCCAGCATGCTGGCTGGTGTTATGCAAACGCACCGTGGCCCGCGCGCACGCGTTCTGCGTCGATGCATGATTAGTATGCCAAAATAATTCATTAAACATCTCCTTTAATTATTCATGGTGTCACCGTTGCGCTTTGACGCGCACCCACCGACAGTTTTGGCAGTTTCGATCGAACTGTCAGAACGTCGCGCGGTAGTCGATGATTCCAAAATGGGAGAGAAGTAGGAACAACGCCATATCTCAATATCTCTTATTTTAGAGATTTTAACACATTGCCAATTGGTGATTATTATACAATTTTGAAAAATCTATGGCACATGACTAAACACTTTTTAATGGAAACTTCAAACGAAATTTTCATTGTAAACTAAGAACTTACACTCAATAGTGTCATCTAATTTTTCTAATTAAAATCATACCAAATATGATATAATTCCGATGATATTTACTTGCGTAATAGACAATTAACGTTTCGGACGCGAAGGAGGATAGCGTATCGGAAAAAAAGAGTTCGCACATTTCGAAGACTCGCCGGCGACTGACGGAAGCGTCCTTCCTTGCGCCCGAAACTTTAATTGTCTATTACACAAGTAAATATTATCGCAATTATATCATATTTGGTATGATTTTTATTAGAAAAATGCCACAAATACGGTCATCGACGTCCCGTAAAAAAATAGTGGTAAATAGAGAAGTTGGAAATTCTGATTAGGCGGGCACACCGATATATCTGAACCGCGTTATGTCATATTTCTCGGCGACCGAGGCCTCTCGAGCTTCGCGGCCCCTCAAGGGGGTACACCCCGCAGTAGTGGGGATAGATCTAGGACATTTACAGGTCAGAGTTTTGGGACATTTATGGATGAAATACTGCAATAGGCTTCCGATAGGTAGAGGGTTTAGCGTTATTGATTTTTGAAAAATTCCGTCGATTCGGCGAACTTACAAAAAATTTAATGAATAAACGGTAGCGACGCATGGCGATGGCATTAACGAATAAATATTGGAAAGTATAATTCACACAGTACACGTTTCAAATTAAAATGTTTCATCAGTGAAACTTGCTGCGTGGACGAACGCGTGCTGCTTGCTTTTTCATTGCAAAAAATAAATAATGTTCCTGATGTTATTAACGCGATGCTGGTTGGAAACCTTTTAATCAAAAGGGGGATTAATTTAACAAATGAATGTTTCCGTGTGTGAATGTTTCGAGCTGTCGCTGCAAATACATTTGCAACGTATTTATTAAGTGGGAGTTTCGCGTAATCGTTATTGAAATGGGTTTGTAATGGAGTTTCTTGATAATAAACGGGTAGACAAAGAGAGGTAAATTAAAGGCTACTCCTGATCTTTAAAGGTGGCAAATCAGAGAGTTGTTTACCCCTTTTCATTCAATTCGTTCAACTCTTAACACTGCCGATCAAATGACCGGATTACATTTTTAAATTGATTCGATAAATATCTTTAGCCAATTCCATTTTGCAATAAAAATTGCAGAAAATCTAAATAAATAGAGCCTTGTCATTTTTATCAGCTGAAATATTTTAATCGCTGAATATTATAGTAGTACATAGTTTGTAGCTGTTGCCAGCTTTTTACCTCCGTGTTACCCTTAAATGAAGGGGTAGAGATCAGATATTCTTTACCGAATATTATTTTATTACCACGTTTTTATTAGCTCGCTTTCTTGTTTGTTTGTTTGTCTGTCTGT
>CM052321.1:8628169-8851597 GCA_028455615.1 Lasioglossum zephyrum | reverse complement strand
AATTCTTATCCTGCTGGATCTCTCCTGTTAACTCTATAAGTACGAGATTATAGCGGGACGGCAGAAAGCATTATCGACCAGAAGGCCGATTGGCTAAGATCGCGACGAGCCAAAGGTGGTTCAAGCGAAATTGTCCAATTTTCTCGGCGGCGAAATCGGTTTCTTCCGTCGAGAGTCCACCGACGCGTGTGTAAACGGCTCGTGGGATCGGCAATAACGGGGATGTTTGAATGCATCGTGTCCAGTGACTCGACGAGACTGCCAGACGTACGAAAAGCTCGAGATAATTCGCGTTAAATCGTTTCTCGCCGTTCGATTCGTCCCATACCGGCGTGGTGACTTCCTTTTCTACGACCACGGTATCGGACGTCGAAATGCCTCGCACCCGACGACGACCGTTGTCACCGGAAATGGAAACGTTGCTGCGCAAATAATATCCCCTCCATGATAGTTCCCGTTCAATACAAAAAGTGACGCTGCCAGCGAAACGATTTGACCGATCTCGGATGATTCGCTTCTTTATGAGTTCGATGGGCACCGTTGAATCCCCACCGATTTATACGAGCACTCGTAAAATGTTTTCAATTTGAATCACACCGAGGGATAGTCGCGAAAACAGCATTACAAATAGTTCGAAATATTGTTGTCGCCGTGCGAAGCAGCACCGGGAAAAATGTGTCGAGGAGGGGAAAAACATAAAGTTCAGATTGCTGTGTTTCGATTGCCGAAAAAACACATATAGTTGATGTAACAAATTCTATAATATTCGTACGAAAAGTATTTCAACCTTATTTCCGATCCTGGAAAAACTTTCTGCGCCCGCTATGTTTCCATCTGATATTTCTTTCAGAACTGCAACAGAACGAAGAATGAAATAATAATTTTAATTATCTATTCCTTGAAACGGCGAAATAGTTTAGAATTAAAACGGATTTAGTACACTGCAACAGTGGAATCGTTATGTAGGACCCGTTGAGCAACTTAAACAGCACAATCCTTTATTAATTACCACTAAACAAAATCCACGGGGATCATTATATTTTATAAACAAGCTACACTCGTAAGTAAGTTCTCCGACATATTTTCAAGCGGATTATCACGGGAGGAAACATTTGTTTGTAACACGTTCGTTACACGAGTCCAAGTTACGTTCTCGTTAATTGCTTACGCATCGATCTTGCACTCCCCTCGTGTAACAATCAGCTTGATTGTTCTTCGATTTGCATTGATCATTCCAACACGCGACGATTGCCTTACCTTTGATTAGTCCAATTCCCATGGCCAGCTTGGCTGTTTCAGCACTTTGTGCTAACTCTGCATATGGAATGCTGTTACGATAAGGGAGCGCGAAATATTGATAGCGACGAACTAAAAAATTGGAATGTACAAAAGTGCATCAAAGACAGCTTTACTTACTTTAATTAACCCCTTGCCGTATTTTAACGAGTCACACTCGTGACGAAGATTTATAATGTCATATAAAAAATATACATTTCCTTTTCTCTTCTACAACATTTATATCTTACGGTGTCGATGAAAATTGCACTGCACACCTCGTAGCTCGATCAGAAACTGCACAGAATCTAATCGCAACAATCACTCGGCCTGTTCCTTCATTAGCCAACTATTCAACGCGTATTCATCGATTGCAACTAGTTTGTATGAAGCCACCAGGGAGGAAATTAAAAAATCACAACGCCGAGCGCGTTCGCAGGCAAAGTTTCTGTTCCACTTCCGCGGTAACTTGGAAATATCTTCGACGCGCCAGCGAATAATATATCACGTTTCTCATTGTTGTCAGGCGCAATCTTCCACGATGGTGACGAGGAGCATAAGGCAGCATTTCTAAAAGCGGTGGAGGACACTAAATTCGAGCACAGCGCGCCCGCATTCGTATTAGATGCTGTTATAAAGCAGGTAGAGGTTAATACCGACAGCTTCAAGACCGCCGCCGCAGGTTCGTATAAACTCTCAATACAGCTTATGAGTAACTTAACATCGGCAAAGAACGAACGGAGAGGGAGAAGGAGCAAAATCAGCCGCAGCACGCGATTAAAACAACTAATGAACCAATTAATGGCCGTATAGACGAGCCATCCGACTGGTAAAGTACGAGCGTCCTGTCTTGATTAATTGTAAGAGCATCGAGAGGGAAACGGCCCTCGGTGTCAATTACCAGCGAACTATATCGCTGGAAAATAACTATTAGACTGTTGCATATGAAATGTCCGATTCTAGAATGCTACCCTTATAAAATGTTTATAACACTATAAGTTTATTATATGTATAAAACTTTGAGGTACAGAGCTAATCGCACACTAAACGTACCCCGACCGGTTGTAGATTTTTTAATTTTACAATTAATGAAATTATAAAGATATTTTCGTAAGAAATTATTTAATAAATGTCTATTAGAAGACATATTATAATAAGAACCGCGCAAAGTCTAAATAAAATGATTCTTGTCATTTTTATAAGGCAAACACGTCCCTGTTACTTTCATGGTTTTATATTTATTGTATAATTTTACTTTAAAGTTTATTTCAACGTCAACCGTCGTGTGTTCCGATTTTTGGTGAAAATGTGCTGATTAGTAAACGTTACTTATTTTT
Source organism: Lasioglossum zephyrum (assembly GCA_028455615.1). Taxonomy (NCBI): domain Eukaryota; kingdom Metazoa; phylum Arthropoda; class Insecta; order Hymenoptera; family Halictidae; genus Lasioglossum; species Lasioglossum zephyrum. The sequence continues at coordinate 8,848,985 of CM052321.1, read as the reverse complement.
ACCGCCATACAGTGTCAAGAAACTTGAAAATTCTACATAGGATACATTGGGTACAAAATTTTGTTTTTTTAAATATCACTGTTAAAAATCCGACATCTCATATGCAACAACCTAATATCCCGTTCGTTCTTTTCATTTTGGTTCTCCATCGACGCCTCGACTTCTTCCACGCCCCGATATCGCGATAAATTTCACGTTAACTCCTTCCCAGAGATGATGGAACCGATAATAAGTGTCGAGCGACCGGATCACCCACCTCCCCTCCCGCATTTGCCACCCCAATAAAGTTTGATATTTAAAAGACTCCCCCGCACCTTGTTCTCTCGGACCAATAATCACAGCGCTTTTCTTTTCCTGATTGGAAGAGGCTTCTTCCATCGTTCCTTTTTTGCGCCGATAAGTCGATTCCGGCAACGTACTCGACTTTTAATATTTACCCCTAATTCTCCTGCGCCTTCGCTTTGTCGCAAAACGAGCGACCTGAAAGGCTGATTTTCCCTCGTAGAGTACACTTTTGTTGGTCTGGATAATAGACCGGGGCGATATTAAAATGGAAATCTTCTCGGAAATCTGGAATACCGTTAATAATATTTCTTATCTTAACAATGCTATAATAATTTCATTTCATTTCTAATTAAATGTAGTAGATTAGCTGTTCTACTTACTTCGCAATATTTTCAGTTATTCCGTGATAGTTCCACATTCAGCAGCGATGTATTTATTGATCCGAGCTCGTATTTTTGGTTGATTATTTTCAGTTTATTACTGCAGATATTGTCAGAATCACTTCTCTATCCATTCGACGTTAAAGTAACTTTATTTTTCTTCCGACATGAACAACTGAGCAAATACTACAAAAGCTGCGTCCAATCCATTCTGCGCTATTCTTTTCCTCTACGTCATTATCGCAGCTTTTCCTGCAAGAGCTACAGAACATATCTCCTTTACATTTCTCATTTCCCGAACGTTTTGTCTTTTTGTGACAAAAGATAATAGAGTCTGTTACCTGTTACACGAATAAGACATGTGCACCAGTCAATCACATAAAGAGACAAGATTTTCAAAATTTTATTATGAAAACTTATTCTTCGAGGTCGTTACGGTAATAAATCCATACCAGACTCTCGGAACTGCTGCGAAATAAATGAAAACTTTTCATAGGAAGATTCTGCTGCTATCTCGCACTTAAACAAAAATTTAGCATACATGACGAGACGATTTCTGGAACTCTTGAAGAAACGAAGCAAAAGGAGCGTTTCAGTTTCGAATTATTCACGGTGGCGCGTTTTTATAGGAAATCGCGTTAAACGAGAGGAATCTTGATTTCCGTGTAGCTAGCTCGGTTTACTCGTAACCGCTTACGTGGCCGCCCCTTCTCAGCCAATCTCGAGGGCGCTTCATTTACGCAGTTAATGCGATGTAACTTGCGGAACGGGCAATGCGGAGGGCACGTTTAACGTTGCAGCTTGCGAACTCATCGGAGAAGGTGTGGCAGCAATCTTCGGCCCTTCCAGCTACCATACATACGGGATCGTGGCGAGCGTCGCGGCACGTTTCGATGTCCCGCACATCGATTATTTCTGGCGACAAAACGAGGAACTGCAGGCTGACCAGGAGGAGAACAATCCAACGCCGATGACCGTTAACGTGTTCCCTGATAGCGATATGGTCGGCAAGGTAAGCGGAAGTTGTAACGATAGTGTCAGATAAATTAACTCTTACATGCGGGACAATCGGGAACATCCCAAGATTCTGCACCTTAACCATCTGCTTCCACAGCTGAGACGGTGATGTTCATTTTAAGTAATTGAAATGGGTATTGATAATTTAACAACACGAGATTTTATTTATTTAAAAACGAGAATAGATGAAACACGCGGAAGACGTTTGCATGGTTCGTAATGGGAGAAAAATCTTGGGCCTTCCCCATTGGGTCAGTTTGAGGAAAGACCAAAAATAGAACTGCTCAAAGTTTGATTACTCAGGCCTTCTTAGAAATGATAAGCTACACCTTATCGGTTTCTAACCTGCGGGTCGATAAAACAAAGAACCCTTTCAGTATCTTTATCAACTCATCTTATTTTTTAAGCCAGATATTCCAACATCAATAATAACCATTTAATAACCATTTAAAAGAACTTCTTTGTTTTAAGCCACAATATTTTCATAATACTATTATATATAACTATCGAATAATTAAAATTCTTTACGCAAGATAACGCGAGAGAAGAATAAATATAAAATAAACTTTTTCAATTATATTCTGGACGATACCCTTAATTCTTAGTTTTTATATGACATTTTATAACTCAACGGTACGGACGACAAAACGCTAGAAAAATTATTGTACCAGGGTAAATGATCTGTGTGATAGATTAGCTATTTCGTAGATGCAGCCCCACTTGAGACGGAAAACTGTCCACCTATATTAAAAACAGCTCGCACTATTAATCTCGACGCAGCTCCGCGTCGCGACGCTCCCGTCTGATACTTTATGCGTAATATTTCAAAGCTCGTCGAAATGTGACGAACGCGGAGGGACACGTAACAGTATGGCGACAGGGTGCGGCGCGGCGCGACGCGGCAGCGTTCCGATGCATTTTAAATTACGCGTGAAACGAGGCAGATCGAGCGAGCTCGAAGTAGCTAGCACATTAAACCAGTAAGCCGAAGCTAATGAGCTCGATCAAAGGGCTGTACTTGAGCTGACGACTTTGCAGCTGCTTTCCATGCTCTTCGCTTTTCGGCAAAAAATGATCGACGACCGCGACGCTGTCGATGAACTATGCAAGTTAAACTGAAATTATCCAGAAACGTCGGACTAGCGTGTTCGACCGCTTTGTTTGAAGATTTACCGAGATGTCTACGAAGCATACGTTCGTTATACTTCAAAGGTTTCACGAGTTCGCGTACTTTTGTCTTTCCGAAATCCTTACTTGCGAGTTTCCGATCCCAACAACATCTTATAAAGAAATTCCTGTATGGTAGGGCACGATATAGAAATACTTCGATACCGTTATACCTTCTTTCCTATTTCTATATATCGTGCTACCTCGAATCCTCTCCTGCAGTATGTTTCCTTCCTCACTGAGCCAAGAAACGCGTAACTTCTCCTTTCCAGATTTTTACCTCCACGAAATAGCTTGTTATAAATATAATAGATTCGACTTGAGCTCTTAAATTTGTCGTATTTATCACATCGTGCTAGCTTCTTGATACCATGCCGCTTTCCGCGAGGCGAACCCACGTAAAAATTTCTATACGACCGCTACTTGCACTTCTCTGCTACCTCTTACACTTTAACGTTCGTCGACAACACGTTTTTACAATGTCAATATGAATTGTGTTATATGATCAAATTTACGAATTAATATGTATATAGAAATCCCAGGCCATTTATAGTGACCAGTTCGAAATGCAACGAGGAAATGTTACATTTATTTCTGCGAGATCAGCGAGTTATTCCACCCGCACAACTCTACGATTTATTAACTAATTATGTGATGATATTCTGTGTTGTAACTCTCGCGAGGGGATTATTTACGCACACGCGATCGTAATTGGGAATATGCATTGCAAACTAATTAACACGGACATTTTTCGCGCAACGTTCTGTCTGGCAAAGGCTCTTATTTTTAAAAAAATCGAAATCAATAACTAAATACTGGATTTTATGCATTTATGACAAAAACGACTAGATGCAGTTTGAAACAGTTAAAAGATTCAAAGACTTAGAGTATTAACTAAATATGAATTTATATATAGCTTCTATATCTTGCAATTGATGCAGAAACTTTTTATTTTGCATAAAGATCCGGAGTCTATCGATAACGTTAGATAATGACCGAAATCGAAACCCATTTGCAGATGATTGCTGACGTGGTGGAGTCTATGAAATGGGGTTCATTTGCGGCTGTCTACCAAAACAACGACGGTCTCTCACGAATCAGGCAAGCTCTGACACTCAAACGAAGCAAGGAATCCGTGATCACGATAAGAAGGATCGGCGAGGGGCCGGATTTTCGAGCTGTCCTGAAGGACATTCGTGCTCTGTCCATCAGCAACGTGATCGTCGACGTCGAGCCACATCAAATCATGAACGTGCTCTACCAAGCGAAGGAGGTCAAACTGCTCGCAGACTACAGCAATTTCTTCATTACATATCTGGTATCGTTCACTTTGAACGCTTAATCTTAATTAATAGCAACTCTTCTCCGGTTTTAGCAATTACAGAAATACTTGAAGAAGTTTCGTACGAAAGCAGACTTAAAAGTTTCCACGAAGACGTTACAAATTAATCGAAAATTTGAAATACGGTTGATCTGAATATTTCATGGTTTCATCTTCCCCTTTGCCGAGGTTCATTTCAATATTTAATCGGAAGTGGATTGCAGTTAATCGAATTATTCGTTTATAGTGGCTACTGTTGTTGGTCTCCGATGAGCGATGGCGCAGAACAAAGTAATTCATCAGATATCAAATGAATATCGCCTCGCTTTCAGCGCAGCATTTGTGTTTTATTATTAAAAGACAGCTGTTATAAACACGTCCAGGGAGTAATATCCGGGTCGCGAATTCCCAAACATAATGGAAAATCGTCGTAAACGTGGTAACGTTCGAGAATATTTATTCTGGCGCAATCACGCGCAACAATTCTTGAATAGATAATTAAAAATATGAGAAATTATCAAGAACTTCAGATGAGTATTAATGGGCTGCCATTTTCATTTACTTTTCGCCAGATTAATGACCGCCGCGTGTTTCGGAATATTAATATCAGTAAACATTCCTTCGAATTTAGGTTTCGCCGAAATTAATCTATAAACTGAGATGCGAAACGCGAGAACGCGTCAGACAGCGAAGTATTAATAAAACCGACAGCGATACGCCTCCGCTATTTTGTTCGCCTACAGTTTGTTGCCGTGGCGCAACTCAAAGTAGATTTTCCCCGTTTCGCGGACCCGGTTTTCCATAACGGGCGGCTTATTTCGGGAAATTTACTCGCCTCCGTTTAATGCAAATCCCATGTTGGAAGCAACAAAATTCAGGGAACGCTGGGTTATTTATGAGATTGATGCCAAGGAACATTTCACGAGTTACCCCCTTACGTCGCGAGAATGCGAATTTCACTGAATGCATTTATTTTTCTGCGAGATTTTAAGAATCTTGTTATCATTCCAGAGAATGTCAGCCGAAATTTTAGCAACAAGTTACGCAGGGTTGGTTTCGGTAGTTCTGTTTGTTGACACTTTCAAGTTTCTTGAATTTCTTCAAGTAGGAAAATATAATGTTTTAGGGCATAAATTTAAAATTTACAATATTTTCTTTTTACATTTAAGAGGGGTTTAATTACCAATTAAAATACATAATTCGGATTTTGAAGTTTTCTAACGAGAATTGCGTTATCACCAAGATGCTTTAATATTTTATACAAATCATTTGGAAAGGGAGTGATATTTAAATGTTCGAGTAATTGTATTCGTTCGAACATTTCCAAGATTTGATCATTAATAAAGCAGTGGTCGGGAGCGTATCGGCGAAGCAACTCCATTAGCCGTTGGAATCGCCCGGGCTTTTTACTAAACGGTCCTATAAATTATGGCAAGTAATTGTTTTCAACGATACGCAGGCGAACGTTGTGTGGTCTGATGTTCGGACTCCGAACACAGCTTCGTCCACCTACGCTCCCGGAATCCGCTTTTTATGACGCATTACTGGCGAACACGTAACAATGCCTCCATAAATAACAACGTTCTCGGTACACCGACGGTCTTCACGCGAGGTGAATAATGTTATCCTTTAAAAAAGGAAAAAATACGAACGAAACAATAGGTATACGGCGTGGAAAAATCTAAAACAATGCTAGCTAAAAATGACGACTCGTCTATTAACCCCTAGCCTTGCAATATCGTGTCTGATTTGTGATGAAGATTCTGAACAGATTCTAATAAAAATGTTTGTTAATAATTTCCTTTAAACCAAAATAAAATTCTATTTGGTTTTGTTAACACTAAACGTACTATAGAAGTAACAAGATTAAATTTATTTATATTTTGTGCGATTTAAAAAATATACTCAATAAATTCCCATGAAAGCACCTTCACAATTTCAATAATTGTCATATAAAAAATCTAAAAGATGGGTGATTTGACCCCTCGTGGTAGGTTTAGTGTTAATACGTATTGGAGAACAATATAGGCATACAATTTACATAAATATTCTCCTTTTCTAGGAAATTACGATCTACAAAAAAGTTCTAATCACTGGAAACTTAAAATAAATCGTAGGAAAAGGGTTTAACACTTAAATGACGAGGGTCAAGGTCAATTTTAACACAGTCGTAGAAAATCGAGTATTTTATAGGTAGAGACTAGATAATCATAAAGGTTTTGATACGTCATGCGATACGCGTCCTCGGTCTCTACCTCTCGTACCGTTCGTCTCTGCACGGTACAGGTTTAAACATCCACGACGAAAAAAGCGAGGAAAATCGTTCGTACGGTTTCCCGTAGGTCGTACAGTTTCCGAAATCTGTTTCCCCTCTTTTAAAAACTGTCACGTTGTAACGGCCGGTTGAGGAAGCTCTTTGATAGCCTTGCGCCAGTCCGGATGAAGTTGTTTGAACGTTCCTCTGCTGCTTCGCAAATAACGAAATTTGTCCGTGTACCGGGCGACGCGTCGTTGACGTGAAGAGGGCTAGGGGATGAGGAGGAGGCGTACCTGAAGAATTCGTGAGAAATTTCACGATGCATCTATATTTGTCCCGGCTGTCGAGAATTTCGAGGAAGGCGCCACGTTGAACGCTGCCAATCGGCTCACGAGTCAAGGTAAGACATGGGGCGGACCCACGTCAACGTCAAGGTTCACGGCGACCTGATGCCGCGATTTCGATAACCTTAAACCGCCTCTCGCTCGGCAATCGTCTTTTACACACGGCAGACACGTTTTAATTGTCCTCGACCTACACCGAGCAAATTCAACCACGAAAAAATCAACAAGACTGTTGCTCTACTTCTGTATATCGGCGAGAACCACCATTGATACGATTACAAAAACTCTTTAGTCTTCGTTATTTTTTTATGGGACTTTCGCAAACTTATTTATGGAATATTTCTTATTAAACGGGCAGACTCTTTTTTCCATCGAATAACGTCTGAGGGCGCTTTTGACCATTTTAATCAGCTAGGCTCTTTGTTGACAAAAGCAGGAGATAACGGTCGAAAGAGACAAGAGCATATGTACACGCTTAATAGCAAGGATCTTCGATGTAATTTGTCACACATGAATCCAACGAGTAATGCATTTCACAGAGAAACGTCCGACAAGCAAGTTCGTTGTTCGTGACGGGCGGAGGCTGTTGTTCCAAGAAAATTGCAAACTCACGATGAAAACAAAAGCGGAAAAGAACGGTCGCGCGCGGACTTTTCCCGATAGTTCGAAGAACGAAATACTTCCCGGACGAAGAACGAACAAAGAAAAACGTTTGCTCGGCCAACGGCGCGCGCGGCACAGGCAAAGTTCCCTGATACGTCTCGTTTCCATTTGCAAATGTGTTTCTTATCGTTACCTTCTGTTCGCCGAGGTTGCGCGCAGTTCCGAACTTATTCCCCGGTTGTTGCAGCGAAACAACAGGAAGCGCTGTTTCAAACGCTCTCGTCCGCCTTTTTCGCATTCCGGTGCGCGTGTAGGATGCATCCGTGTCGGCCCCTTTGGACGCATAGAAAGTGACGGATCGCTTTTCCGGGGATCATTCTAGATTCGAGGAACCAACGAACCGAAACAGATGACGAGGAATGGTTGGACAAGTTTGACGCCGATTCCAGACGACCTCTCGACAGCACTGACTATCAATAATTTTTTCACCTTCAGCCATTCCTCATATAAATCCGTCACATTTTTGCGACTTTTACTTGTTAAACAATCAATTATTAGGACGAAACACCAACTTTCTTTTCCTTACTATTAAACACTTTTAATAGCAACTGTGGCCTCAAGCACCATGATTCACATCAGAATCGACACGTTTGGGTTTGCTTACAAAATTGCTAGTGTGTAGAAATTGATCGAACCGTGCGCTGCAAAATTAATTCTAATTATCTTAATATTACGATCGAAAACTAAATTATCTATACAATCAATAAATAAATGTTTAATGCTCTTAAATTATTGTTAATGCTCTAATTAAATATTTACTTGTTAAACATGACATAAACGCGAGTGCGTTGTCTATTTCTGGTATTTTCTAATTAAAACAAGACCAAACACGATATAATTTCAATTGTATTTAGTGGTTTAGTCGGCTGTGAAAGTTTCGTATGGGAAAGAAAGAGACGTGAACAGTCGCCGTCACCGGCAATCCAAAGGCTCGCGTGTTCTCACAATGTGTATTGCCAATTAAAAATGCTTTATTTTTTATTAGTATTTGGTTTCATTAACTTTATGGTGTAACTGTATCAAAAACACAGTTATGCGGCATATTATATGTGCAGGTCGCGCTGTGCTTCTACGAGCTTGCAACTCCGTTAATTTGCAAAATTCAAGTCTAATTCTTTGAGAACATATTTTCGAGATATTACGTTATTTATTTAAACATACGCTGTAACATATGTTGAATGTATGATATATTATGAATGATGCTTCACATGTAGAGTAAATATGGGCCAAATTAATAATAATCAATAATAATTAAAAAAGAATATTGCTAGGAACAAGTCAGTGAGAGTCTCATAAAAAAAAATAATGAAAAATAAAGCATTTTGAATTGGCATTACATTGTGAGAACACGTGAGCCTTTAAACTGTATCGGCGTTGGAACACGCAGCGTGTGGCCATCGCCGACACCGTTGGTCTATTGTAGTCTCCGCTCGGCGTGATCGATGTACTAGTAAACGCTGTGCTAGTTAGAAAAGCAAGTCTAGATTGCGATTCCTGTCTGCTCCATGAACAGCCTCGTGAACAAGAAACAAAGGATTACTGTACAATGCACTTGGTTTTCACGAATTATTCTTCAATCGTGGTGGCACATGTCGATACTTTACATGTAGTCTTTAAGATCAATGTCTATATTTTACGGACATTTGTATATAAAATAAAATAAAATAACATATTTTTCTTTTTATCCGCAGGACTCCACCAAATTGCCGTTGTCGTATGTGCGGAATCGTGCTAACCTCACGGGACTCAGCCTAAGAGAAAACGACGTGGACGGAATTAATTGGGTAGTTAAAGCGTGATTTAATCGGTCGTGTTTTTTTTTCAGGATATGAATTCAAACGAATTCAAGAATTAAATTATTCATGGAACGGAAGGCGCGTGGATTATCCCGCTCTTTTTGTTTTGTTTAACTGTTCAGCAATTTCAGTGGTTTGAGAATATTCATTGTTTTTTTTATTGATACCAAATCATTTTTCGAATGGAAAATTATTGCTCCAGAGCTAATAGTTCGAGCAACGACATTTCGAAAGCGGACCGATTCTTCCGTAAAAGTTCTGATTGAAACCAAAGAGAGAATTTATCTTGGTTCGGCGTGCGACAAGCAAGAACGTACAGACGCATAAAAATAGCTTTTTAATAAACTCGCACCGCCAGCCGTCTCCAAAGGGATTACCGTTGGAAAAGCTCATTGAATTGGTATAAGTGCAGAGACCTTGGGCTGGTAGCTTTTTCAGAGAAGCCATGAAATGGAAGAATATCAGGAAGACACAGCTTAAACGATTCCTGGTCGTTCGCGTTCGGCTGGCAACCACCCCGAGCGCTGAAATACTCTTTTCCCCATCGCCCTCGACCAATTTCACCGCGTTTCAAGCGACATCGTCGGTGTTTCCGCATTGGTGTGTTTTAATCATGACTTTTTCACCGTATGCATAATAAAGTCGTTTACGGCGTCAGTCGCGAAAGAATTGTCTAAATGCGCGCCGCTTCAGCCGTTCGGGGTAATTTCTTCATTAACTCCGCGGCATAATGGAGCACCGCGGCCTGTGTTTTCCAAGGATGCAACGAGTAACCGCCCAACCCTTTTCCTGGGAAAATCCACCCACGACACAGTACTTATGAGCAGCTGACGGGCTGCCTTAATTTTCGTTTCATTAGCCTCCGCCGATTCCCTTTGTACCCCGAACACACGCGCCGAACGGAGACGCAGACACACCCCTGGACCTACCCGCCCTTTCTTCGACTATATGCAAACACAACCCTTCCCCCAAGTAAAATAATTAAGCCTGTTGTTTTATAATTTTGCAAGATTGGACCAGCTTAATGTTCCATTTCTCAGTGCAACCTTGCTCGTGCCGAGGAAAAAGCTACTCACGCGGGAACGGCGAGCTCGCTTCGTTTTCTGTGATTTCTTTCGAGTGTTTCCCGTACAGTTGAATTGCAAATTTTCGCTCAACTCATTAGCCGCTCGGTCAGTTTTTGAACGTGCAATAATCTGCGTACAGTATTTTTAAATAATATTTTGGACAGGATATTCGAAAAGGATCAAGTATCAAAATGTACTGTTTATGAAAATGCTGACAGATATAATTTGATTTGTGTTGTCTAGGGTTCGGTAGTAATAATTCAGTCTATAAATTAATAAAATTTTATGGACATAGGTGGAATCGGCAGTGCTCTACGATTCGGTGTTCCTGTTTTACAACGCGCTGGAGACCTTGAACGCGAGAAATAAGGATTGCGAGGAACCTGTAACTATTGACCCAGTACCGCTCTCTTGTGAAGATACAGAGAAATACAACGCAGGTCCCAACATTACCAACCTTATACGCGAGGTAAAGCCCCATTGACTTTTCCCCGGACTTGGAAAGCACGAGCTTAACATCTCTCTAAGCTGTATCGCGACGAAAGTTACCGACTACATGAGACACAGAAGTAAAATCTTGTAGAAAATCGAGAATTCGACACAGAATAATGCACTCGAAATACTTGAGATTATATTCCATTCGACATTTTTAAGATTTCTGCAGATTTTTATGCAGAATGAGATTCTTGTACTCCGGTTGCGAAATATTACACACGATTCTCTCGGAAACAAAGTAATTAATAATTGTTTTATTCGTTCGTAATCAGTTGTATTTTCTCTTTGAATTATTTAACTGTGACGTATGGTCCACGAAAATGATCTACTCCATAAACTACACATTACTGGGCTGACGAAAACAATGTTCTCGTCAGCTTTTCCATTTTGTACGTTCATATTAAGTTCGCGGAAAGGTTCTCTCGTCGATTTTTCAGTGTGCGGGAACTTTCGTGAAAAAAATTGAGAACTTTTTCGAGAATAGAATAATGACGCTAAAATTGGCAGGAAGTTGCTGAACAAAAGGAGCATCGCATGGTTGCGTGAAAATTGTAATATAATAAAGCGAAATTTGCCGTTAAAGTTTTTTCAAAAAATCCAGGAAACTTTTCGACGTGTTAGGGGAAAGATATCATAGCCGAGCCAAAATGATTATAATCATTTGTGATTTCTGCAGTTATCGCGGCAAGGTAAAATGACTGGACCGATGAAGTTTGACGAGAACGGAAATCGTCAAGATTTTAATGTTGCCATAATCGAGGTGAGGGAGGATGGGAATGCTCAAATCGGATATTGGGATCCAACAGGACTGCATTCGATCAGCAGCGAAGAGGAACGGGAAACTGGCTTATACAAAGATATTCAACAAAAAGAGTTCATAGTTTCTACCAAAGTGGTATGTAACCTGGATCATAATCACTAAATTTTATATACATACATGTTTTACAGTCTTTCATCAACTATCAGAAATTCTGCGACAATGTTATACAGCAAAATACTTTTGCAAAATTCACCAGGGTCCACCGTATGTAATGAAAGTTGAGGATAGCACAAGTCGAGGCATCCTGATTGATCAAACCCGCTACGAGGGCTTCTGTATCGATCTGATCGATGAGATTGCCAAGCTGTTGAATTTTAAATACGAATTTGAATTGGTACCAGACGGGAACTACGGCACATACGATAAGGACACAAATCAGTGGAACGGTCTTATCAGACGTCTGCTGGATCGCGTACGTAATAGTTTGAAAACAAACAAGATTTAATTAGCCGAGCGAATTAACGCGTAACAACCGCTAACTATAGGCGAAAGTATTAACTCTCATACGTAGAATGTTTCCTTAAAATGTGATACTATGAATGCAACGTGATTTGTTGATTAAACGCGTAGAAGGAGGCGTGGAGGATAATTCGATGTACAGTATTTTGTCCATATAATTCCCCAGCACGAGTCTGCCGAGGGACATTTACGCCCTCGCCAGGGACAGTATTCTTTGACTTTTGTCGAACGTAGAGAAAGACAGCCGAGCTCGAGAGGCCTCGGTCGCCGAGAAATGTAAACATAGCTAATCAAAATTTCCAACTTCATTATTTTTCATTATTTTCTTGATGGGACTTCGATGATCATATTTGATTTATATAAAATCATACCAAATATGATATAATTCCGATGATATTTACTTGCGTAATAGACAATTAAAGTTTCGGACGCGAAGGAGGATAGCGTATGGGACAGAAAGAGACGCAGAGAGTCGCAGTCGCCGGCACATTTCAAAGGCTCGCCGACGACTGTCCTTCCTTACGCCCAAAACTGTAATTGTCTATTACACAAGTAAATATTATCGGAATTATATCATATTTGGTATGATTTTTATCACAAAAATACCACAAATATGGTCATCGAAGTCCCATAAAAAATAAGAAAGTTGGAAATTCCGATTAGACGGTCTCACCGATATACCCGAGCCGCATGATGTCATAGTTCTCGGCGACCGAGGGCTCTCGAGTTTCTTGACCCCTCAAGGGGGTATACCCCGCAGTAGTGGGGATAGATCTGGGACATTTGAAGGTCAGACATTTGGGACATTTATGGATAAAAATACTGTAATATCGAATGTAATTTTCGGTTTCAGGAAGCTGACCTTGCGATCTGCGATCTAACGATCACCTACGAGCGTGAAAGCGCGGTCGATTTCACAATGCCGTTTATGAATCTAGGTACGGTGCTCCTCTATACGTTGATACGACGAATTTTTCCGGCGTGTTACGCTTTGAACGATGCTATCTGACCCGTTGTGTCCGCGCCAGGTATCAGCATTTTATTCGGCAAGCCTGAAGAGAAGGATCCCGATCTCTTCTCGTTCCTGTCTCCGTTGTCGACCGACGTCTGGCTTTACATGGCGACTGCTTTCTTAGCAGTTTCGGTAATGCTGTTCCTTCAAGCTAGGTAAGACGACAAGAAAAATAATAAGTAAGCTGAAACTTCCTGTCGGGGCAGAGCTTTTCCTTCCGAGCTAGTTAAACACTTGATCCTGGCGAATCAGGAAGTTACGATAACGTGATCGCTCTCGACTATACTTTAACGTTTAATACGACGACGACGACGACGTTTATGCTGTCCGATAACTTTAACAAATGAGTAACATCATATTTTTACATTATTATTAGACTGCGAATCTTTATGCAAAATAAAAATGTTTTGCATCGATTGTGGAAAGCAGGAATAATGTAACAATTGATTTTATCCCTAAACCAATTTGTTACATTAAAAACAACATTACAAGATTCTTCAATTTTTTAAAACTCTTCCCGTTTTATATTTGACCCTGGTAAGTTCTTCATAAATGCATAAAGATCCGCAGTCTAATTATTATATTACTATTTATCATGTTGTTCATTTCCCAACACTCATTTTCTGAAATTGGGACATTCAAAACTGTCTACGCTCGCTCGAAAACTGCATTATGGGTTGGTTGTCTCGACACATTTTCCTGATCGACTCCCCACAGAATAATGCCGTAAACTTTACCAATAAATTTCCCATCATTTTCAACATAGAACATTTATCCTGCGGCATAAGCTCTGGAGAATGGACGCGACGTAAGCTAGAAAAGTTGAAAAATTGTATTACCTCCTGTTCCCGGGGCTATAACATTCTTGTATCGAATACTATACATCAAGCATTAAATTGTTTAAGTCCTCTTCCATTAAAAGCGTCGACAGTTTCAATTTATTAACAAAGTTTTCAAGTCCTCTTTCATTATTGCCCATCTGAAATTGAACGACTGTTAATATATCTATTTGGTCGACAGTTTACAAGCACGGACATATTGGAAATGCGGCTTAAATTGCATTACACTGTAGACTTCGCACATTTACTTCCAGAATGGCTCCAGGCGAATGGAACAATCCTCACCCGTGCAACCCGGATCCGGAGGAATTGGAAAACAATTTTAACTTAAATAACTCGATGTGGCTCACGGTCGGCTCTGTCATGCAACAGGGATCCGATATACTTCCCGCGTAAGTTTTGAGCGAACCCAACAGCGCCCCTGCGTCACCGCAACTCGCCTTACGCGCGTGCAAAGCCCCATGATAATTGAGGGACGGAAACCACAACGCAACTGCGACTCTGCAATCTACCATTGCCTATGGAAACGCAATCCCTAAACCGAGCATTTAACCACTTCCAGTTAACCAAATTCCCTTTAACTTCGCTAAATAACTATTAACCAGTTTCCACGAATTATTATTAAAAGAAACCTCTTTCAAAGGAAATATGGAGAACTAGGGAATACCTAAAAGTACACCATAGAAGTTTACCTACTCTTGCCGAACACTTTACCTACGGAAAGCCCATCAATAGGTTTTTCGATAATCGTGCTGTTCCAAAAGAAAGTATAAAAATTTTCTGTTACGTTAGAATCTTAAACGAAAGTTATTGAAGGTGACTTGTTAATTCACCTTCACCATTAAGAAATGATTTAAAAAATCAGAGCAATTTAAATTCAAAAGTGATGAAGCCTAAAAAAGATCGTGCGGCTATAAATAGAAATGATTTCTGAAAGAACTTGTAGGTGAAAATATTGTGGTAAGTATGAGAATATGTGTAAAGTGAAATCGTAAATTGATTTATATGGAATTTATAAAACCACTGCGAGACCTATGAATATTATTTATAAAACGAATATTATCTATGAATATTATTAAAAATAATAGCATAATAGTTGAAAATAAAACAAGATCCTACGAACAGAATGCCGAAACAGTGGCGCAAGCTCGATTCGGACTACACATGTATCTGTTAAAACATCGAATCGGTGGCAGCCATGAAGCAACCATGAAGATAGACTTCAATGGATTTTGCAGGGCGATGTTGACACAGTCGGCGTAGCGGTCCCTTTGAAGAATATTTCGATGGTGACTATGCAGCAATCGGCCGTCGAGTTCTAACGGACACAGCAAGAATCCAGTTTCATAGGCTTGCTGGTTGTTTCGCTGGCGGGTTTCTTTGGAAGATGACGGTCGGGAATGGAAAGGAATAAAAATCATTCCCGATCTCATTATTCTACTTAACGCTAGGTTTACGGGACCCGTCAGAACGACAAATTCTAAATGTTTAACCCTCATACGCCCCTAACAAATAGCTGCATAAAAGAGACTAGGATTCACCAATTTTTATTTTACACGTTAAATCATTTATACTTTATATTTTATTTCTAGCGTCACATTTTAAAGAAATACATCTCACGGCATAGGCATAAAAGGATGAATAATTTTACAGTATGTGAAAATATTGAACGGGTGAATTTTCACCCTGAGGAACGTATGAGGGCCAATACACGATTATTGAGTTGCAAAGATGCATCCATGAAAAATTATGCAACTTTATTTCTTTGGATGTTCATTATGAAAAGGGTGACTAGCCATTTGGATAGATGTATTCCTGTTATTTTTATGAAAATTAATTACGCATAAATCGAGCTTTATAGTATATGATTTATGTGTATTTACTACTGAAAAATTTTATTTTCATAAAGCTGCGACAGCTACATGCTGTTGAATAATTGGAATTACGCCTCGTAAACGACAAAACAGGACTTTTGAGGGCGATCGCGGCCTATATCGACCATTTATTTAGCGTTTTTGATTATTGAAAAACCTCATCTTTGTATTATCGAGAAACGAGAACGCGCATTCCGCACACTTGCAATCCTGGAAAAACGAGTCTACCCCATTAAGGGGAAGAAATATGGCTTGGAGCGTTTGTAGAAAAGCCTACAGAGACGGTGCCAAAAGCAGACGAGGCGGTATTTTTTTTTGTTCCTGCCGAGTGCCGTTCGCGGTGTTCCCCGGACGATCTTCTTTTTTTCACAACAATTAAGCTTAACGAGCCGCTGTTTGCCGGACATATTTGAGGCGGCTTCCCACTTATTAGCGCCGGCACGGCGCTAACTCTCCGCTCGTAACGTCGCGCGTGTTTGCTCGCTACATACTGACGAAGAACCGACTAAAGACGACAACGACAACGACGAGGAGGATAAGGAGATGAAGGAGGAGCTGGAGGAGGACAAACAGCTTCCTCTACCCGGTTGTTTACGCTACCCAGACGTACCGTAGATTGCCATGATTTGCATGCATGTAATATTTGGATACCTTCCACGGTCTATTCAATGTCACACCGCGAAATTGGTATCATTGTTAATTTCCTGCGAACCGTTGGCTGATTATCCCGAGGTAGACAACCTGTCTTTCACACACGACCGCCGGGGTGAAGTGGCGACAGGCTAATTATTCCGACATCAGCGAGTTTATAAAGTTTTCTGAACGTATCAGTGGTACATATTAAGTCTTTCACGAGTAATTGCCATTAGCAGGCGCAGCTGCGTGAAACACACTGCATGAAATTGCCGTGAATGGAGGTAGAAAATATTTGTTATATTTCATCTGGGAGAAGGGGCACTAATCGAGAAGAAAATGTTACCCCCTCTCTACCAGTACCGAATTAGCCCCGTTCGTCGCTAAAAAATATCCTTTGTTTCTGTTTACCGGGTCTCCTTTGCTCTCCTACACGATATAGAAAGTGGAGATCCGTGCGCGTGCAACTCTACTCGGCAAACAACCGTCATTTGCATATGCGGCCCTTTAGCTTCTGCTTAATTAGGAAAACGCGATGTGTGCTTCTCGCGGCGCGGCGTTTCTGCCGGCTGTTGCATTCGAGAATCCTGATAAATTACCCGATCCGCTCATCTTTGAACGCGAAAATCTAGTATCTTGTTTAACAGTCGGACATCCTCTTCGTGATTAGCTTGTTTTTCATATTGCTACCATTCTTCTTTTGCAAAGAGCACCGTCGATTCGAATGGTGGCTGGCATGTGGTGGTTCTTCACACTGATCATGGTTTCTTCGTACACTGCCAACTTGGCTGCGTTCCTCACAGTAGACAAGATGGAAACTCCTATCAAAGGTGTGGAAGATTTGGCGAAACAAACGAAGATAAAGTACGGAGCTGTTGATGGCGGATCCACATCTGCTTTCTTCAGGGTATGGCTGGTGACAGTTCTTCGATGAAGACTAATAACTTTGATAAAAAAAACAATTTAGCTTTATTCCGAATGCAGGATTCAAATTATTCGACGTATCAGCGTATGTATGCGGCAATGATGGAGGCAAGACCAAGTGTTTTCACGAAGAGCAACGATGAAGGTGTCGAACGGGTGCTTAAAAAACGCGATTATGCGTTTCTTATGGAATCCACCACGATCGAGTACAAAATGGAACGGCAATGCCAATTAGACAAAGTCGGAGGATTGATCGATAACAAAGGATACGGAATCGCTCTACCGCGAAGTAAGTTTAAAGGATTATCAGTTTTGAATAAATTCGATAATGTTAATACTCCGGACTAATACAATTGCAGTTCACGTAGAAATAATAATTACTTGTTGAAGCACGCGAACCGCGTTACAGTGCGTAACGAAATTATCGACGGAGATCAATTGCCGGAACAATAAATTAACAAACACTAATTAACGCTCGCCGTAATGTTCGCAATTGTGGTCGTCCCGTCCCGTATATTATTTGATGATCTAACGTATGTATAGCGCGATGCTATGAACTAATCGATAACTCTTGCAACCTCGCGAAACAATAATACCTGGAATTGGTTACAATTTGATATTACTATTTTAATTTACTAGTTTGATATTATTTGTAAAACAGGCTAATGATCAGGATAGTGAGGTATTGTAAAGTTCGTACAATTTACTAAAATCGAAAAAAAATGAAAAAGAAGGAGAAATGTTCATTTGCCTATCTGCTGTTTCATTGCATAGTAATTAACAATTTCTTGTCGCTTGTTTTCGGTTAAGAGATGTTTAAAAATCTTTCTTATATTCCACAGTTTTTATTTTATTTTTATTTTCAGATTCGCCGTACAGGACACCTATAAGCGGCGCAATACTAGTGCTACAAGAAAAAGGAATACTTCAAGATTTAAAGAAAAAGTGGTGGGTGGAGCGAGGGGGTGGGAAATGCGCGGCGGGTGAGGTCGAGACAGCAAGTTCAAGTGAATTAGCGTTAGCCAACGTCGGTGGTGTATTCTTGGTCCTTCTATTCGGATGTTGTGGCTCGTTTGTCCTCGCCATTTTCGAATTCCTTTGGAACGTGCGAAAGGTCGCCGTAAGCGAAAAGGTGAGCTGCCACTACTTATTCCCACATAGAATCTTATCTCGCCTCGTGATCTTCCTGAATCGAATGATGAATGTTCGATCATCGTTTAGTCGCCGAAAGATCAAAGAACCATTCCTCCGTGCACGGACGGCATTCAATTTTTAAATTAATATTATCATTCCACTTTTCAATAATGCAATCACATCGTGTGTAATGTTTGTAATTCAACTTCTATGGGCTGCACATACTCGAAGATTCAACAGGTCTTCCAAAACAGTTATTTTTAATCAAATGAATTTTTATCTGGAAACGAACATTTCGGTTTAAACAATTGTTAGAATGTCCTCCTAACTTTCTTTTTATTTTTGATTTATTAAAACGTTTAAAGGACGAAATAATTCTTATTAGGTTTATTCTATTTCGTACCCACCGATCTAATCGCATTACAAGGTCGTAGGTTTCGAGTAAGATAAAGATGCCCGTGTATGCAGCCCATTAAATCCACGATTCGCATAAATCCGTGCTTGGGAGCAGTTTCGTTTTTTCCGCAAAAGAATTTAGTAGTACATGCGATTCCGTGGAAGAAAGATTCAAGGGGGTGTAGCGATTCTTTCGGACGATAATGAAAAAGGAAGGAGTCGGTGGAAAGGTTCATTGTGACGTTGAAACGCGGCAGAATAAACGACGTTGATTTAATTAAGCGGTGCCTGGACACGAAACCATTTTTCGTCGGCGTTCTTACAGGTCACTCCATGGGAGGCGCTGGTAGCGGAATTGAAATTCGCCGTGAACATTTGGGCGGAGACGAAACCCGTTAAAATCTCGAAAAGCAGTGGCACGAGTTCGATGGAAGGCGGCATCGGTCGGACCGCGTCCACCGCTCGTTCTATAGTCGGCTCGTTCCTTCGACTGGACATGCTGGACAAATTCGACAAGGATAACAATACGAACGATTCTAGCAATGACCGCAAGGTCAATTAAAATTACTTTCGACGCCGTGCAATCGAATGGGTGGAGCGAGGAGTCAATCGATTGGATTCGATTCTTCCCGGGGAACCGAACCGAGATTGTTCATTACATTGCATACCATTTTAGTTTGCGCATTTAGTCTACGCACCTCATCGGTGGACTGTGGATTTTCGTGAAAAATTAATTAATACTCTGTGGATTTGATGCATTTATGATAGAAATGGGTAGTTCTAATTTCTGACAGTGAAGAAATTTGAAGAATTTAAATATACCACTATATTATCGTCAATCTATGAAACATATTCAACAAGAAATTAAATATTCATTTCACTCCAGCTTGTTGAAATTCAGGTAGAAAGATTTTATTTTGCATAAAGATCCATAGTCTATTAATCAAAGTAATACCAAAAGGTTCAGTTCTGTTATGCTTCAACACTCAGCCTACCAAGCTTTAAAAGTAGCCAATACGTGTTGCCTTATAAAAATAACAAGATTCAATTTATTTGAACTTTGTGCGGTTCATATTACAATATCTAGAAAAGCATCTTCATAATTTCAATAATTGTGAAATAGACAATCTGCCATTTGACCGGTGTTGGCAGGTTTAGTGTTAACAATAAAAGACTTGTTGAAGAGATACAACAGAATATTGATATTTTCAATACACTTTCAATGAACTTAAAGTGAACAATTCTAATATCCTGTGTCTCGTGCACGATATGTATCGATCGACATTAACCAATGACAGATGACTAGGGTCGAATGGTGCAAAATGACAGACGATCAGCATTCGAGGAAACCGAGGGATAAAATGCAGCACCGCCATATGCCTCCGTATATATAAAGTTGTCATCCCCGAGAATAGTTCCACAACGACGACGTCATGGAAGGCAGAAATCTCCCCTGTAGGTCCGTAAAGGAATCCAACAATATTTGGACTCGGCTACAATGGCGCTAACGAACCGTGCCCTTGGTTTAGAAGATTTTCGTCCCGAGAAATCACCTGGAGGTCCCTCGATACCGGAACCCCCTCCTCGAGAAGTATGCCGGCATCTTTGTGTCATTATTACCGAGGGGCATTTCTTCGCGTAACCATCGATCGTCTACGAGGAAAGACTTTCAACTTTACCGACGGCACTCGCGTCACAGAAATGTCAGCAATTGATCACGCTCACAAAAGCCCGTCAAATTCTCTTGGGTCTCCGGTAACCGAACGGTTTGACGTTCTGACATGAACGTAAATCAGAAAGAAACTTTCTATCGGAATAAATGTTTTGTTAGGTAAGAAAATTATCAAGTGCTGTTCATTATTTTTTTTAAATAAAAAACACCATCTTTTCGTAACGAGTACACGAGTACCTTCCCCTTCTACGACGATATTCCACCACCCTAAGTCACAATGTCACGTGACCAAGCCGGTACTTTCAGAGAGAGGGTAATTTTCTCTGATCTGACGACTCTGCTCAGGAGTGGGGGTGGTACTTACAATTAATTACCCAGAATTACGTAAACGAGACGTAAATAGAATTTTTTATGGCTACTGAAAAACCCCATCTTTACATTGTCGAGAAAATACCAGGCAAAGCCCTTTGCAATCCTGGAAACGAGAGTCTGCCTCCTTAAATTGCATTATTTTTTGAAGCTACCCGAATTTACAATATTTTCATGACTTTTTCTCCGGCAAATACGTAAATCCTACACTATAAAGCTCGATGAATGCATAAACTGAAATTGTGACATGCGACGTTTTTCCTGGCAACCACAGATATGTGTCCGAAACGTAATCAGGAATTTCGCAGTTAGTCCAGCAATTACAGGTGAATTCTTTTAGTTGCGTGGTTATTGCGCGTTGCGGGAAACACGCGGAAATCGATTCGATCCCCGAAGGCGGCGAGGTGTCCACAAAGCGGAACACGTAGGCCGCGGTTAATTTCCACCGCGCCGCACCGGCGCGAATCAAAGGGGTCTTCAAAGTATGAAGTCGTCGTATCGCCGTGCCTACCAGCAGTTTGGTGATAAAGGTGTAAGGACATCAATTAATACTCGTTTTCATTGCGGCCGTAAAAGCGCGTAACACGATTACGGGCAACATTTACGGCCGGCGAACGAGCTGTTAACGGTACGGTATTTTTCGCAAAGGGACGTTCATAATCGCGGGTGTGTTTCATGAAACGAAATATTTTCTCGTCCCCCCCCCCCCCCCTCCTCCTTTTTTTTTTTTTTCATGTTCCTTTCTCTTTTTTCGGCTGTTTTACGGTCACGCTGACTTGTCTTTTATGAGCCAACGCGTTTAGAGCTTGACGCACCGCACGGCAGTATATTATTCAGCGAAATGTCGCGCGTTACACTTGCTCGGACGCGTCGCCCCGACATTTACCGATTCAGATCGCCGAGAAGTCTCCGACCTCTCCGCGGTCGGCTGCTTTCCTCGGATTTATAGCGAATTGTTTATACGGAGAGATATTAAACGATCGTACGAATGTTTGCACAATTATGAAAATTAATTAAACCCAGCACAATAGTATTCGTCGAAATCATTTTTATTGGCAGTGAATTGATAATGATTTGCAGTGAACTCTGTTCATACAGAGAGATATTAAACAATCGTACTCGCACAAATTGGAAAAGAACGGAACCGAGTAGTTATTCATCGCTGTAATTTTTATTGATGGTACAATCATAATAAAGTACTACAATAATTAATGTACGAACTCTAATTATTCGAACATCGTAAAATCATCAGAAGCAGGAAGTTCGTAGCGGCAGAGGCTCGCATAAATGCAGTTCAATTTGCAATCGATAAATAACTGATAAATACGGGTCGGATCTTTATGTACTTATCAATTTTTACGGACTGAGCCGTAAAATCTGAAATCGAACAGAATTTTGTTTATTTCCTTGATGGTCCGGTATGATTTCTACGTGAAATAAGTATGGCAATAAAGTTTATGAAACGTTTTTAATATACGACGTTGTAAACGCATAAAACCTAGAGTCTATTAATGAGATTCTCGGAATCACGATCTGCGCTTCCGAAACAGAAAATCTCATAATAGCATGATATGCGACTGCGTCGTTCGATAACTTAAATATCTAAAAGCCAAGCATCATCGTAAAACCGTAAAATTCATAGATTTATAATTGGGAATAAGAAAAACGATCTTGAATGGTACATATATAAAAATGCCGTAGATTTTTTCTTATATCGAGAGATCCGAAATAATGTAATTATTTTAAGAATCAGTGAAATCTTATTTGATCTATAATAATACGCAATTTGTCTAATAAGGAGAAAGTCGGAGGAGAATTTCAATTTTATCTTTCTGTTTCACATAAATATATGTAGCATAGAATTAATTCGACGAGAGAACGCGCCTACACAATTCTTTCATCCCACCGACGTCCTTCTACGACTGTTCGAGGAGTACCATTTACGTTCTGTCGAACAAGGGTAAGGGGGGGGGGGGATCCGTAGCCTGGACCAGCCATTACTAATTAAAGATACCACATTACGCTTAACGATCGCCTATTCGGATTCCGAATATCGGAGAAAATCGTTCAAAGATACCGAAAGGGCAATAATAACGCGCCATGTCCGCTTTAACGACGCCCCGGACCAATAAAGTGTCGCTTTCAGAAAAGAGTACCGAGCGGAATCCATTCCGGGCAAACGTGACTAGTAAAACTCGAGTCCGATGTGATTCAAATGACCGAGGATTTAAACGCCTAGCGGATTCAGATTATCGGAGGAATCCCCCTTAATCGACGGTGGAATAAATCGTCGTGCAAGGGGTTAATTAAGTTTTATGGTACGAGCAGTCGTAGCGGTCGTTACGCAGGTGTATGGGCCGCGTTATCTACGATACATCTTCATCTTCGCGAGGCTGACTTGGCCAATTGAAGCCTCTCTTCTACCGATGGTAAGCACGTTCTCTCTCTCTCTCTCTCTCTTTCTTTCTCTTTCTCTCACTCATTCTCTTACTCACTCGCTCGTGCACGCGCTCGCGATCTTATCGTGCCCCAGTGAAAACAACAGGTGCACGAAATCACGGCTGCTACCTCGAGATCTACCGTCCGCGCTCTCATGTCCTTTACGACCGCACCGAATTTCAAATAGGATCGTAAAGTTGTATCCTTGTACGTTCCCCGCCGGTCCTTCTTCCTGATGCAGCTCGCCGACCCTTCTGTATTCCGTCGAAGAAAACTGAGAAATAGGAGAATGTAAAATTGATCTGAGTAAATAGCCTGCTGCCGTGTCTGACTTCGGATGATAAGTCTCGCTGGCGTGTACCCTTCCGAGAGATCCCGTGCTGAACAGATGTTTCCGCTAGAGATAGACACAATATTTTGCAACTTCTATTACCGGAACTGATGGGACTGGCTAGATACGGAAGTTTCCGACAAATTACGGCTGATGGAAGAAGCAGTTCAATTAAACGAATGTGGCAGTTCAATTAAACTACAACATATTCAAACGAAATACATTATGTGAATTTGACACCGAGTGAAACTAAGTTAGAAAAAAATTAAGAATGGGTCGAGGAATAGAAACATTGGAAAGTTTTTTAATGTTGTCTATACATAACCTAATATTGTCTATGAAAATAATATTTTTCAAACGGGTGAAATTGTTTTTATGCGATATTTGATTTTCAATGGAAGTATCGTCGTAATTTCAACCATCTTACGCGGTGGCAGGTTTGTCGTTCGTTTTCCGTGAAAGGTATGAAGCTCGCAGTCGCCTTTTCCGTCGTCAAAAACGAGGGCGCTTTTGGGGTTGTTTCGCCTTTGAAAAAAGTCTGGTAGATCGACATCCTCGTCCGGTCCACTCGAAAATCCTAACCGAGATACTTCCGACGGCATTTCGGAGTTAGGTATCACTGGATAAGCCGTTGGCCGGAGCCATGGCAGCGCAGTATCAGCTGGCCGTTATCCTCGGACCTCTCTGTTTCCGAGTGACATTCGCGAAATCGTCGGCATACCTAAAGCTAGCAAGGGACGAACAGAGGGAAGATCGGTGAGTGAGGCCGTCCACATAAAATCCGAAGGTGTTAAGCAAGGGGAGCGTGCGTGGAAGCTCAAACGGAGTGGCTTCCCTCAAAGGGGGAACCGCGGGGCCGGCGTTCGCTCGCCGACTCGTAGGAATTGAAATTGATTTCGGTCGACTTCCATTACTCAAAGAGGACCAGAGAAACGCGCACCGACAAAAGTCACAGACCGATCCTACGTGGATAAGAGGCTTGCCCCCGTAGCCAGGACCCGCTCGAACGAGACGAGAGGTCCCAGCCGGCCGTGGCCCAGGAATTCCTGGCGAGTTTCACCAGAGGGAGAGGGAGCCGGAACTCTTTTTCTCACTCTACACGACCCGCCCTTCTATCCTTCTATCTATCCGTCCTTCCCCCGGACGACGGTGGTGTCGAATCAATTTTTGGGTGGCTAACGCTGCGGCTCGTTTCGGGGATGATCGCCATGGGCTTGCGGACCGAGTGCGGAGAGATACTCGTGGGATCGACGCCATCTTTTATCTGGGAATCGTGAAATGGAACCAGGTGACAGTTGCTACAATGATTAACGTTTTTGTACCGGCGAAGAGATCCGACGGGTTTTCAAATAAAAACACTCCGTGGCTTTATCGCAGCGTCGAAATAAATTTCGTTTCACGACAAATTCCCGGCTACCTCCGCTTCCAATTTCTTTTGAAAATCTACTTTTTAGGTTGGTTTATTTAACACTGAATCTACCGCGACGGGTCAAATGGCCTATTTTTTTATGGGAATTTATACAATATATTTTTTGACTCCAATATGTTATAGTAACAATCGCACAAAATATAAATAAATATAATCTTGTTATTTTTATAATACTGTACGCATCAACATCTTGGGTTATTGCCGACCGCGTTACATTACGTTAGTGTTTCCCTAATATTTACTAGGATGTTAACTCTTCGCACTCGGAGCTATTTTAATTCGAAAATCAAACGTTTCTTTTGAACTAGAGTATGTATTTCTATTCTCTATGATTTTTTAAATTTGGTAGGTATGAAATTGATATGATACCTCGTGCAAAACTTAAATGTTTAGTAATTGGTTAGATCCCGACGTATATCTAATAATGTGAGCAATTATTTAAATAATAGTACAGCAATTTTTAGTGACGCTTCAGAGGCGCCACTCGAGTGCTAAGGGTTAAATCTCCTACGTTCTACCTGTAAGGATGAGGTTGTGTTTAACTGAAGTGGGGTCTTCGTATAGTGAGGGCTTTTGAAAATTTGCTGAATTCTCTCGTCGACAGATCGAACATTCCTCTAGATTGTTTATTTCTCGGACAATTTTAGTTTGATTTATATTCGAAGCGTGAAAATATTCCAAATGAAACTTTCGCTTACAAAAGCATCCTTCCGAAGTTTGTCTACATTTCATGGATCATTTAAAAATCATTTTCTTCTTGGCCGGTAAATTGTTCTACCGTATTGTGTCACCGAGTTGCTTTTATGACTGACGGTAATCGTCGGAGAAGCGGGACCACCCGGTAGATACCACTCCAGAACTTCCGGAATCTTTCCGTGTTAGGATTTCCCGGGAAAGGGAGTTGGGCTATACTTCCAGGAACCTAGACTCTGCTGGAACCGTCGGGGAATTTCAGAAATTTTCGCTCGAATTCGTAAATACGTGTGTATTACATTGGTACACGGACGTTTCAACGAATCGATGAATGAATTGGGAAACGTACACCGGGTCTGACGAGGCGTGGACGAATGTGTGTCTACCACTTACTTCACAGTGTGCCGAGGGAAGGGGATAGCCGGGTTGTTTGTCGAAATCTGAATTAATGGAGGAATTGGCAGGAATCAATTTTTAGATTGATGAACTATGGAAGAATGTGTTCGGAATTTCTTCGCCGTTCGAAGACCCCGAAGAGTTCCACGATTGAAATCTATTTGATTGCTTAATAGCATGCAATTGATTGCAATGGGTTCTTTATTCGAATCGTTAGCGAGCAATTAGTCGGGATCTCCTGCTTGGTACAGCGCAGTTTTCAACGTCGGTTATTCCAGTATGATATTTTTCAATTCTCTCAATCTTTCTATTATTTAAAGTTTCACCTACTCGTTCCCATCGTAAATGTATGAAATCCCATAGTTAAACAAATCTTCAAGGTACAGAGAGAAATGTACTTCATTTAATTAGAGTAATACTGATACGGTAACATATTCATTTATTAACAGTTTTACCAATTTACATATTTTGGTTGAACGGAACGTGGTGCAAATGAATTGTGCAATCGATAGCTACAATAACGGCAGAACAAGCAAACAGTATTGTAAGTTTCGCCTACTTGTTTTTATTATTATTTAATTAGGGAAATACTGATACGGTAACATATTAATTTATTAAAAGTTTTAACGATGTACATTATTCGATTCAACGTAACGTGGTGCAAATGAATTTTGCTACCGATAGCTGTGCAACGGCGGAAGAACAAGCAAGCTGTATTGATTCGCAAGATTTATTTCCTGCCAAGTCTAAAACACTCCAGAGATGCTTTGGACGCCCCCGAATATAGGCTATTCCATCGCGTGTACACAGAACAAAAGAGGTCGCGCATAGTTTACGTATATCGCAGGAATTTCAGTATAGTACGCGCCAAAATGTCGGCACGGTGCAGTTTATTAGTATGCAAAGTGGAGCGAGAACACGAAATGTGCCGAAACTTTGCTTTAGAATTTCGAAGGAAGACTATTAAACCAGATGCTTCGCTAAGATGGATCTACGAGGATAAGTCACATTCGCCTTACGGTTCAAAATGGAGTCTAATTCCTCAATCTTCGTGTTAATCGACTCGAGAACAATTATTCCTGAAAGCATATAGCAAATATTTTTATCGGCCCTACTGATATTTAGTCGGTAGTATCGAA
Source organism: Lasioglossum zephyrum (assembly GCA_028455615.1). NCBI lineage: Eukaryota > Metazoa > Arthropoda > Insecta > Hymenoptera > Halictidae > Lasioglossum > Lasioglossum zephyrum. Next base: position 8,821,634 of record CM052321.1, on the reverse strand, counting down.
AAATTGATTCTCCGTGATCACTACGTGCTTATCTATATCCTCCTATCATTAGACTTCGTGTTTTACGTCATTATAGGATTCGTAACCTCATGTAATGATCTGTTAATGGACACATTAGATTCTAGTAACCGCTACCGGGGTCCATTAAGCCGTGTTCCATAATTAGTTAAGTACACACGTACTCCACTGAATTTCGACGCTATCCTCTTTGAAAACTCTCCACCAAAGATACTACAATGTCCTCTCATTTTTATCAGAAACATTACACGGCTCCAGCACCGGCGAGTTTCGAATCTATGGAATTTTTCATTTTCTTTATATTTTTTTATACGAGTATAATTTAATTTTACTTGCAGCTTCTCGCACACTGCTGTTGCAAAATTGGATTTCATTCTACCGTATTCTCGAAATTAAATGCGACAATTTTTCTAGTCGTTTCTTAATGAAATTATTCCTGAATAAGGACATTCTTAAATGTCTTTCAATCTTGCTTCTATATTGCTCGTGTAACCACTTACAATATATTTTTTATTAAAATTTTTGTTACTTACAATATATGTTGTACAATATATTTTTTGACATGACTATTTTTGACAGGCTCTTTTGGGGGAACCGTGTGAAAACGCAGAGTAACGTCACATTTTGGAGTTTGAAGCTTCGAAGGGCAGTCTTTTTGGAGAGAAAAGAGGTTTAATAAAAAAAAACTCGTAAAAAATAGAGATTTCGCTGGAAAAAACGAATTTTTGGAGCATCGATGGCGTCGGAATTCAAGCGTGGGCGGCGTCCCGACGCGGCGCGGCGCGGCTCGGCGGCACCGCACAGCGGTATGCAAAGCTGGAGTCCCGGGGAACCAAGCTCCACGATGATGGTATCGGCGCTTGTTAAGGGGACTCCAGACTATCGCAGCGGGGTGCTTCCCTCATCGGCGAGGCTTCAAGAGAGCGCGAGGCCTCCTCGCCAGCCCACGGAAACACCGCGCGCCTCCAGACGGATCGTTAAAAAGTAAGAGAAGTAATGGCCCTATGCCGAAAGTGGCGTCATGGGTTCACCGCGCGGCACGGTGAATCGCCCCCTTCGCCAACGGCGAGAGTACTGATTTCGAGGCGGGTAGGAGGAAAAGGCAACGAAGGGGGAGGACACTCGTCGAACCTCTTATTTATCTCGATCGTTTCGCTAAAGTTATACCGGCAATAACGCGGTATTGACTAGGCCGCGGGTGTTCATGCAAATTCGGCAGTTTAGAAATTAATTTGTGGAAGCTTGATTGTACGAACTGCTGTAATGGCTTGGTGTACATACAGCCAGTCTCGTAGTTGATGGTACACACTTTAACCCTTATGTAGTCCACCACAATGTATAGATTATTTAAAACCCTTTTGTATTAAACATATTCTCATTTGAATGGACATTCATAGAAACTCTGCCAAGCTAGATGGATTAATTTACCAGACGATATGTGCCTGTATAATTTTTTACAACTCATTACAGGCAAACGAAAAAAAAAATTTTTAAATCGCGACTTTCATTTTTTACGAATTTAAAAGAAAATTATTTATCTAATATGTAATAATAATTATATTATTATAATTATTCTAATATATTCTAATATATAATATATAATTATAATCTAATTAAAAAAACTCTAGTAAAAAAACTGAAGCTGTTAGTTTCAATTTTGATAAGGTGTACGAAAACTTTGTACATCCACTGTGGTTAAAAAAATGTGGAGACGCGTAAGTGTTAAGCCCGAAACATTGAAAGAGAGTGGATTATAAGAAACATTAAGCGTATTTTAATAACGATAAAAAAGATAGCCGGCGATAAGCGAGGTTGCTGGCTCGTGTAGACTTATGTGGGTGACCGGCCCCCGTCCGTGCAAACAAGTAGCTCGTGTTGGTTCGTGTAAGCTGCTCTCCAACAAACCACCTTGTCTTGGCTTCCTTTGTAGTTACCGCCTCTAGGGCGAGCACAGTAGACACGTTTTCGCTCCCTAATAAACACAACTGATATATAATATATGCCTAGTGGGCCTGCTTATGGTGTACCTTAAGCGGACGTCCGAAAAAGAAATGAACACGGAGCCTGATATATGATGCATCGTGAATTATCATAAAACGATATTTCACTTTTTTTCCTATGAAGAGACGCGGATCCTCGAAACCGGCTGACTAAAGCGGCATTAAAAACCGGAGAGAAACGAAAATAATCGAGCCGTGCCGAGCTGTGAAGCCCACAACGTTGAAGGGTTGCTAATTGGGGGTTGGCTTAGTTCTTCTGCACAGTAGCTCCACTAAACTTGTCCTACTAATTCACCTACGACCAAACTAATTTATTCCCTATTAAACCGGAATTCGTTTAAACGTTATGCCAATTTTCACGTACTATAAGTCGATTAAAATTAATAATCATTATATAAAGTTACCGGGAAGTGCAGCTGCATAATTTTTAATATTTATAAAAATATAGTGGAATTAGTACTAACTCCGTATCTTTTACAACTTGCTCGAAGCGTTCGCTTGCGTTTGATAACAACTTTGTTTTCCAACAGTGAAATTGTTTACAATGCTCTCTGATTACAATTACATAAAGAATCCGACGATGGTGTAAAAGATTCATTTGTCGCCGAGGTATTCGGTCGGCTCGAGGAACCTGGCGGTCGTGCAATGCATCCTGCCGTGCAAAAACCGGGCAGGCGTGTGCAAAGCATCGAGAGATAATCACTGCCACGTGGCTGCCGCCACGCTGACCCGTTTTTGCGAGCATTACGTATCCCTAATCCGGACCAACGGCAGCCATAATTGTTTCGCTTCTGTTCAACCGTTCGCCGCCGTGACTGTAATCTGGTGAACTTGCTTCGGCCATTTTCAAGATAAACTCGCTTTACCTGAATCGTATTTTTCGCTCGCAATATCATCGTCATTACCATCATCATTATTGCGTTCACGGCTTCTATAAATCAATTGTATATATATACCAGTCGCGCAACTCTTTATGGAAAGTGAAAAATTTTCTACCCGAATCGCAACAGATTTATTTTCTTTCCAAATATGTTTAATGGACTGAAAATAAATTGTCCGAACGTTTGTTACCGTTATAAATTACACCCACAGATATGGTAGACATAAAGGAATCATTACGTTCGCCTTTGTTGGAAGCCGCGGCGAATAAAAATTATTCTATTATCCTCCGATTCTATTGAGAAATTTAAATAATTCCCGTCGCGTAACCTTTTGGATATTCTTCAACGGCTTTTGAAATCGGTCTCGTTTTTGTTTTGGAATAGCGAACGGATCGGCGTAGCCGGGACTATCGTCTGATCTCGGTCTTTAAATCTCCTTCATTTATAAGCGCCTCTTAACGATTTCTTCTCAGCAGGATCCGCCGATTTAGTGCACGCGAATGCAAATGCCTTCGGACGAATTTGTCGGCTGGATCTGACGAACCGACAAATACCGATCACGGCGACGCGGACGTTTCCTTATCATAATGGCTTCTTAGAACGAGCCCTTATCATTTTTACAAACCGGTTTGATAATCTTTATTAATTGGATGCTACTCGCGGCTCATTTTACTTTCCCTTCGTTATTACGCTGACTTACAGGCGACAACCATGCGCCATTACTTCCGTCCAATCCCTTCACGTTACTCACAGATTCCCGAACGAGAAACAAATTCCACTCCGCACGCTCATTAACCTTCCGTCGCAGCGGCTCTAGGTGATACATCAATCACTATTTTGCTATATATTTATATGAATTTTTATATGAGAGTTCTGTTGTATAATGATAAAAAAATATTTTTAGAACCAGACAGTTTATTCTAATCTAATACATTAATACATTCATTTTTAAATTATTAATTGTTCATTAAAGAGCTGAAATCTGTTGACTGATCTGCCAGATACACTGCATTGGTACATTATCCCCTGCTTATTAAAATAACTAACCATTCCTCTATAATAGCGAGACGGTGTCAATGTTTAAATATGAAATTAAATACGATAAATGTAAATTTTCTTCTTTCACTAAGATACCGTTCAGGACAAAGAAATTCTAATCATAGTAAATGTGAAGACAATAATACGACAAGCAGATAAAAGAAGCATTACCATTGATTTTCAAAATTTTTATCTAAGCACTTGTGCGAATATTTAGCGTTCAAATGTTTCTAGCGAAATTCTCTATTCTTCAGAATACTGTTAGACGACCCATTTTTCCAGGTATTTAAACAAGTTACGCGTATTCTATGCTCGTATAGATTTACCCTAGTAAAATCCCGGTTCGACGAAGGAACAACCGGCCGAGAAGACCAGAAACGGAAGCGAGTGATACAAGTATATTTTCCCGTGGCAAAAAGACCGTAAAAAACCAACCACCGATGGAATAATCCAGAGCCTGATCAAAGCACGGTTTCGAGGAGCCGACGATGCCGACGGCTAATTAAGCGCCGGCGGATTTCTCGATGCGGCTTCGGACTCGCGAAAACATTACATGATCGGTCGTCGTATACGATTACGTCGTTTTTATCCGTAAAAAAAGGCGCGCAGGCCGCGTGGATATGCCGTATTCGTGCCTGTTTCCATATCACGTCCGTAACCATGCCGGTACATCAGAGGGAACTTCCGATCTTTTGAATATTCCCACTGGCGAGAGAGCGCGCACACGCCGTGCCGGAAGGGACATCTCCTTATAAGCTCACCGACTTGACGCTTTTTAACTGTCGGCCTCTGTTCGACAAGCCGACCGGGCGACTGATTTTTAATTAGATTTTTGCCCCCGCCGAGACCACCCAAAGAATGCTTTTCAAACCGGACGGAAAGGTTTCTTTTCGCTGGACGAGTTAGAATCGAACCAGACACTGTTGTAACCGATCTCTACACTTTTTGCGCTTCTACCGCTGCGCTGTAGAAATTGTTAGACGATTGCAACGGTTCCTGCTCGATTTACAACATAAAACAAGACATCTTCGAATACCTGTTTTATCATAATCGATTGTCGGGTTGTTCACGCCGGTATAACTTTTTCTTGCAATTAGGAAGCAATTTATAATCGTTTCTAATCAAGTGGTTTACAATCAAAACGCATTGCACGAAAGAAAAAAATTGTGTGCTGTTTTAAAATCGTAAAGAGTCATGTAACTCGATGAATATGCCAAGAGAAAAATCAGAAATTCTACGAGCATGAGATTTTTCAGTTGCCTAGAACAAAATGTCATAAAACTTGGTTTGAATGGTAAAACATTGACTTTCATCGAGAAAACGAAATGACTTTTCGAACGATCTAGATATTTCCAAATACTCTTTTAAAAGCGTATTGCATCAAATGGAATATGTGTTATTTTCAAAGTTGTACGAATACTCACAAATAAATAATATGACTGACCATTTAAAATACTGTTTTTTTTTTTTGTGCGGGAAGGGACAAATTCAGTTTCACGACACAGTGTGGTGCAGTATTGTCGCCGAGTGTATTTATTTAGCCAATTTGTCGGTATCGCGACGGGGAGTCGGTATCCTGGTAGGATCCTTGGGAGCGTGGTCCTCGCCGTGGAGATCCTCGTCCAGGAATAACCTGTCTCGAGGCTCGGTTTCCTCGAGCATTGAGCGAACATAACCGATTGGATTCGAAATCGAGCATACGAGGTGCTCATTGGCCGTGACAGCGCACGGGGTGAACAGCGAGGGGATGTTTAGTGGCGAGAGACTAGAAGAAAGAGGCCGGGCGGCACAGTTCAAAGAGATGGTGACATGTGACCGGCATTGTGAGCCGGTGAGCCTCTCTATGCCGTGTGGTTACGCGCTTTTCTATTGCGACGAAACGGTCTGGTTCTGGTCTCTCTCTCTCTCTCTTTCTCTCTCTTCGCTTGCTTTGACGGCCGCCTCGCCGACGTCTACTCCTCAGGCAACCCTGAAAACCGATTCGCATCCCTTAAGCTCCCTCTGGCACGGTACGCCACCATGTTCACGACACCGCGGCTATAAACGTGGTTACTTTTGTGGTACCTCAAAGTATGCTGCGACGAACCATTTTGAAATGGTACTCTGTATTGGCCAGAGCTCTTTGTAGTTTTGGTCCGAGCTGCTCTCGGCTTCACGATACCGATACTGCGCGTACACAGCTGCGATTGATAGTACAAATCCAAATACTTTCCATTTAAGCGGTTAGAATACAGTAACAAGTGGAGAAGATAAATTCGATTTTCTTCGAATACAATGTGATATTGAAACATACTTACATGTGTAGGCAAATGCAATGTTAAGAAATGCTTTGTTATGATCTTTAGTGAACATCATAGCTTCTGCCATTAATTTCTGTATATTTTGAGGTAATGATGACATATTACCAATTATACGAACACAGTCTCTGCAATCAAAATATATCTTATTATACTCTTGAACAAATCTAAACATACTTCTTGGACAGTAGTTTTTGAAAGATTTTCAAACAACAGTACTTTTGATTAGAATTAGATCGTTTTTATAATAACTTTTTTTTTGTCGATTGTAAGTTTAAACAAAGTTGATGTTCTTGGCACACTGGTTCGATCAATTTAATTGAAAGCAATTTTGCAATATATTAATTTCGACGTTTCGGTCTTGGTTTAGTTATCGATCTGTTAATTATTAAAACACATGTCTTCGATGGAAAACTTCGATAGAAAATTTGTAAATTTGTGTTAATTTTGTATTTATATTTAACAAGATAATGGGAAAATGAAACACAATCGATCATCAATGCCTAATAGATATTATAATGAAGGTAAATGTAAAATTTTAATGTAAAGCGAATTGAAACTTCCAACACGACAATGCAGTTGCTCATATCAGTCGGGAAACTGTGACGCCTCTGTAGCAGCATAACATTAATTTGCTGAAATATCTAGCGTGGTTTCCACACCAAAATCTGATACGGAATCACTGTACGAAAAATGCGTGCTCAGTGTGCTGACAACAAACAATGCCAGAACATTGATTAATTACAAATTGTAGTCGAAACAGCTTGAATAGAGATACAGGCATATCGTATCCCAAATGCAATTGCAATCCTGTAAATTCGAATAATTAAATTCATTAAACATAGAGGGTGGCTTACGCATTGTATTCCCAGTTCATTTTTATCATAATATACTGTATTATCATAGTTCTGATTCCATGATTATGAGACAATAAAAGACTTGATTTTTCTTCAAGATATATTGCCGAATTGATTAGTAAAAGCAACCTCAGAAAATTACAGAGCTCGGAAAAGAGTTTGATGAATGCTCGCAATGTAAGAGCGTGAAAGGGTCAGGCAACATGGCGGCCGACGGGCTACCGGAGGATCGTGCAGTATTGAAATGGGTTTGCATTTCAAATTAACACGGTCCGCGGATCAAAATGAAGCATAATGACGCACTTTATACTTCGACATAAGCTGCTGCGCATTTCGTGCTTCAACATAAACCGTAGTAACGCGTTTGGACATCAAAGCGAAGCCGCAATACCTCACTTGATGTTTTAAAGGGGGCCTGCGTTTTGTAACTATTCCGAACCTGACTTTTATCCAGCGATGAAAACAAAACAACGGCTGTTTATGCGTGCTTGTCGTTTGAAACCATTGCGAATACATAGCGCGATATGTTTTCTCTCGCAAATTGTACAACCCGAAAAGACGTAAAAATATTTTCGTGGAAATTTTTAACGAATGCGAGCTGAAACGAACGAATACAAATTATACTTTCGGCTGGTTTCATTGCTCCTCCTGTTATATCACTGTATTATAGACATATTGTACCTGTTCAAGAGCTGAACTTAATTAAACGACACTGACGCAGGTGACAATTATAAAATTCTGAAGACAGAACAGTTAGTAAGCACACTCTTACCCGGGACTGTATGTCGAAACTTTTTCAGAAAGTAATTAAAATCGAAATTAACATCCTTGTATTTATGAACACTCCCGATGGGTTCGCAGATCTATAATTAAATGGAGTAGAAGCTATCCAATTTCCTGTTATAAATTGCTACCGTGAAGGAGATGCACGAATATGGGTTTATGCCTATGCTGATCGCGTCCTCTATTTAAGAGGACAGTCCATTAAGTTAATTTTTCTTTTTCTGAAACGGCTTAAATATAGTTTATTAACGTATATGATCAATGTTCTCGTTTTTGTAGGTACATTTATTCGAGCAAGAGAGCCAGCTAAATCGTAGTATCCTTATCCTATACAAATATAAATATAAGGATGAATACAAGGATTCACATCGACATCGACATTATAGAAATACTGTCAACATCGCTACCTTTTAATTTAGTTTTTTAATAAGGAATTTTCAAAATATACTTCATTAAAATGAAAAATGAAAATACAATACCGTATTAAAAAATTCACATTTTCTGTTTTTTTTCTAAAAACGAACTTTGAGCTTCTGAGACCTGACTGTGACAGTACACGTCTCAAAGATTGGTGTGATGTTGTCGTTTCTTTATCGACCGACCGAATGTTAATTCGAGTCGCTGTACTTAATGCGTGAAAATTAGAAATAGAATGGCGACCTTACGACAGAGGTTCGGCGAAAGAACATCGCCGTGTTTCCTGCGGATACCTAGAACACAACGCAACCAGTCGCTCGAGCAAAAGATCTTCGATCGTGGCCGGCCGCGCGGTCCAATTCGTGGAACACAGAAGACACGTATCGCGGCGATCTAAAGACGAGGCAACGATATTACGGTGGGGCCACGAAAAGGACACGTGTTCCGGACACGTGTGTCCTCCTCTTGCAGTTATCTAGCGGCCTATCTAACCGCATTGTGTTCTGGCCCATTGTAGGTACCGGGGCCGGCTTCCTATGCGTTGTCGGCCACACCACCGTACAGCTCCCCTTATAAATTCAGATGGAGGTTAATGAAGCATGTTGGATTCAGTTTCAAAATTTTCCGATCGGCAACACGCGCCTTCGATGAAAATCGGCGTCATTTTACGCGGCTCCTTGCTTCCTGTCTTTACGAGCCATCCCTACCGTCGCCCGCGCCAACTCGGCGACCTCAAAAAACCTCAAAAGCTAGAATGAGGAATTTAAGGATTTATGGCAAAAAAAATAGTAAAAGCAACATACAACAGAAAAGTGATTAGGGAGATTTAGCACTGCTCTTATATTATTTTCAACCTGTTAAGCCTATAAATTTTGCCACAGTTTGTTGTAATTGAGATACACAATTTTTATTTTGCATAAATATAATACAGATAAAGATTCTGTATCTTGCAACGAATGCAGACAATTTTAATTTAGCATAGAAATCCGCAGAATAATTATAACCATTATACATAATGTAACTTCAATAAGACGTTTTATGTAGGTATTATTTTCTTATAAAAAAGAGAAAATGGTTCACTGCAAGAAACAAGATTAAAAACCGTCTCTCCTGGCCGAGATCAGTTCTACGATTAATTATTTAATGAAACATAGTTTCTCCGCTTTCATTACTTTATCGATCGACCCGGAGTGGCTGGATCCAAAGAAGGAATTAATTAAATGTAGACGCAGCTTCCAATATTTGTGGTCGAGTCTTCCAAAGTTCGAAATTTTGCAGAGCATAGCGTTCGAACGTTCTCCGTTGAGGTGTCCCGAAAGTTTTACTAATAATAATCCTCCGAGACTCACCCAGCAATCCGCGATCAGGGAATTACAAGTTCCCAGACTTCCAGGATTATCGTGTTACTTATCCTTAGTGGCTTCGCGAAACCACCCGCAACCGTTGCAAATTGCAAGTTATTTGGTTTATAGTGGCCACTACCGGCCACCGGGATTCTGCGAACCGGTGATTGAAAATGAAACCGTAGACGGTCCCTCGAATATGTAGAACTTTGAAAATCACTGGAGGTATTTGCACAAACGGGAGGATCCGACGGAAACGCTTCACCCGTAATGTCGAATACTTATTACTTTCTGCTGAATTCAATTTCTCCGCGAATCTACTTCAAACGGTATTCTTTAAGATGCGGAATCCGTGAATCCGATTAAGTGAATTTTGCTCCTTGCAAAATGTAGAAAACTTCGGATTCTAGACGATTTAAAGAATGAAGGGAATCCTCTGAAGGACATTACCTACTTCCGTGAATCTTTACATAATTTTTATACAATTTTTTGTACTCAGAGTGTTAATAAAACTGTTAGTTCAAAGTGTAACCTTTGTATTACTTATACTAAATCGTACATAGATTTATGCGAGAAATGGTGCTTTTAGCCTCGCTTTACCTAGTTTGGTACAGTATACACGTTTCCAGCAGCATCCCCATCTTTCAAACCTTCTTTTAGTTTCTCTCGCGGACGTATATCAAAGAGGGGTAGCACGAAGGGGTAGAAAACATACTTGCTGGTTTACACGATCGGCTCGCAAGTTGCAGCCATCAGCACGCATTACATTAATTTATCGAGTGCTCGGCGACCACGGGGAGAGCACTGGCGTCGAGTACATCGTAATAACAATAAAGTAAAGGCTTATGGGACCCGGTCGGGATCGTTTCCGCGAAAAGTCATCGAAATGGCATTATCGATATTTATTTAACCACTACCGCTGTAATATTCAGAACGATTGCCGAGCATTTAAGCCCCGTTCGACGCCACTGTCGGTCTCCGCCCATCCGATCAACAAAATGTCCACGCGTACACGCGCGCGCGCGAATGTAACAGTGGGCTCGAACAATAATTAGAGGACTCATCGACCCCGGTGGTCGCTGTTCAACTATAACTCCTCCGCTGTCTCTCCCTCTTCCTTTTCGGACCCCTAAAAAATGCTTTATCGCTCTTGTTCATAACCGAAAAGTTCCACACTTATTTAACCTTTTCGATTTATGGACATGAAATTGATATAATACCACGAACGTTACTGAAATGTTTAGGAATTGATTAGATAGCAACATATTTAATAATGTAAATAATATTTTGAATACTGTTTCAGTAATGTTGGTCGAGTGCTTAGGGTTACAATCTTTCGCCTAATTCATTGCGGACAAGATAGGGCTAGGAAACAAGTAATTAACAATGTACCACTTCCGAAAAAATTCATGGAAATTGATAAATTTTTGGAATTAATGCCGAAAGAGTGTAGCGCTATATTTCATGCTAATATCGTAAATTTGCGAATTTCGACGAGTTTTTCAATCTGGAGAGCAGGGTCGCTGAACCCCCGGAAATCAAGAGTGCTCTACCTCGGCGTTTACATAATAATGTTGATTCACCGTTACTCCGAACCCACTCTTTTAGTCTCTAATCCCGACGATTCTCATCAGGACGAATTTCCTGCATATTTCGCGACGAGTTTTCCCCTTCTGCTGACTTTCATTTCAATGTTCAAGAGTTCTCGTGTTTACACTTCCTCGTTTTCTCGATTTTTCCTTGTCGGCAAACTTGCAAGTAGATCTCGGCCGTGATTATTCTTCCTTGGTAACCCATTTCAAGGAACTGCGAAAAGAAAATGAGAGAAAATGAAGGGAGAATCTTTTAGTGCGACTACACATTTCTGAGGAGCAACAGAACCATCACCATTGGCTCCCTTGTATAACCGTCTTAATATATTGTCAGTAGAGGGCGTATCTTTATGCAAAGTAAAAATTGTCTGCATCGATTGCGACAGACAGAAACTAAATTTAATCTTATTTCTTCCTTTAATGATTTTAGTAGAGAAAAAATCATATATTGATATCTTCAATTTGGAATTTTCATATTCTCATCTTCAGTTTAGATGAAATCAAATTTGATTCGTTTGTAATCAATATTCAACGCTAAATTTACCATCAATTTTTATTTTACGATTATTGATATAATGAAAATAATTTCATAAGAAACTATTTTATAGATATCTTTAATGAGGCATATATTACAATAGGAGCTGCAGAAAATCTAAAAAAATCAATCTTGTCATTTTTATAGGATTAGCGTTAAGCATTAAAGCAAATGTAGTCATGCAAAAAGTATCTTTTCCTTTCTACGACATCTTTGTGCATAAAAATGGTATTAATCGTTGTAACTGTAAAGAAAATGGTAAGGCAAGGGGTTAATGTAACGCAGGTCTTACTGATATCTACAACCCCCAATTCCCCCCAATATTCCTATGGCAATCCCTGTTAACCTTTTGTGCCCTTGCTCAACCTTTCACCCCTTCAATTGTCACACTTTACTCCTTTTCTTTCCACTTAATTCCTACTTCCGACTGGCCTAACCCCCTTCCCCCTCGGCTCCAGTCCTGACGAGGCGTCTCGGTTTATCCTTCGTCTTTCGTCCATCGTTCCTCGTCCGCGACATACGCATCCACCGTTCCTGTTGGCCGGCCGCGTGGTGAACATCAAACGTGCCGACAGCCAGGACGCGCACCTGCCTCCGTCACGCGTCCAGGTAAACGGCTCGTTCCGTCCTCGTCTCGCCCCTTTATAAGCATTCTCATTACTCCCACTCTGCGGTGCCAGGACCGTATCTGCTCGTTTAATCTTTCGACGCCGAGCAACAAATCCAGAAAGGCAAGTAACATCACCCCGCAGTATTTCACAAAATTCTACAGTTAGGAACATAACTGATCACACACACATACACTTTAAATCAGAATAAATGTTTCAAGAATTGACCAGACGACTTAATGTCTCTGTAAGAGTAGAAGAATTAGTTTATTAAATAACGTCTTGTGAAAAACAATAGTAAAAATTACGAATTTTTTAGCTGAGCGAATAAGGAAAATTTCAAAGATATGTTTCGTAAATTCGTGTAAATTATATACGTTCTGAAAATGTCATTGAAACTGGTTAATTGCTTTACGAATTATAGGTGAACGATGAAAAGTGGTAAAAATAGCAGTTACAGGACGAAAATCATGAAAATTGCAATTGTGATCAATAAAAAGATATAAGTTTTCGTTTCCTCTTCTACATTGTTCGGGATAAAGACGTTTTAATCGCTGTAACTGTAAAGAAAGCGATATACAGCAAGAGGTTAAATATCTCGAAACAAGAAATGTATGACTTGAACCACTTTCATAATTAAAGGCACAAATTGTTCCCTGATTCGCGTGTACAGCGAAGCGTAGACGTAGAGCTCGATTAATAACGCAGTCGCTAATGGAGGCACGAAATTAACCGGAAACTGTAACCGTGAAAATTAGCGACGTTGATATAATTCGTCAGTTCGTAACGTTCTCGACTCTCCATGTTCTTGAAATCTGCATAGGGGCGGCTTCGCAAAAAACGAAGTCGAAGTGTGTCAGACTTCGCTAACGCGAAACCCGGCGTGAGTCGTTAGCGAGGCCTCGGAACCAGAGAGTTGTTCTTCTGTGGAGACGGGGGGGGGGGGGGAGAGGAGTGGATGGAGCGTTGACTTCGCTGTACATAGTAGAACACGTAACACGGTGATTTGACACTAACAGGAGCGGTATACGGGAATGGCGTCGTGACCAGGTGTAATCGAGAAAAGGGGAGTCGGCGGAGGTAGGAGGGGGGAGCATCTTAGAGGGCAGTCGGCGCCTTTCATCCCTTCCTCCTTGGCAGCGTCCTCTCGTTTATCTCTTTTTTTCTCGCTTATCCTCCCTCTCCGTCGCCGCTCCGTTCGGTAACGCTCTCTTCCTTGATGCTGTGCTCACGATGGCTGTCGGAGCCGAATCGTCGTCGTTTCGAAGAAACTGATATCTCTCCTCGCTGTCTCTTCGTTCGGTGAAGATGATTCGAGGAAAGGAGAAATTCATCGTGGAAAAGCCGGCCAAGGGAGACACGGACACCGACGCGCTGCCGCCGAGCCGTCCGGGTGTAGAGCGCAGCTCTACAAACAGCCCGGGGGCAGGCCGTTATTATCATTAATTCTCGCCGTTGTAGCTCACAGGCCGTTCTACCCGGTGAAAATTAATGATAATAACGCTTTTACAATCCACCATTGTAAACGTTTCCCGCGAAACTTTAGCAGAAGACGACATGATAGCGGTCGTATAACCGACGTAGGTGGTCCATCCGACGGTCGCGACTTTTCATTCTCTCCTTTCGCGAAGGCGCGGCATCCCGTCAAACTTGAATAATCAAAAACATCGGCGCTCTACTAACTAAAGGCCCACGAGTCTCTCGTTATAGATTCTAGCCGATCATAATGGGGCTCGATTGTGCCTCAGGATACTCGCAACTGATAATTATTCTACTGATTCAAACGTAAATCGTTCAGGAAGAATTACTGTTTTAAGATATCTCTTGGTGCTGACAGAATTTCGTAACAAGATCGATTGAATGGTTTCTATTGTAGTACATTATGAACGTTTACGTGTACGTTTGATGAATTGCTTATATAAATTTGTTGGTGTAACTGAAATATCTACTTCACTGATAATAATTTAATAAATATTACTACTAAATATTTTCTATGCTCGATATCGTATTCCACGTTTAACACCAGTGGCAAGAGATACGACACAATATTTCACATTATTCGCTGTATTGAGAAAAGGAAGATTTGCATAAATATTAGCAATTTAATTGTTACGGGTCGGACAAATTATCCTGAGAGTTTCGGTGCGAAGCTGCTCTTTGATCCAAGCACCGGCGATCGTTGCTCCTCATCTCGCGATGCCATACTTGTTTCAAAGTTCTTTATTCGCGCGCTATCAGATTTTAATCGCGGCTTCGTTTTTCTCCTCGATTATCATTTCAAAGTCCGCCAAAGACGGCGGCGCGGCGTAGCCTTACCAGCATCGACGGCCGAGTCGCTAAGGATCGTTTCGATTCCCGATCGGCCTCGATTGGTATCGACCGGTTCAGCGATGACTCACGGAATAAGATTCCTGATACGGTGGCACCGATCTTTTCCTTATCGTTAATTCGGCACGATAACATCCCGGCGACACGTTCTTCGTTAATAACGTCATTTCGGTCGCCCAGGATCGGTGAGTCCGAAAAGAATCGGGTATTTAAATCGGCGCCGCCTCAAAGTTCTTCGTAGAAGAAAAAAAAAGATCTCCTCTCCCTTTCTCTCTCGACGGGATATCTGGACCAGGCACGAATATATCATGGAAATTTACTCACCGGATTACTTATTAGTTTTGCCGTGGTCCTTCGATGTTTTCTTTCTTTTTCAATTCAATGCTCACGGACTCTATAGAACAATGGGGACACTAGAATCACTTTTGCCCTCTGAAATACTTTAAGCTGAATATTATTTCATTTTTTTTTTGTTTTTGTTAATATATGAATACCGCGGAAAGTACATTTGGATCTGGTCCAAATGAAAAGCATTGGATCTCATCCAAATTGAAGACGAAAGCGGTGTTTTAATTTAATTTTTACGCATCATGAAATTTAAGAAGCACGTTATATCTGGTTAGGAGAAGTTGGCTGGCCTTATACCTTGTACCTATTTTGACGAGAACCGCGACGCCGTTTGGGATCCTGAACGACACATTTACATTTTTCTGTGTTTCTAATGAAGCTCGTAATGTGTCACATTAATTATATTGAGAAATACGACGTTCTTGAAATGTAATCTATTTTAATTCCGGTGCTAACAGACTCGAGTTCGAGTGCCAGATATAATATTGCCAATCACAGAATTAAATCATGCATTTGTGTCAATATTTTTTTTGATTCGTGAACGAAAAAATTGACGAATATGTAACATGAATAACAACGGGTAACATGCATTAAATTGATTTTGTACTCGAAATTCACACTGTTGCAGGTCAAATTTTACCTTATGCAAATCAATTTCACCAGTTTGTAAATCAATTTCACCCTTTTGCAAATCAATTCCACCTATTAAGAATATTTAACATTAATTACACTTTATTTGCGAAAGGGTGATATTGATTTAGACGAATTTGGAGTACGATAAACCTGTAGACTTACAAAGAATATCTTCATTTAAAATAAATTATTGTTTCTGGAGAACGAACTGTCACTCTTGTGTGGCTGTGGCGACAGCCAAGGTGTTTGAAGAGTAATCGCGATAAAAATTGTCTGTTTCTCGGGCTAAGGGTTGCACGAACGAGTAAATGCTAGAATCTCGATTCGAGGATACGAACAAGGATTCCTGGAATCGACGTGAGTACGTCGGGTAGAACAAGCGGATATCAAAGAGAGTATCGTGCAGCCTTGCCGGCAGGCAGGCGGCTTCTAGCTGCTAATGATCGCGGTGTACCGTAACGTGCTACACGATTTCAACGATAAACTACAGCGCACCCGGCAGCACCCGCGGCACCGCAAACCCGTTTTTCGAGCAATAGGCTTTTTTCTACCCGGTACACCTTCTCTGTTCGCTCGCTCCTTCTTCGAGCAACCGCAACCCCCTTTCGACAAGAGCTTCCCTGTCCAACAACGACAAACACTTATTATTAGACCGCGGATGTTTATACAATTTCTAAGTTTTGTACATAAATTTGAAGAAACTGGAACTAAATCAGATCCTATTTCCATTGACAATAGTATTTCTAGATGCAAAATAAATAAAAATCATACTAAATCCTGTCCAGTTTGAGTAAGAGTAGACAAAGGAGAAAGGGACGAAATAGAAAACTTCCCTAAATCCTGTCAAATTTAATACTCCAGAATTTCTTGAAAATTTGGATAAACCATCAATGCATAAAGATCCGCAGTCTGCATATTATGCATCGATTGCGACTTATGATTCGACAGGTTCCAAAAATCTGAGATCGACAACTGAGGATTTATCTAGGGGATTTTTTTATTGTATCTCATGTCTATATGAGCAGCCAGGATTATTTGCACATTGATTTTAGCTAGAGAGAAGTTAAGTCTCTAATGGCCAGATCTAATTCTATTTATAGTCACAACGGTTTCTCGAGATAGATTCTTCCCCGTGTATCAGGGTTTTCTTCTTTCGTGGCGCGAATGTTCAAAATAATTTTTTCCTTTGTACCGGCCTTCGTTAGGTCGGTAGAAATTCAAGTACAATATTTAACATTCAAGAATTGTTTCATTGAGAAACCATTATATATGTTTTACTGTGTGATATTTAAATAATATACTTTGAGAAATTTCATCAGCTTCAAACATCCGAAACATAATCAGAACTACCCTTCACATAGCCGAGACCTTCGTCGCCCCACCCTCCACCACCATTCCTCTGTGACTCGGTGCTTGCCCCCGCCAGCCCTTCTCTCCGAAATTTTGTTGTCCGGTTACTTCGCGCGGTTTAACCTGGCCCGATTGTCAGTCAGTGGCAAGCTTCGATGCTGCAAGGAGCCTTGGTCACCCGGTCCCGATACTCCGTACACTAGCGTCCTGGAAAGTTCCTCAATAGTTCCTCATCGCTACTCCGCAACTTCATACTCTCGAGACCAAAAACAATTCCTATAATCCAATATTACGAAAGTGCGTATACTGAACACTGAGTAAAGGATTCGCCAGCGAGTGTGCAACCAGTATCACAGGTGGGAGGTGAATTTTCTCGGAAGAGAAGAGCCGAATAAATCCGGTGTCGCGCAGAGGGTTATCAAAAGAGGCATCACGGAGTGGAGAAAAGTAGGATCCGAGGACTTTCGTGAAACGGTTAGCGGTGTCGCCAGAGCTATCTCGCCGGTTGTCGATCAATCGGTTGGACAAACTGGCCAAGAGAAAGCAGCGGTGACGAGGGGGGAAAGAGAAGAAAGAGAGATTGGAAAGAACGTTCTCCCGCCCCTAGTGGGGTCTGCGTCAATTAATCTTCCCGGGGCTGTGCTCTTCCGGGTACGAAAAAGAGCGGCGCGGAGGCAGCCGTCAAAGAAAACACCCACAACAAACAAGCGGCAAAAGAGCAAGAAGAGGCCGGCGGCAACAAAGAGGCCGATAGAAGGAAGAAGAGAAGAGAGAGAGAGAAAGAGAGAGAGAAGCGGCGAGGAGAAAGAAAGAAAGAGAGAGATAGAGAGAGTGAGAGAGAAAGGGTGAAGCGCGAAGAAGAGGAGGTGTCGGTCGCTGTTCTTCGGCCGAGGCCGGCACGTGCGCGCACCGGCTCCTCGTGACTCGGAAGAAGGGTTCGCCTCGGCGGAAGGAACGAGGAGAAGAAGAAGGAGAAGAAGAGGAAGCGTGCGAAGCGGAAAGTGGCGGCAGTGTGCCGCGAACCGTCAACCGGGACGTGCGTCGAGCCCAGTCCAGCTTGGACTCGGTCCTCGTGCTTTTTCATGCGTCCAGACACCACGTGGCCTCCGCTCGCTCTTGCGCTTCAACCCTCTCCGAACATACTACACGCATCGATCGTTTATCCGAACATCTCCACGCTTCCTCGTTCCACGGAATAACAAGACTCGTTGGTGTTGTCCCGGCCGTGAAAACCATCCGGTGGAAACGAGACGCTGAATACGATGGAGGGGTGACCCGGACCGTTCAGGATTTCCGAGGGATGCGACCGAGCTTACTGCTACCGACATTAGAATTCTACTATTGCCAGCCAGACACCGTGTCGAGAAGATGAGGACGCAACTACAGGTGAGTTGCCGTGAGCTCCTCTTGGGGGTGAGTTTCCATTCGATGATGCCCGCCCGTGCCACAGTACCAGACTGTGAAATTTTCGCGTCTGCTCAGTTCCCTGGGAATTTGCTTTCACAAATCGTTGCATGCTCTGACGAGTACCGATGAGATCGAGTGGCGAAGACTGTTGGAAAATCTTGTTTCTAGGTACCTGTCCTACAGATGTGTTGCTCGTGCGTCGAGCAAAACGCTTTGAACATTATTTGTACGGTTGTTTTTTCCGTATTGTCGGTTTTAAAACGCCGCAATGTTTCTACTTTTTAAACTGCAGAAGGTCGGACTGGCCGGTATAGCGATCAGGGATAATCTTGAGAATTTTGGATTTTCGTAAAGAAAATTCGGACTATTCCACGAAATATATTCAACGAAAGTTTTTGAACAGAGCGTAAAACAAGAAATGCTGAAGATCGTGAAGGGTTTTTTGAAAGCGTTCAAGGGTTAATCGACATGTCTTCTGAAACTGCAGGACTATTGTATCCGAAAGCGGCGCGGCAGGTCGTGAACGATAAATTGGCCATAGGATCCTGGAGCAGTCGCAAGACAATGCACATCACCGGGGAAAGTAGAATTCCATTCGCGTTTATTTCTCCCGGATTGTGGTGTGTGTACACGCGTATGCGCAGACACATCGTGAAACGGGTACCAGCGAGACAACCCGATCCTCTTTTAACGCTCTTTGATCATCTCTTGGTTATGCTTCCACGGCCTCCTGTTATGTTTCTCCCCCGCACTCCGTTCTAGCCCACCCCCCTAGGTCAGATCCTTTGCTTATGTTTCGAGCTTGAACTTTCAAGTACGATTTAGCGAAAGCCTTTGAACCTGCTCTCTAGAAAATTTCGACCAGCGGCATCTAAGGGTCGTTTGACTTTCGCCAGTACAGCCTCTTCTTTGTCCGTTTCCTAATTCACGTGATACTGATTCGCAAGAAGTATAGCGCAATCTATTGAACACGAGGACATTCAGAACCGTAAGAATTGTCTTAAATTGTGGCGTACTAAATTTATTCCCAATAAAAGAAGAATTCGTTCAGGAATTCTAAGATAATTTAAAGAAAATTGCGACAGTACAAAAACTAATATACCTCACTGGTCGAGTGCAAAAGATTGGCCCTACAAACGTATCAATTTCTTAGCTAAAGGAGTCAATTAATTTAATTCTCTTGTAAAGGAAAAATTCTTTCAGGTATTCTAAGATAATTTAAAGAAAATTGGAATAATACAAATTTAACTAATGAACCTCACTGGTCGAGTGAAAAAGATTGACCTTACAAACGTATCAATTTCTCGGTTAAAAGAGTCAATTAATTTAATTGTCTTGTAAAAGAACTCTCTCAGGAATTCTACGATAATTTAAAGAAAATTGGAACAGTACAAATTGAATTAATGAACTTCGCAGTCCGTGCACAGAAGGTTAAATCGTTTAAATTTCACCGGAATTTCACAGCTAATCCGACGGTAAAAAGTTCAGTAAACAAAAGTCGAAACTACGGCTGAATCGTTTGGGGAGGGGAAGGATTCGAGTGTATCCATTGTGACTGGCTCTTTAAGTCGTGGAAGTTTCTTAAGTCCCAGTTCCAAACGAAGTCTCGGCAAGTTGGAGGCGACACATGGCTCAAACGAAGACGCACGCGATCCTCGAACACATAATAAATCACAGCCGCGAATCTAGACACACGCGACAAACCGCGAGACCGGGTGACACGCCTAAATTTATCGTCGTTCTTTGCCGACAGCTCTCGGGGGGGTGCCTTCTGCGTGGAGAGTACGTGGCGCCAAAACTCTCTTCCCCGTCCGCGATTAATTAAATTCGAATTCTTCGAAGCGTTCGAGGCGTCCGCGACGACCAAGGAATTTTATTTTAATTTATCGAAGCACGAGGAACGCGAGCCGCCCTAAGAATTCCACTATTTTCGTGGACAGTCCCGGAGAAGAATGTCGGCGAGCCTGCCGAATTTCGTTTTGTTTCCAGTTGGCACAGCTTCCAAGAGTTCGCCCTGTAGAATTTGAACTCCGGGCGGTTCATTTGCTTCGCTAATTTCGTGTATAAACTTCTGGATCTGTCTCGGATCTACAGAGCCAACAATGTTCGGGATGTTCTCGACGTTTTCGTTTCGCGTCAAAACTCTTTTTAAAATCATGGTAATTTCATTTTACTCCTCAACGTCGATATATTTGCCAAAAGGTTGTTGATTCAACGTTACTGTTAAAAATCCGACATTGCGTATGCCACGGCTCAATAGATTTGTTGTAACGCGATCGTTACTTCATTTATCCTTTTTAATAACTGCTATGTCACACGTTACGTAGCAGATACATAGCTCGTCAATAAACGAGACTCATTTCGTGGAGTAACTTGTTATATAAAATAGTAAGCGCGGAGAAAGTTCGCAATTACTAGTTCTTCGCTTTTATATCGGATCAACTGTCGATGAAGATTAACTTAGCAGCTGTATAGAACTCTATATGGGTCACGAATAACTTCCGCGATAGACATTAAAAAATGCGATATTAATGAACTGTCAGTCGATGCGTTGCGTCAGGAACTTGACGAAGCCTGTTTGGTACAGAAGCTACGCAAAAAAAATA
Organism: Lasioglossum zephyrum; assembly: GCA_028455615.1. Taxonomy (NCBI): domain Eukaryota; kingdom Metazoa; phylum Arthropoda; class Insecta; order Hymenoptera; family Halictidae; genus Lasioglossum; species Lasioglossum zephyrum. The sequence goes on along the minus strand of CM052321.1, from coordinate 8,800,593 downwards.
ATGGAGAACGCAATGCACACGACGAAACACCTTCTTATTGTGCCTAAATACGGCATCGCCGAGTGTAGGCATCAATTCGTAGCATCTCGGAAGACTTCAAAGAGGTAATAATTATAGGCTCTAGCCAGAATCTACGCAGTTTTGGACGACGGCATCGTTTGAAAATAAATGCTAGTAGAAAACGGCGGCGCCAGGTTTTGAAGGGTTAAACCCCGAAAAGCAACAGTGAAGGGGATCCACGATTGCGATCGTTTGTACTCGATAGAGAATTCCGTTCAGTGCTTTGAAGTCTAATCCCGCGATGCTGGACCGGTCTCTGTCCCTAAAAATACAGATTCCGATAAACAGCATCGAGCAGAGGATTCCGGGAGTCAGCGTGTCTCCCGAAACGGGGAATCGGAAGCGGTCACGGGTAAGGACAAAAGAAAAAAGGAAGCCTCTCTCTCTCTCCTCCGCGGCACCTGCTAAAAGAGGCAAGGTTAATGGCACGCGATACTCGCCTCGGATATCCTTTGGCACTGTGTTCCAGCCCCGTTAATGAGTCCAAATTGATTTGGAGCAGCGCATGACCGACATCAAAGGGCAGAGGAGCAACAAGTATTCTGGCAAGAGATCCGAAAGGCAGAGATCACAGTTTAAGCCTGTTTACGTCGGGATTCCGTCTGTGATCTCGCGCGCCGCGCATAGTCAACGCCATCGATTCGATCTCTTTGGCTCATCTGTCTCCTCCTTTCTCTCTGTCTTTCCTCCCCGTCGTCGTTACGGCCCCTCTATTTCTTATCATTCGCTTTTACCTTGCTGCGTTACGCGACGACGTCGTCGCTCGCCTTCAGAAGTTTATTTTCGGAGAGATTCACCGACCGAATCCTCCGAGTTCGTTCCAATTCGTATTCACCTGCAAAACGATTATTAGTTTCTAATAGCGAGGTTCAGGAACCATATTCCGGCACCTTGAATCCTTTCTGAGCCACTGTTACTTTATATTGATTGAAAATAACTTAAACAGTTTTATTATTGCCAGAGTATGCTTACAATTATGAAAGCTTGACTGTTTTTCATGTTCTCCATAGTTTCCATTAATTGTGCGTTGATAACTATCGATCAATAGTTTGGTATGCTACGAAATATTTTGGTATGTTGACAGATACGATTTATCTTGCAAGGCATCTTTGGCATTCGCAACAAACATAACTTCTCGCGGCACCTTTCTACCCAGCTGAATGTCCTGAATACGAGTCATTGTCTCGTTGCGGCAGGAATTATGGCCTAAACATTTTTCCTGGCCAGGAGATTGTTGTAGCCGTATTGTAAACGTCAAAAATTGCAGGAGTGGCGTTACAGTGACTCGTAAAGAATCCTAACTGTTCGTGGGACAGAAAATCCACTAGGCCGTATCCGCATGTCTACTATCGCGTATCCAGAGTTCCGCGATAAGTGAAGTAGCTATAAACAAATAAATTAAGACAGTATGTTCTTGTAGCATTGTGCTTCGAAGATACGTTTTATCTAATTTACTATTATAATATGTTAATATCAACTTAACAGCTATTTTAGATTGCATAAATTTAAATTCAATCTTGTCATTTTTATAAAGCAACACACGCCAGTCGCTTTTTATGGTCGGCAGGTTAACCCTCGTCCGTCCTTCATTGCAGGAACTGAATCTGTCCTTCGGTGTCAAATTGACACAGTGATAAAAAAAATCGATAAAATAATGTTTTATTCAAATTGATGAGTTAACATTTACATCTTGGGTTTTTCGATTATGGATATCTCTTAATGGGTTTATCTATCGGTATTCATTAAACAAATAAAAGTCACGTAGTTTCGGACAAATTACCTACAAATAACAGAACAGCATAACTTATTTCGGAAAAACTGTGTCAAATTGACGGATAAAGGGTTAATATATTATATAATTACAAAAGTTCGTGTCCAGTTTTCAAATTCTCGAAATAGAAAGGAGAGAGAGAGAGAGCCGCAGCCCGAAGAGATGTTGAATCTTTCACTTGGAGAGCAACAAAACTTGCAAACAGAATCGTCGGTATTCCGAAACGGTGTTCGGCTGCCGCGGGAACGATCAATCACGATTTGAATGGCGTCGCGGCGTCGGCGTCCGTAACTCGGTCGTGTCAATTATTTACCGGCGATAAACCGTCGACGGTATATCTCGTACGTGTAAATCCGAGGGAGCCAGTTATCGCCGGGCGAAGAAAAGAGAAAAAAAGACACGGAGAAACGATGCAAAAGGAGAAGAAGGTGAGAGACGAGGCCGAAAGCGGCTTTCCTAAATGCTGGCTGGCTGACGGGGGGCTATTTCTCGCGTGTGCTCGCCAGGAAGGCAACAAAGTCGCAATCTGCTGGTACAAGAAACCACTTCGGACTCCGGGAGTTGTAGAACGAGGCTACCGAAGCACGTCCGACGAAATAGTCTAACACGCGTGGAGCCTCCAGCTAGGAATTAATACACTGTCTTTGTCAAGTTAGACGTAGCAGGTTGTCTAGTTCGTTACACCTAAGAGGAGTCGCCGAGTGAAACGACTGACGTCGCGTCCACGTCGACGACGACGACGCGGACTCTGGCGTAGATGCAGGCTAGGATAACGATAACGATAACAATAACGACGCCGACGACGAGGAAGACGACGAGGAAGACGACGACGACGACGACGACGACGATGCTTCTGCCGTGGGGCGGTGAGCAATTAGCGACACAGCGCGGCGAGATCAGAGGCTGAGGGCGGGGTGGGGAGCGGCGGCCTAATTACACACGGTACCGACCGACTTCAAAGGAGCCGACAGTTCCTCTCCTCCAAGCCATCCCCTCCGAATGCTGGGCCCAAGAACAACGCTCCTCTTCCTCGTATACCCCAGAGCCCAGCCAGCCGTCGGCGACGCTGACCTGACTAGCCCCCGATACTCCTTTTCCCTCTCCCTTTCTCTCGCCTTCTCCCTTCCCTCCCTATTTTCCCCTCCCGGTTTCTTCTGCGATCGCGCTTCTCTCATGGTCACGTGCAGGACCATCCTCGGACCCGTGTTATCGATTATCACTGCCGAGTTTTCGGACGGTTTCCGGGGCTTCTGGCTCACGCCCGGCTCCACCGAGCCACACGTCCCTGGGCCTTGATGCTGTACGACCTGTTGATAGTTCTAGTGCGCGTTCTGCTCTATGCTGTACCCTGTGCTTCGGCGGACACGTCGCAATACGATATTTGCCGATCCGTTAATGATGGGGTCTTTTTTATTTTTGTTCTGTGATGAGAACTCGTGTTCAATTTTTAGAGACCTCGAGACCGTTTTTGAAGAGAAAGCAGGTAGTTTTTAGAAACAAATCGCGTTGTTTATTTCTAAATCGGGAACAATTTTCTGCAATTCAATAAAAGAGAGTGCCACTTGGACCATTCTTGATCAAACCTGGAATCGTGAACAAGACAATTTGAATTGCTATAAGAACTAATTAAATATACAAGGTAAACCACGAATCGTAATCAATAATCTATTTTCTATCAGTAATCATTTTCGATCGGATTGCCAATAACAGAGCAATCTCTACTGGTCCTGATTCATGGTTCACCCTGTATACTGTATACCCCACATTTAATTGACGCAGTCGCAAAACATCAATAGACCGATCGGGACACTAGAGTTCTGGCTTAGAAAGGCAATGATAGTTTGTCAAGAAAATGCGATCGATCAACGAGGGTAACGTGATCGTAGGGAGGAGAAGTCCGTGAGCCGGGGAGCCAGGCAGCTCGGGGAATCCCAAAACGGTGGACACGCGAGTAGGCACGCGTCTACCCAAGAAATCGGTGTCCTCCGCTAGAACATCGGGATCGAGCGGTGCGCGGTACGGACCACTTTCTTTCACTTATTTTCGCCGGCTGTCCCTCTTTCTCGGGCCTGTCTCGCTCTCTTTCTCTGTCTTTCTTACTCGGTCTGTCCTGCTTCTTCTTCTCCTCGCGGTGATTCGCGGGGCCCGTGAGCGAACGGGAGAGAGAGAGAGCAGCGGCTCTCTGCGGAGTCGTCGTGGCCGCAAGTCATCAGTCAAGTCTTTGAGGTCGGCTTCAAGCTCTCTCGGGGCCCGCAGAAAAAGGCCTTTTGCCGATCTGGCTTGGCGGTGAGATCAAACACTTCTCTGTCGGTCCACCGTACGGTGAACCGACTGTGCGCCGGGACTCTCTGCTCTGCTCTCTGCTCCGACCCGATATACACGGATGTACGAACAACGAACGGGGACGCGGCCACGAGCAAGGGGACCACGGGGGTGAGAGAGGGAGGAAGGCGGTGAACCCGATGGAGGACAAAGAAAGAACGCCTAGGGGGAGGAAGGAGGATCGGTAAATAGAAGATCGACGGTAGTCGAGAGGGAAACCCGTGAGCAAGGGTGAACTGGGTGAAAATGGAAAGATTTGTTCGGTAGGGGCGAAACAGACACTGGAATTGATGTCGAGGAATCGGCCGGCAAAGAGAAACATATGGGGGAGAGCGCGGATGAAAGTGAAAAGTGGTCGGCTGGGGGGTGAGAAGCGAGTGGAACTTGATCCTGAGTGACGGATGATGTAGTAACCCATAGTCTTGCGATTTTTGTCAAAATTACCAGCACCAGGACTAGTCGATATTTCAGATTTTTCTTCTACGAATTATTAGCTCCACACAACCCCGGTTAACTAACCACCTCTTATCTAGAGAAATTGCTAAACTTCAAAATGATAAACAGAGAATATTAGTAGAACATTTCTTTGAAACGTTATGGGAAATTAATAATGAAAATCATATATGCAAATCTTTCAGTATCAGTGCACCTAATCTAGCATCATTTCCATTCTGAAGAACAGTGCTGAAATACTCATTAATATCCCAGTTATTTCTAGCTTTATCGCGTTTATATCCCCAGAAACACTTTCCCCGCATAATATCCTCTTACTTGGTATAATAAAAGGAAATCGTCTGAAACGAGATGCGAGGAACTGGGCGGGGATGATCAAGGATTGTAACATTAAACCATGCCACGAACTCGTAAACGGTGAGGGAAGTGTGAAACGGTTCATTGTCGAGGTGTAGAATCCAGTAAGGCATCAGCTAATATGTAACGAGAGCATGCTAAAACGGTGTCTGTGCGCGAACCACAAGTTGGATCATCGTGGAACTTCCACACAGTCATATATATAAAAAAACAAATTGTACAAATTTCCTCAAAAAGTCTCATCACATTTTGTTAAAGTATACGTCGATTTCGGCATTGTACACGATACAAGTGACACTTCGGTCCTCAAGTTTCTACATGTATCGAGACATTACCATACAACAATTAAGATAATCCAGTGGCTAAAGTATAAATTATTGGAATATGGGTGTATGTATAAACTACACTCTTTGTGTGGAAAGAAAACCATAAGTTTATTCAAAAACTGTATCAGGGGCACGCAGGGACACGTCTTTGCAGTTCGAAAGAAACATCGCGAATAAGAAACGCTCAGGCGAAAAACAGAATAGTTGGATGACCAACTATTTACCTTATGATAAATAGTGACTAAGCTGTTTTCGACAGTGAACCTCGACCGGTCACTACCTTTAGTCACACAGAAAACAGCACTATGACACATAATTGTAGTCACCTAGCTCTCCCTTTAAGGGACTGCTATTTAAGTTCGCGCAAAAGATTGAACCAAGCTTTTTAGTAGAAACTTCAGCGTAGCTAAGATTTCGCTCTTTCAAATTCCTGTCTATATATATATTTGTTACCAAACTAGTGCCTTGTTTATCATAAACCTAGAACGTTTATTAATCCCTCATCCGGAATACTAAAAATGTATGTACAGGTCAAGATGCAATCGATCCTTCCTTAATACAACAAAAATACGAACGTCGCAGCTTTTAATCAATATTTCAATAAAAATTTACATTATCAACGTCTGTTTGCATTATCAACATAATCAATACATTCGCCAGTTCGTTTATTTCTATTTCAATTTATGAATTTATATTATCGACAAACAAATTTATAGAAATTTGAACTGGACAACACGTCTGTCGGATCAGCTAGTTTATGAGATAAATTCCAATATCGACGACCGAATTAGATGACTCTAAGCTGGGGTATGAAGGTACGGGCTCGTGGACCGCGAGGATGTTCGCGGCAGAAGTCTATCGGAGCGAGCGTGTAATGTGTTCGCGAGTGTGGCGGTTGCACGGTGGTCGTAGCCGTCGGTTACGGTGGTAGAGACAGTGGTGGCATTGGTGGCGCTGGCTTGGCCGCTGCTAGTGGTGGCGATGGCAATGGTAGCGGTGGTCCATCGGAGTAAATATATTGGATGGTGGTAGGATTGGTGGCGGTGTCTTCCGCTCTCTACTTGAGCCGCGTGCCCGCTCGCTCGTTCACGCCCGAGGTGCGCCTTTGATGTGCCGCCTACACCGCGTTCTTGCTAACTCTCGCGCCGCGTCGACTCTCGCCGGATTGTGTTTTTCTTTCGCTGAGCAAGAACGATCCTTCTGTTTCTCTCCACCACTTCTGTCCTTTCCTCTCCTTCCCCCCTCCTCTCACACCGTTTTTCTGTCGTTTACTCTACCATTCGCGACCGGTAATAAACGAGAGTCGGAAAAATCGTGACGAAAGCAAAGCCGCCACCGGCCTGCTTGGAACGCCTGGCCTTGATTCGGAAGCGAAACGAGACGATGCGAAACGGAGGATCGATTATCGTCGGTCGTTGGAGGAATAGACCGCAGCGGATATGACGTTTTTGCGAACTACGCCCCTCCAACAGCGAGACCGTTTCACGATCCTGCCGAACTCGCGAGAGAAATTTGCTTATTGTTAGAGTCCTTGGATCCTCCTCGGTCTCTCTCTCTCTCTCTCTCTCTCTCTTACACACACACAGGAGCATTTAGAGATCTCTAACTGTGGTGGTAAACAGGCTTCCTATTGTTTACCCGGATTTCCATCGAATGTGTATTAACCTGATACTATTATATGAACGCGTAATTGTTCAGCCCTCGCCTTAACGCGACTTATTAACATGGTTTGCAAATGTGAAACGCGGAACAGTGTTACACATGAAACAAAGAACGAGTTCTTCACAACCACGAGACGAGCCCGATAAACTCGAAGATACGTGGTAACAGTATATCAATCATTTTACGGGGGCTCATTTCGTAGATCCCACCTTGTACATCGTTCCCTTTCCACACTCACGGACATTCTTCGCGCGTGCTCGGTCCGGCATCCACACGATTTCCGGAAGCCCTCACGAACTTCGGCACACTTCAAAGGTTCTCTCCGCGTTGATCAACGCGCCGGCGTACAAATCGATAATGCGATTCATAGATGCTCCGTGACGGGGTTGAACGTTGCCTTTTGTAACGCCGATGCCCGATACGACGGATACGTGGAACATACTTTGCCGTGGAAACCATACTGATTGTATGATACTTTCTTTTTTCTGTGCAATTTGATTTTAAAGTCGGAACTGTACGATTGCTTTATGAAAATCACGATTTTAATGAAAGATTTTATTCCGACACGATAATGAAAGAAATCGAAAGAGTATTTTTTGCCGTTACCTGGCTTCGAAGATCCTTTTGAAAGTGTTAATTGGCTGGAAGAACGAGGAAAAAAGAATTACGTGGAAACAGAGAAAAAGGAATATTTCTCCGTACAAGAAGTGACTAATTAGGTTATATTAATAAGTTATGGAACAGGTGATGAATGCTAGACAATCGTATTTAGCATAAAAGTGTGTGTTTTTTCGACGGTGAATTATGTGAGGAGAGAAGGTAGAGAAGACTTCTGATGTTTTCTGCGAACTTTTTTATCTTGTCCTTCTCGGACGTTTGTTGCGAGATTTTGGTAATTTCAGCAATTTCCGAGGGCCGGAAATCGCGACTGCTGCGGTTTCACAGCACGGAAGAGCCGGCTTCGGGTCTCCGACTCGTACAAATTGCGGTTTTAAAGCGCACCGAGCGGTCATTGCGTACAAAATGGTCATCATCATCATCGTTCTTCCGTCGAAAAATACTTCGATCGCAGCTGGTAATTTCGCGCGATTTCTTTGGCACATTTTTCGGCTGCTCCCGGGACCATAGATTCTGCCTCTTCTTGCGAACCATCAACGTCTTCATCTTCTCGATGGCACCGCTCAGTGCGTTCACTGAAAGAATGCACTTCCCGATGCAACGAACTTTCTGAATTCTATACATCACATAATTTTCACTGATTCGTGAAGAATTATCGTCGCAAGAAAGTTGCAACCAAAACCTTCAACCGAAAATTGTCAATGTTTATAACTAATCCTGAATATGAAACTGTCAAATTCATAGACACCATTCCAGAAAATGTTTCTGCATATTTGAAGAATATAATGAATCAGAGAAATGAATTAATTATATATTTTCTATGAATTTCTTGTTTAAAGGGATTTAAGACGAATCACTAATATTTTATTAAACAATTGAGACACAAAGGGAAGATTCGTATTGCAATTTAATGCAGAGAACAGATCTGAAACTACTATCGAGCATGGTTGTTGAAAGATAACTCACGTTTCAAAGAGCGTTAACCAATTTAATCTGCAAACATTAAGTTTAATCCGGAGAACTGCATAATCGGAAGGTGCGAGTATGAAATCGCAGGTTGGATGAACAGAAAACCCAAAGTGCTGAACGAGGTTTGTGGAAGGGAGTTCCAGGGAAAAGTTTGCGAACTGTTTTCATGGTAATTCGCAGCCAAAGGGGTTTAGCGCAGGATCTTCGTCTGAGAGAGAAGTGCGTTGATCTCAGGTCGCCTCGGTGAAGACCGACCGATAAATTAGTTGCCAGAAGATATCTCCTTCGCTTTTCCTTGGTTCGTTCGAAAGGCACACGGCGACCAAAGCCATGGCAGGCTAAAGCGAGGCGAGGTAGGGCAAGGCAGTCATATTTCAGCCCTTGTTAGGCCGAGGGGCCCCCGCCGAGACGGGATGGGGAGAAAATCTCTTTGACTCGCCGCTCCGCGCCTTAATCCACTGGCGTATACCCTATCTTGCCACCTGCTCCCTCTTCTTTCCTCTCTTCCCCTCTCTCTTTCTCCTCTTCTTCTTCTTCTTCATCTTTAAATTCATCCCTCCCCCTTTCTCTCGAACTATCGGTCTCTATCTTCCACTTTCTCTCTTCCTTCTTCGGTGCTTCTACTGTCTTCTGCGACCCGGTCCTCCTTCTCCCTTTCTCTTTCTCTCTCTCTCTCTCGCTCTCTCATCCTTGAGTTCTTCACCATAAATTATAGGGGATATTACAGCATGCCTCTACCCCCTCTTTTCTATAGTTCCGGATACAAGCCAGGGTACGCGCGAGGGTACGTTTACCCTCGTTGCGCTGTAATTTTTGGCTACAGTTCGGCATTGTGTTCCACAGGAAAGCCATAAACATGGCTGAATATTCTTCGAAACTTCTGAAAACATTTAGAAAGTATAGTCTGGAATTTTTTAAATATATTTGACAGGCAGAAATTCGTAGGAGAATGTCCTACAGCAGACGCGATTTAAAATGAAACTGTTCCAGCTGATCAGAGAGAAAGAAAGAGAGAGAATGGAACAATGAAATATGATGATTATATTTTAATTGAAGCAAACTGATGGAGAATTTAGCTGCGATATTAGCAGAATTACCAAGAATTCGTTTAGCCAAGAGGGTCGTTCGAAGGGAGGATAGCCGAGATTTCACGTGGAAGAGTATTAATTGCGCGCGCAATCAGAAAAATATTAAGAGGAGATGAAGAATAAGGATCTGGCAGTTGATGCGTTCTGGGGGGAACGAGTTGAAGGCAAAGAAAGGCGGGTTCGTGGAGCGGAGGAAACACCTGCCGACCCACCTCCGATCCGAGCGCGCGCGATATCCATGAAGAAACGGAAGCCGATCGGATTCATGGATCTTTCTTCCCGGGTGGAAGAAGAAGAAGAAGACCTCGGCCTATCGGTCTAAGTTTGCGTTACGAGAGGAGGTTCGAGAGGGCTCGTAACAAGGCCATCGACATCTCGGGAGCTCGAAACTCATCGGCCTCAGCCGAAGCGGAGCAAGATCGACGCTTGAAAACGTATCTTCGCAACACGGAGGTGGACGGCGCGTTTGAGATCTTCCGCGCACGCTTCTCTTCTTCCTCCCGGGCCGGCTTGTCGGCCTCTTTAGCTCTTTTCTCTGCTTCTTCTCCGCTTCTTCTCCGACCAGGAGATATGCGACTCTCGATCGCGGCCGGCTCCATCGATTGAGCTGTCGACGAGGATAGATGTCGGACGGACTAGAGCGAGTCGGAGATTTAGTAACGCTTTGCCAGTTGCGCGTTTTCGTTTCCTCGCGTTCCCTAGAATCTGCAAACTACCTAGCAAATGTATTCATATTGACGCCCGCTCGCTTCTGAATATTTATCGGCGACGAGGTCACGGGCTCTCCCAGATTTCATGCTAGTTTACTGCAAGATGTTCCGGGGAACACTCCGAGTTAGGAGGAATTCTAACGGATCAGCACCCGCCGCAGCATAACACTTTGACGAACCTGTGCCTGCTACAGTCAACCCTCTGTTTACCCGCCGTAGTCCCAGTACAGTCGATGCAGGCATCATCCAGTTATTCTAGATAACATTAACCCTTTGCACCTGGCTATTCCCTCGATGGGGACGGCCTGATAGTCAGCAACTCGGCTGACCCATTTCAGAAGGATTAAAACATTGCCAGCGATCACGGTGCCTGCAAGATCGAACATTTTTGCTTCAGAAAATCTTGTTTAATCAGTTTTTACACATTTTCAATAGAGAATGAAAAACATTGTGGAAAATATCTCTCGAAATTTTATCCACGTTTTCTGCGATAACTGTTCACTACATTCTAATCACTTGAGGTTCATACAACGCAGGCAACAGGAATAGGGTAGCCACCTATCATCATCATTGATGGTACCCCGGGTACCCGTCTTTTCAAGAACAGGCTATAATAGCTACAAGGAATGTGTGAAACGACTAAAACAAGCACTTCTGGTAGTGCTTCTTTTATTAATGAGGCCATCATGTTGTGTGGAGACTGATGGTCTATCATTCCATACATAATTTGCGGCGTCCATCAGCAATAATATGAAATTAATCTACTCGGGGTTCGCCACGCCTCGCACGAGTACTACGGAGTTAATTAGATTTATTATAAATACTCTTCTATTCCGAATTCCGTTTAACTTTTGTTCTCTTTCCAAGGGATCTTTCGTGTCTCGCACAGATCTCCTGTAAGTCATCGCTAGATACTGAACTGAACGAGAACCGCTATAGATCAAACTAAAAGCGAGAACTAAATTGATCACGTGGAAGCAGTAATGTGATGCACGTGAGCTATAAACAATTAACTGTCGAGTGGTAATAAACTGCCGGTAATGAGTGCGAGGGAATTGCGAAACGACGCGACGTAAGACGGGAGAATGTAACTCGAGGTATATCGACGTAGAGGTTAAAGGGTTGGATCCTAGTCAGGGCTCATAAGAGACATTGTCCCGATAACTACCGTAACGATCGTTCTCGACGGTAACCCTTTGGTGTCTGGACGGTTCGAAGGCAGCAGTCGGCTTCCGGCTGAGCCGGTGAAAACGCGACGGTCGCTCGTTAGCCATTTTTCTTTGTTCCCGTTGGTCCCATCCCCAAGGTATCCCGGCTGGCGGCCCCTTTTTCCAGAAGATCGATTCGTTTCGCGGGTGCTCCGGTAGCCGGTGGTGCGTGGCATTCCATCGAACGCACGCTTACGAGGCACCGGTGTGCCTCGGTACTCACGGTGGACGCGAAAACAAGTTAAAAATAGCCAGCGAGCGGATCGCGGTCGGCACCTTTGAGGCCGCGGCTCGGAACCCGCAACAGTCGTTGATCGTTCGCATCGTGTTTCGTCGTCCGGATGTTGATGATGATGGTGAGAGACCGTCTCGTTACCATTACGAGGGCCGCTCACGCAGCCGGCTAACACGCACCGCAAACCTCGCATTACCATAACCGCGTATACACAGAAACGTCGCCGCTTCTTCGGGGGGGCTTCCTCGCGCACGAGGAGCGACGGCCGACGTCGACAACGACGAAGACAACAACGCAACGCGGAACGATTCTCTTTCTCATCCTGCTGCTACTGGTGCACCTCTGTCGTTTTGCTGTTGCTATCGCTGTTGCTGTTGCTCTGCCACGATTTCGAGCTTACCGCGGCTTAACGATCTTACACCGCAACTCTCGGCGAACGCTTTTACCGCTCGGGGACCTGTTAGCTGGCTCTATACCGAGATTGACTGCAATTGTCAGCCGTCCTTAGCGCCCCCTTCCGTCCTTGTCGTCGACGCAGCGTCGCCGCCGAACGCTACTCCGAGGGGAGCTTTAATGTCATTTGCTTGCGTTTCTATTAAGCCGTCACGATTTTCAGGCACCGCCGCGTGCTGCGTATCTAATTAAAGTCTCCGGGTGTTGGAGGAGTTCGGGCTCGTCTCACGGAAACGCGAGGACAAGCGGACATTATGGGATCAGTGGCGGTTTTCATATTCAACTAGGAACACCGGGATGAGTTGATACCTTTCTCAGTTTTTCATTTCTGCAATTTTTCTTCGAACGAATTGCGAATTCGTTTCGCATCGTAGAATTTTTTGAATTTGTTTCACATCGTAGAATTCTTTGAATTTTCAAAATTTTAAACGAGGAAAATCCACTTCTGTCTCTTGCCCCAGTTTATAATGAAAGAGGGCGTGACATTAGACGATCCACCCTTAGAATGAGAACAGGTAGAATGTTTAAAAAAATTTTTGTGGAGTAGTGTAGAAAGGAAACAATGACGGTGTTGTGAAATAACTGTACAACTCTTCTCAAATAATCTGATCTTGCACTTTGTAAATATTCGTCGGTACTTCTCCTTGATTGTCCTTGCAACGACAATTGACAATCGTCTGCCACGGCGGTTAACCCTTTCTAACTTTCCCTTTCGCGTTGTAGTAATCCAGTGATAACAAGGACAGTGATAACGGTCCGAAGTTCTTGCAGTGGAGAAGTAAGGGCTGTCACAGCCGAAATAAGGCATGGGTTAAAGAAAACGGTGGAAAACTGAGAAATTGGAAGAACGAGAATTTCCGTGGCCGAAGCAGAGAGGCCGTTAAGCAGATCTGTCGACTTTCGCGCTCTGATATTCGATGGCAACGAAGGGGGTCACTCGAATATCGACAGCTGTCCTTCGTTCGAACGAACCATCAACGCGACAATTATTAAATTCTCTCCAGTCAGGTAGGAACATTTGGACACTGAATCCGTGAGAAGATTCTCGTTCCTTGTATTCGCAAGTGCGTTCACGCGCTGTCTGAACATTCGAAACAATTCTGTTAGTTAAGCAGTTTATAATTCATACACATATAGAATCATCTCTATAATTCCAAGGGGGAGAGGTAAGTTCAGTGTTAAAAAATTGAATTCTACATTCCATTTGTATTCGCAAACTACACCAGCCTACCAGGAGCACCGAATATTATCCGAACAATTTTCGATATTTGACCGGTTGAATTTGTTCAATTTCACCTAGATGAGAAAATTCAAGTTTTATTAGCAACTCAAAAAATTTCAAAAAATTACAGGATATAAAGTACGACCGAATTCAGTATAATTTTAATATATGAGCGGACTACCACCAGGGAAAATAAGATTTTATATGATTTCACTCTTTTAAAGTTCGTCCACAAAAATTTCAAATTGCATAAACATCCGCAGTCTTATTACGTTGCTGCCATAAACTGTGGCGTGCAACTTTCTTCGTTTTGTTGCGCTTTGAGCGAAAAGTATGCCGGCGCAATTAGAGTAGCCCGAAGTATATGACGAGAGATCTTACCTTTCATTTGCATTCGAAAGCTATTTCCTGGGTAAAAGTTGAACTCTAAACGATATCGAAGTAGCTGGGCCCAGGACGAGCGTGGACTGGTTGCGTCGTGGTTGTTTATTTTGCTTTCGATACATCCTTCGATTCGAATCCTCGGAACCTTCGAATGCTTTACCTGCTACCGGAATCTCCGCAGGCTGAATAGAGAGAGGGTGGCGGCCAGTAACAGCCGTCACTTTGTCGGCCTTTGTCACGGAGATTATGCGTCGGGTGGCAAATTATGACAGACACCTCCACGCCCAGGACACCTTCCACAGGACGAAACGAAAGCGGAAGAAAAGATCAGCAGAAGGTTAAGGGTGGGTCAATGAACAGGGGTTGGAGGGAAAGCGAACTGCTGCTTCCATAAGCACCGGGACAAGTTCTTTGGGAGGCACGTCCGAATTATACGCGGATCCGACCGGATTATAAATTTAAAGAGGATGAAAGTGGATTAGTGGACCAGAGCTACGGATTCCGCGTAGAAATTGATCTCGGGATGGCTCGTTGATCTCGCCGTTTCTGTGAAATCCCAGTAATTATATGCCTCCCGATTTCCATTCCGTTTCTTCGAAGGGTAACCGGTATAGAACAATAACAAATAGCGTTTAATTTAATTTAAAGAGGTAGACTCTCGTTTTTACAGGATTGTAAGGGTGCCGTATGAGTCTTCTCATTTTTCGATAATATATGCGATGTGGTTTCTCAGTACTCAAAAGCGCTAGATGAAAGATCCTGCAATCCTGGCAATGAGTCTACCCCCTGGTTATTTCCTAGATACTTAATAATACGGGGCATGCCTTATCGTTCTCAGGGCACATTTATCCTAAACCTTATAGACACCTCGTCGCCAACGAATCGCACTCCCTCGAAGAAGATAATCGCACAGGGGGAAACACCTCGCGCACTCGTTCGCAGTGTTTGTCGTCAAAGGGAACACGGTCCCGACAATTACCAGGAATTGCCCCGAACTCGCCGTTATCGCTCTACAGAAGTCCGTTAATTATCTCCCAAGTGTTTCCACTCGGCGAAACAGAATCTCTAAGCCGGCCCCGTTAACTACGGCTAATCCGTGCAAAGTCGTCGTAGGATCCGGCCAGGGCAGTCGTAAATATCATTTACACGGAACTGCACGGGCCTGAGGATTCACCAGAAGGAAACGCTTTTCCGTTTCCCGCTCGGTTTGCACGGTCCGACGGATCCCGGTGTGCTCGATCGCGGAAAAACTCTCGGCACAATCCTCCAACCTTCCCCCGAAACCCGAACAGGAAAATCGGTTCCGGGACCGGAACGCGACCGTCATTCGTCGCCGATTTTACGACGGGGTCGAGAGCTGCCGCGACGAATCCGAACTTTCCGGCAGATCGTAAATAAAATTCACGGCTTCGGGTCCTCCTACGCTTTACGTAACCGCTTTATTATACCGTAAATCAATCTGCCCCCGGCATTCGATCGTCCGTTACCCCGGGGGTGTGTTTCACGACATCTCCTGTCGATCATTCACTGAGAAAATACCTTGTAAAAAAAAACGCCTAACGGTGGTCGACAGAGTTCGCTTAGGATTATTAGAGCACGCCAACCTTGAACGATAGCGACGCGCTAATCCTTCCACCGTGTCGCTTTAATTTGTCGCCGCTGCTGCGCCGCCTATTAATTTTCCAACGGTTTAGCACACGTATCATGGCTACGCTGCCAACGCGATCGGTTAGCTGTGCTTTAAAGCTCCAATGTTTTCCTGCACAAGCAGAATTCGGCATTGATTTGTCTTCTAATTGTCACCCGCCAATTTACTTTCTTTGGACCCGGCAATTTTCGTATGAGACTGACGACACGTCGAGGGTTAATTCGACAAAATTTGCTAGACCAGTGTAGAAAGCGATAACGACACTGACGCGAGACTCGATGAGTAGGTCGCGGGAATAATTTAAAAGGAGGAGACGGTCCTATCGCAGCTCTACTCACTCCTTCACGTTCTCCTCTCCTCGTTCCTCGTTTTCACCGGTCCGTGCCGGTGTGTTTCGCCACCGCGCAACACACAACCTTCCTTCAATCTTCCCCTACCCACTGATCTTCCCTCTCTTCGTCCGATTCTCCGGCTCTCTTTCCTTCGCAGCCACCTTTATTGCGACGCAGGCTACTTAGGATTAAATTCCAGCTTCCAGGACGGTAACCGGCGGCGGAAACACCTCGGAAACAGAAGCTCGTTCGGCCGGGCAACAAGATGAAAGGCTGCCGCCCAACTGTTGGACGTTGGAAAGGAGAAACGTTGTTGCGACGCAATTATGATCGGGCATAATGGCCCGCCAACATCGGATTGGCTCGGGACTACGTCTCCAGTGACGCCAGCGGCGAGAAACTTATAAGGAATATCCGTCCGACGCTTTGATGCCCGGTTTGATGGAACTACGTGTAGTTGTTAACGACCGATACGCGATCCGATCACATTTTTTACGGGTTTTTGCCCGTTCGATATGGCCATGCTGCTCTGGACGCAGATTTCGAAAAACATTTGCAACACCTTTCTTATCTATACACATTTTTTTTTCATTCTCCGATCGGACTCGGAAATTTGCTTATGCAAGCAATATCGCTTATCTTTTTAGTTTTAGGCATGCAATCAACATATTCGACGAAATTACTGAATAGAAAGAAAAGTTCTAGGGTGACTAGCTTTACAAAGAATTTAAAAATTCTGATATTGTAGCGCTATCTAAGGACTGAGACGTTGAAGTACCTAACAAGACGAAGCTCAAAAGCGAATTTTCCTAAAAAATGAAGATAAAAGAAAAATAAGAACTTCGGACCCGAAATGCCACTTGCATTTTGCAGAGAAATAGAAATATTTTCTTTCGTGTCGCTAACAGAAAAGTTATCGTTGAATATTTTTGACTGTTCCACAAGGTAGCGAAGTTTCAAACACTTGGCGGAGATTGCTTTGTCAGAAGTTCTCTTAATAAAGTTAACATCGTGAAAGTTTCAACAATCATTTACGGGAACGGAGGACGGAAAGACAGCTTATCCTCCAGCAGATTTTCATAAATAGATTCAGCTGGAAAGTGCTTGATAGTTCGTTTATAGCACGCCCGAGGGCTATTCAGTCTAACAGCATTACCCGGGCGATAAACAATATTCCCATCCCGGGATGTATTTATCCAACAAGTCGAGTAATAGCCCGGTCATTCTCGACCTACGCGGAGTATCAACGATGAAGAGCTTATCCTCCTTCACTTGCAATTTCTACCCATTCAGCCACGGTATCTCGTCAGCTCATTATCATAGACTGCGCGATGATTAACGTTCCCAACCCGCGTTTCCAGTTCATAACTTGGTCCAACGGAGAGCGGGAATCCCGACGTCGTTAATTCGATCTGGAGCCGCCAGTCCGAAATTGGAATTTTTTCAAATTTTCCAGAAGTTACGAGCCGCGATGCAACTTGCTGAATTATGTAAACATCCGTTGCGACCATCTGCCACGAAATTTATGCCGTGTTCTCGTTCCCGTTACATTATGAGGCGATTTTAAAACCGATCCTCCTCTGGTAAACAATCGAGGATCATTGTAAAATATGCTTCCTACCACCAATTTCGATTTTGCTACGATAATATCTGCAGAGATTTGCGTACACCGTTTTAAACTTGGAGAATGAAATTTTTTCATTCTGTCAAATCCAATTATTATAAATGAACTGTCTTCCACCCCCATCTGTCTCTCGTGTTAATTTTACACATTTTATCAATTCCAGACGACGTTCTTCTACCTTTAGTTTTTCGTTTTCGAAAAAGGAATTTACCTTCTTCGCAATATTAAAAATTGTAGTGGATGTCGAGTATTGTATAAGTGAATACTGCACGCTGCATTCTTGCGGTACGAGAATAAGCAGTTCACGGAAATGCTATTTTCACTACAGTACTGTCTTATTGTAATAAATTGGCAGTAGTCCCACAATAACATAGTGGATGCGTTATGGTATTTGCAAAGCGGAACTGCTGTGATAGTGCAGTGATATTTTAATGATGAATTTCCTCTTGCGAACCTATCTGAAGAAATGGAAGAAATGGAATACAGTGATACACATAAACGTTGATAATTTACACATAGCAAGTACGGTGAAAAATTATTTTATAGTTATTGATCTCGTGAAACACTTACATTCAGTATTTTTCAGACAAGAAAATTCTCTTGAAAAATTTTATAAATTGGAACATTGCTTTATTTTGATTTTTTGATCGAACCTGTGCGCCGATATCATAAACTAATTTCTATCTTAAGAACATTTTAAAAATGTCTTTCCAATCACATCGATTTACTCCATATTCAAACAGCAGAGGGGTCGAAGTTGCTATTTTACCAGAGTACTCGTGGAAGTATCCGGTGGAATCTGCGATTCTTCGAGAGTAAGTCTGGCGTGAACGGGTATCGTGACACAAGATATTTTGTTCCGTAGATCTCAGTGTGGCTGATGGCTCTGATACTGACGATAGCCGCGGAGGAAAAGCCGACGAACACGGTCTCGGTGTCTTCTGGTTCGCCGGCGATTCAGAGCAACACGATACAGAAGCTGATCAAGATCCTGGAGAAGTACGGGCTGGAGGAGCAGAGAGGCCTGAAGAGAGTCAATCTGAGTAACAGGTCGATCACTTGCAACGATGGATCCCAGGCAGGATTTTACCTGCGAAAGTCGCACGGTTCGAAGAGGTGGATCATTTTCTTGGAAGGTGGCTGGTACTGTTACGATCACAAGAGCTGCAGGAACAGGTGGCTGCGGCTCAGGCATCTGATGACATCGACGCAGTGGCCTGAGACACGCGACGGTGAGTAACCTTTTCCGCTCGCGAGACTCCCGCGTTCACCGGCGCTCACACTTTCTAACGTTTCCCTGGAACACCGTGTTCCGCAATCCTTTTTTCCGGTTGCGGCACGCTGTAATGTTGCTCCCGCGACACGTGAAGGCACGTCGTTATTGTTCCGGTTCGCGACGCTCAGCCTACTTCGGGGAACCCTCGTTGCCCTCAACTGATTCGGTACTCTGCAACGACAGAGTCGAGTTTTCGATTGGTGCAAATGTATAATAGATCGTTCAGCAACGAGGATTTTTGCCCTATGCAACTTCTGCCCCCTAAGTATAGCCACAGACACTGTTAGTTTGCATATTGATTGACAAGGGTCCCATGGAAATCACCGACACTTTCCCAGACATGGTTTTCACCGACAACATTTCACCACCACCAGATTTGACCGACGACTACTTTGGCCGACAACGAATCTAAAATCGTTGTCGGTCAAATCGATAGTCGGTGAAATGTTATCGGTGAAAACCGTGTCGGGGAAATTTGTGTCGGTGATTTCCATGGAACCAGGTTGAAAAATACATAGTACCATTTTCAATTCGTACATATATCAGTTGATAGATATTTAGATATGCTAATCGAATTGAAAGTGGCGAATTCTTAAGATCGAGGTTTCACCAAACTCCGAAGGTTGAGTTTACACAATAACGAGAAGAAATTCTTCATTTGGATGAACGAGGAATAATAATTTCTCTGTTATTGTTTCTTGCAGTCGGAGGCCTGCTTTCTGCAAACCCGGAAGAGAATCCATTTTGGTGGAATGCGAATCACGTGTAGGTATTGTCCATCTTGAGAAGCTCATTGGTTGTGTTTTAGTATTTATACGAAACGAATCGTTTCTGCAGGTTCGATGAAACCATTGAATTTTTCGAATCGTTTGATTAACGCATTTGTGACGAAGCTTTTTTTCTTTTGCTCTTTATTTTAGATTCGTCCCTTATTGTACGAGCGACAGTTGGAGCGGTACCAGGGCCACGCCGAACGACATGTTTTCGTTCATGGGGGCCGAGATCGTATTGCAAGTGGTACGGGATCTCGTTCCACTTGGTCTTGAAAACGCTAGCTCCCTTCTTTTGGCAGGCAGCAGCGCGGGTGGAACCGGTGTCATGTTGAATTTGGATCACGTGCACAATTTGGTTCGCCATGAATTAGGTGAGACAGGTCCCCTTTGATCGTTCAACGACCCGTAAACTCATTCAGCATTTAAACAAGTATTGCCGGAACCGTTCAGCCTCACGTGCTATCAGAATCCATTCTTTTTCGTACAATATGCTGCTCAGTACTGGTAACAGACTTCCATCAAACATACATACAACTGATACAATTTCATTTGTTTAGCATTACCTCCCATCAGGAATAAAAAAACACAAAACGAATATTTAAACATTTTTTTATAAAATGCAGTTTAGATATTTGTATCGCAGATTCTGAAATAGCAGCAATTATATTATTTACGGATTTACACATCTGTAATTCCATGAAACTTGCATTCAACTAATAGGATTTCATTTGTTGAACGTTAACTTCCATCAGGAATTTAAAAAAAAACAGGAAACGAAGATTTAAACATTTTTTTATAAAACGCAGTCTAGATATTTGTAGTAGCAGGAATTATATTATTTACGGATTTACGCATGTGTAATTCCATGAAACTTGTATTCAACTAATAGGATTTTATTTGTTCAGCGTTAGCTTCCATCAGGAATTTAAAAAAAAAACAGGAAACGAAGATTTTAACATTTTTTTATAAAATACAGTCTAGATATTTGTATCGCAGAATCGGAAATAGCAGGGATTATATTTATTACGAATTCACAGTGCAATTAGTAGGGAAATGAAAGAAAGTTCAATTGTAAAGTCTCGTTTGAACCGAGATAGAGAATGTTCTGTGATTGCCAGGTGCCAAGTCGCTAATGTTATTTCTCGGTTGTACAGGGTTAAAGCACATTGCGATACGAGGTGTGTCGGATTCAGGGTGGTTCTTGGATAGGGCACCCTATTCGCCGAATGGTTTGTCGCCCGTTGATGTGGTTCATAAAGGAATGGAGCTGTGGAAAGCTCGAATGCCACACAATTGTGTTGCGAAGCACCCAACCGAACCGTGGAGGTGTTACTTTGGATACCGACTGTATCCAACCCTCACTGGTAAAAGACTTTTCAATTTCTTTTGCATTTTACAATTATTTTACAACATCCAATACCATATGGCATTGGACAGAACCAAAGTAAAACTTTTCTGTAATATCGTAGAAAGTGAAACAAGAGCAAACTAATGTATAGGGTGGTTCATAATTACATTTAATTCGGTTTTTTTCTTAACACTAAACCTACCGAGCCTTAAAAGTAAGTGGTAGATGTTCCCTTATAACAATTATAAGATTGATTTTATTTAGACTCTGTGCAGTTCCTATTCTAATATATGCTCCATTAAAGATATCTGTACCATCATTTCTTATGAAATTATTTTTATTATATCAATAATCGGAAAATAAAAAATCTGGAACCGGTGTTGGTAGTTTCAGTGTTAAAAATGGTTTTTTGAATGAAGAAGTCAAGGGTTGCGAATCGATCGAGCCGCGTGTTGTAGTTTTGCAATGCTCTGTGCGCTCGAATAACTCGATTAGATCCGCGAAAACGAATCTGCGACACCCTCTAACGGAAACATTTGCTTCCCGGAAAATCATAGCGCCCCTGTTCGTTTTTCAATGGCTGTTCGACGAGGCGCAGATGTCAGCCGACAATGTGGGTGCACCGGTGACGAAGCAGCAATGGGATTACATACATAAGATGGGTGACAGTCTGCGGCAGACCTTCGAAAACGTTACCGCGGTCTTTGCCCCGAGCTGCATTAGTCACAGCGTCCTGACGAAGAGGGATTGGCAGTTGGTTAAAATAGACGAAGTTTCCTTGGCACAGGCGTTGCATTGTTGGGAACAAATGCCAATCGGAAATCACCGTAACGAGTGAGTACCAGACACCGTGAAAGTGATTCCTTTGTCGTAGAAAGCAGATCGTTCGATCTTCTACCAATGGATTGCCCTTTGTGCCGCAAATAAGAATTCAGGATTTACCTTTCACCCTATTTTTCACGAAACAATGTGCAGGGCCACTGTTAGACTGTAAACCTGAACATCAAACAGCTACCTCACATCGTCTAGTAACGCTTTTCGACTCCTCAAGATAAAATAGACGTTCTATCACTTCATCTTATTTTTTTGACGCTTAAGTTTATTGTCTCTTATACATCATTTAACCCCTGCAGTAACATTTTCTTTACAGTTACAGCGATTAAGAACGTCTTTATCCCTAAAATTTATATTTTTCGTACGGGTACGTTTATTTCAATGCTTAAATATTAATTACAAATCCGTCGCGAAATAATTCTCACATAAGAATTCAAAAAGCGACATTAAATAATAAAAAAAAATTGAATTTCATTCAAAAAAGAAACGCGTTAAATCTTCATCGCGAGCCTGACACGAGGTGTTAATCAGTATGTAATTTTTCATATGCGTCCACAGAATTTTTTAGGAAAATAAAAGAACTGATATTTCGCTAACTTTCCTCGGGAAGAATTCGATAAATATACGTCCCCCATTTTTGCGATTCTCACGGCTACGTCCTTGCTAATTTCAGCACTCATTCGCCAATTGAGACGAACCAGCCGTGCGCGAAGTCTCTGCGGAAACTGTTGCGTTCCGGGCTGACGAAGGGAAACGGAACTTTGCCTCAACTCGGAAGAGCCGGGAAAACTGATTCCGCATCGGAGCTGCACAAAGTCGCGTCTACGGTCATTACCAAGCCGGACGAGGTGAAATTGTCAGCCGTCTCGCTGCAGGAACGGGAAAACAAAAAGAGGAAGAGACGGAAGCACAAAGGCAGGCGGAGGGACAGAAACAAGGAGCCGAGAACGAAGAAGGAGAGGCACGAACGGAGAAAGGCTGCAGGTACGGATCCGTGAGTAATTGTATTAAAAACAAATGGAGGTGCGATTAAGTGTGGAAATAAAGTCGAGCCGTTTCCCTGGGATTATTCCAGCCGTAGCCTCCGATCCTAATTAAAAGGGTGACATTTATCCTTATCTGCGAACCGAAGCGGAGGGAATGATATCGATGAGACAGAAGCAATTAGGTTCACTAAGAAAAAAAGTAGATTGTTCTTGAGTCGGTCCCCTGGGATTTCATTTCCACTCTATTAGCATTTTTATCTTAAATTCGAGACGCTTCTAACAATCTGCGAAAACCGTATCATCCACGGTTTTCGCAGATAAAAATAATAAAAATTCTGTGTTGTGTAAAGAATATGCGAAACGCGTTGTTTGTAAAGTGCAATAATCGTTAGAAACGTTTATATTACATATACAGGGTGAACCATTTAATTATACATATGTTATAGATAATGTGAAATAAAAATTTATTGAAAACGACATAACAGCAACTCTAAATTTTTCTAATATTTTTACTGTTTTAAATTACATCTACTAATTTTTGTCACAAATCCATAAAATGTAATGGTGCATCCGGAGTTAGACTTATTAATTGTTTAACAATCTCCAGTAACATAACGTCCTCCTTCACGTAACTTCGCGAAATACCACTCATACGATCGACACCGACGTTATCAATTTCTCTGTGCGAATGTGTTGATAGAATACATCTTCTCGATAATTTAGCATAATGTTGTGTACAATTGAACGTTGCATACACGATCGTAATTGGTGAATTGTATCAAATTCGTCGGTCTGACAGGTCGCCGAAAGGGTAACAAGCAGAGCAACAACAACAACCACACGGGCATGTTCAACGGCACCAGGCCTCAGCGCTCGGTGATACCATCTGGCAAACGGAAGTGCGTCCAGGGCTGCCACTTCCGGCTAATCGAACGTTGCACTTGGCCGCAGTGTAATCACAGCTGCCCGAAACTCCACAACCCGTTCACCGGCGAGGAGATGGACTTCATCGAGCTGCTGAAGAGCTTCGGATTGGACATGAAGAGCGTGGCGAACGCTCTGGGCATCGACATACAAACGCTAAATAGCATGGACCACGACGAACTGCTGAATCTCCTGACGCAACGTGCTAATTAACCTGTTCGGTCCGATTCTGCGGACCTAACCGAGTCTCAAAACAAAGAAATCCATTAATGCTTCGATGTCCTTCAACATATTTTAATCTAACTTTCGGTTTCGAAACAAGGACTCCGATTCTTCATAAATAAGGTTTCTCCAAGGTATCGATCGACACCGCGTCTTCTGGTTCGATGTTCTCCGACATTATGGAATCTAACTACTCAGATTCTTGGTTTCTTCGATGGAAATGAACTTTACAGGTTTCCCGAAGAAACAGAGCACCAGCCGAACGAAGTGAACAGTGTTTCTGTTGTGTCTTCGGTAACGAAGCAGACTTTCAACGTTTTGGATCTACCAAATCGAATGTACATAATTTATTAGAGTGTACGTGGTGCTCGGGAGCTTTGTCAGAGGAACTGTGTCAACCGAATCGAACGTTCCAATCGAATTTCGTTTGATTCGGTTCTTCCTCCGAATGGACTATTGTCGCGTGAAGAACCTAACGAGCGACGAGCGCCAACTCGACTGAGCCGCGAATTTCGATTTAGTCGTGACGATATGTGGAGATCTTCTGCGCGCGCGAAAATGTATATTCCGGATCGCCCTCGCGTGTGGCCGGCTATGTTAATTTATTTGATAGTCCGTAGGCAAATTAAACGAGCATGTAATCATGTCGCTACGATTAGTCCATGTACGCGTTCGACGTCGATCGCTGATCAGCTACGAGGCTCGACTTCCAAACGTTTTAACCAAATCAATCTCTTCTATAGTTGTACCTGGCCGAATCCGCGAGCGTTTAGAGCGTCGCTTAGCTTCATTTAGCTTGCCGAGTGTTTCTCAACGACCGAATCACGATCGTCACAGCTTGGATAATCGAACAATGCCAGCTCTGTGATGTTACGAAATTCTTTGGAATCGCTTGTCGCGAAGAATTAAGGACCCTAACTTTCGTGTCCAAGATTATTATTTCTCGATAATGCACGCGATGAGGTGTTTCAGCAATCAAAAGCGCTAAATCAAAATCCTATCTATACGTAATTTGCATTATTCGAAAGCATAAAGCTGCTCACGTTGCTACTTTCATAAAGTTGCAACAGCTGTATGCTTCCGAATAATGTAAATTACAAAAAAAGCAAGTTAACAATAGAACATTTCCGGGCGATCGCGGCCTAGATTGATCTTTCATCCAGCGGTTTTGATTGCAGCCCCAGAAACATATCCATCCCCTTAAGTATTACAGCTACCGGATAAAATAATATTGAACGAATTTCTGGAATGTTTGATCGATGGAAACGCAGTTAACAAGCAACGAATCTATCGTGAACTCGAACGCGGCTTCGACATTCGATTAACATCAGTTTGCGGTATGATACTTATAAGCGGCTTTGACTTTAAACGTTCAGTATTAACACTAGCTGGTTGTCGAAATACTCGACTGTCCGCGAGCCTGAACGGGACGAATTGAGTGAAAACGTTCAGCCTGATTCAATAGAATACCGGACCAGAGATTTGCGAATTGATGCCGCTAACAAGCAAACCGACCGACAAAGCAGCTTCATAGACTGATTAAATTATCTACCTCAACGAATCAAATCGTATTAACGTCCTTCTGTGTACTATAAACGTTGAATAGAGTAGTAAAACGCGGCAAGAGTAATTAATGTAGGGTTAAATAAGTGGCGGGCGTCGACACGACCGTCTTTGTATATCTATGTATCGAAACAGTGTAATATAGTGGGACTAATAATTATTTATTTAACGCGACTGAATGGGAAGTTCACGCAACGGGCAACAAACTTTCGAAATGGGTTCCGAAGAATTTAATTTATTTTTTAAAATCAAACGTTATATCGAGATCCCCTTCATCCCAACATTTGTTACTTTGTACACGCGTGAAACTGTAAATAAATTGTATATGTGTTGTATTAAACGAACTACGGCAGTCTACTCTGTTTCTCAACTTCATCGATTATTCTGTTCCTTAATGCGCGATACTCTTTTAAGATGCGTGTTCAGACCGTTTCTCCACGGCCGTTCCTGAACGATTCATAATTTTGTATTCTAGATTAAATGAAGGGTAAGTACACAATTTCCTAGAGGTCATTCAATTGTACGTTGACCCTGCTATCGGAGCGACAAGCAATCCGAAAAGACAATAAATTCGTTATCAAGGTGCGACAACGTAGAACGGTACACGGAAGAACAATCGAAACGGACTCGCGAATGAATCCCCGTGGGTCGAGGCAGCCACGGTCAGGCGACGAAAGAAGTTAGGTTCTCGGAACCGGCGACCATCGATCATGATCGTCGAAGTCGCTGGGTAAACAGCATCGAGCGCGGCGTAACGATAAATCGAGTCGCCTCGTTGGCTGCACCTGTACGTAATCATCATCCTGTTAACTCTCACTCGAGCTCCCCGTCCCCCGTTGACCCACGAACGAGGGTGATAATTCAATGTAGAATCAGAATCCGTCCCCCAACCCCTGGTGATCACTTGGCCCTTCCTCCCTCTCTCCGTCTATCTCTTTCCCGAGCCTGTCTCGCTCTCTCCCTCTCGCTCTCTCCGGGCGACGTCGTCGTTGTCTCGAAACTATATATTCCACGGCATACGCAGGAAATAGTGTTTAATGCCGACGGGTCAGGCCGGGTCTGACCCCCGGTGGTGGACGCAGTTTATAGGATAGACCGAAAGCCGGACGGAGAAAAACGCGCGCGTATCATCGGAGGCGGGAGAAGGACAGAATGGTGTGGTCCCCATCAAGCAATTGACGTGTCCGAGGAAGTGATGGAAGGATGATGGCACAATGTGCTTGAATGTCCCATAAGCGAGCGGGTTCTATATTAAACTGGTCCGGTTACGGGTCGTTCGGCTGTCCATCGTTCAGTCACTGGCTGGATCGGCTTGGCCAGGACAACGCGATCGATCCCCATCCGTCGTCGTCGTCGTCGTCGCCGCCGCCGCCCCGCGAATTCTGACGGGCCGCAAACGCGAGTCCGACTACACCGTT
Organism: Lasioglossum zephyrum; assembly: GCA_028455615.1. Lineage (NCBI taxonomy): Eukaryota > Metazoa > Arthropoda > Insecta > Hymenoptera > Halictidae > Lasioglossum > Lasioglossum zephyrum. Next base: position 8,773,807 of record CM052321.1, on the reverse strand, counting down.
CTTCTCCTGCAACCGATTCACTAGACTGTACCGCGGACACGAGCCATGTCCTCCGGATCGAACGGACGCCGATCGTCGTGAAGCTACACCGCGATCGAGGAAGTGATAGAAGGAAACGAGAAACGCTGAAACGCTTCTGTGAACCGGCAACCAAGCGGGACTGAATGCTCGATCGGCCGTCGACCAACGGGATCCAGGACTCGAAGGACTCCTGGCGATCGGCTAGCTGGATACGAGCGCGAGCAACCACGCCGTCAGGCCGTCTGCTCGCTCGAATCCTTTCGAGTGAACCGGCGAATCAAGTGACGTTATTGCGGTTAGTAACGTTATTGTTAGGGATGGTATCTAGTTCGATATGTACTCGCGAATCCGAGTCAATTTCGATAACCAAGTTTCACCTCATGGGTTTCGATTACTATTTAAAAGCAATAATGATTATATTTTATTATTATTATTATTATTTATTATAGACGGACTGAAGCCCGTTTACACAAGTGTTTACAAAAAAAGAGAAAGATACAAGTCTACTCGTTTAATAAGAAAGAAGGGACATGCACAAAATGAAAAAGAAAGAAAAATATTTGAAAAGTATTCGTTTTATACAATCTGATATCGAACCCCCCTCGGAATGAGTACTTACAAGTTTCGAAAAGATACTTATAACGTGGTGTTGAATACTTCGGTGTTGAAAGGAATCGAATCTTTTACAAGTACATACTCGAATCTTGGAAATTAGAACTGCATAGTAGGTTCCGGTACGATATTCGTAAGATTCGAATATATGTAATTTGATGAACGAGCAATTTTTCTCGACTTCGTTCTTTTAATACTGAACACTTCTGCTTGCATACGTAGGTGTACATCAATTTGCGACGACGGATATCGGAGCCCTGCCCAAAGGAAACCTATTAAGTAATAGTCTCCGATGATGTTGAAGGGAACGACGTTACTGTTCCTTTACCTGTTCTGTGACATCGGTGAGAGCGTACTTTTCTTTGGCACCCTCGTAACCACAGCTTTTCAGCTTTCAAACTTTTCAACCGTTTTGTCATGAAGGGATTCAATGATTTCACCGCGGACGTTTCTAGCCATTTGCTACCAGCTTTGGAGTAACTTGAATTATCGATCTCTTGGAAATTCGATTATTTTCTTTAGTACTTTGTAGAAATTGCATGAGTAAATGTGTTAACGGCGAGAGAGTTGAATTGACATTCTTTCGGTGTTATAAAATTTCTGTTTGATTTTCCAGCATTGGCAGCACAATGCGGAAAAGTATGGCTGACAGTCTCCTCCTTGTGGAGACCGATCGCTGCCGGTGACAGAGTGGTGGACGCGGAGTTGGAAGTAAATTGGGATTTTGATTGTCCAACGTGTACAGGATACCCAGATACCATCAAGCTGTTCACTGGTGACCCAGCACATAGTAATAAGTTTTGTTTGCTTCTTTTGAACATCATAATTCGGGGATTACAAACCAGTTTTTATCATATATCGAATTCGAATCGATCCGAACGCATCATGTTTTCCATCTACCGTGAAATCTGGAATTCGTTCAATTTACGCGAAACGCTTTCTAGATTTATTGATCGATTTGAGGGAAAAGAACAAAAAGATAAAGATGTGCAACGGAAAATCCGAGCGGACGTAAGCCATCAATTTATTCCCGTTTCCACCTTGGCTAGCGTTTTTCTTGAATTTACGTCTCGGGACCTGTCGAGGAACGAAGTTTCGGGCTCGATCGTGCCGGGATTGGTCGATACCGGTCGATGCAACCATCGTCGTTGTGTTTTCAGATAAAACGATCAAACCCACGTTGACTTTGACTTCGCTGAAACACCCCCGAGGCTATTATCGAACCAACATCACGGTCGGACGACCAACCCTTCCGGGTGGATGGGACAGCAAAGGTGGCGCGACGCTTCCCGGAACCCATTGCATGACATATCATGCTGTTCTTTATAAAAATGAAGTCATCGTCACCAGTTCCTGCTTACAGATCTGGCCGACGTGGATGTACGACTTAAGGTAACCATCTCGCTTGCTCTGATTCCATAATTCTTCACTTTTAACCCTGTATCTGTGGTTGTAAGTAAGAACTCCAGGTGTCGCATACTTTCGAGATATGTATATTGCTGTTTAAAGTTTCGGTAATTATATAGAAAAGTACTGCCCTCTCCGATTTTGATGAAATTTAAATATGTTATGCAGCAACACATTCTGAACAGCTTTTTCCTTTTCCAATTTAGGGGGGTCGCTTTTAGTTTTCGAGATATTTGCAAAAAACTATCGCGAATACTGTATTGAATTTTTCGTATTCCTGAACGCTCCGCTGCAACGTAGACAGGAAAAAGTTGTTCAAAATGTCAATATCTATAACATATTTAAATTTCATCAAAATCGGAGAGGGCAGTACTTTTCTATATAATTACCAAAGTTTCGATTATTAATTCTCTGACATAGGACATTGGTTAAATTGCATTGTTTCCCGAGCCTTTCGAATTTGTTTTTTCTAAAGCTAAATTAATGTATACACTCGATTTTTTTTAAATTTGTGACATACGGAGCGTTTTTCCTTACAACCTCGCAGATATAATGACGAAGCTTAGGACGGGTTTGATTATTCATTTTTCGAAATACATTTTTAAGGGTACTTCTTGTGAATAGCTATTCGTTTATTTCGATTGGCAGAATTGGTTCAAAGCTACATTTGCCAGTGGAAAATCTATTTTTATTTGGATGGAAATTCTACTTGTAAAAGCCTTTTTATTCGAAATGTATTCTTGTCCCCCTTAGGAGGCAACTAGGAAGACTGCCGATAGGAAGCTTAATGATTCCCGGAACACACAATTCAGGCTGCTATAAGCACGGCGACCTAACACGAAGGGACGCCTTTCAGCGATACTTGATGACGCAGGATCGCGACGTGTGGACGCAATTAGTTCACGGTATAAGGTACCTGGACATCAGGGTGGGCTATTATCCGCCGATTCCGAACAGCACCGCCACCGAAGAAGGCGGTAATATAAACAGATATTGGATCAATCACGACGTGGTTCGCATTACTCCCTTATCCTCCGTCATCAGAGATGTGAGGAACTTCTTGGACGTTGCGAGAGGAGAGGTCGTTATCATGGACTTTCATAGGTAACTTTACGAAATTCCACCATCAGAATAATAACTCGTTAATCTCGCTATCAGATCAATGGTAATGGTAAATAATCCATTTTATTTCTTCGAACGATCATGACCACCAGTAATTTTACATTTTGATCCGAAGGGATAAATTATAGAGAACAATGAAATGGTGCAACTCTATCGTGCGATAGAGATTACGTTATATCATAACGTTATGTCAATTTATGAATCAATAATATGCTCGGCAAAGCTCGTCCAAATAATTCGAAACAATTTCGAACGGGTACTCGTCGGCAACTAAAGTAAATGGCGCGCTACGTTATTGGATAATAATAAAATCGTTGGCTGCCGATTTTCTACCCATGATAAGATAATGGAGATTGATGGAAAATTCTGTCTAGCCAATGGATGTGTTAAAATACATTCGATTTAAGCGAAACGAAAGAAAGTGGATCTAAATTTATATGATTGCAACAGATATGGATTGTTATCTTTGGGACATGATATAATTTAATGATGCAATTCAATACGGGGTGACTTTGTTGCACGCAGATTTCCGGTGGGATTCCAGGACCGATCGAGCAGACATCGCCGATTGGCCACGACCCTCCGGCGAGAATTCGAAGGTCTGATTCTCAAGCCTGATAGGGGGGTCGAAGGTCTTGGTCCGACCTTGAACGATATTTGGACCGGAGGGAAACGCTTGATTATTTGTTACGGCGATAAGCACACCGTGAATGGTAAATTTATTACTGCTACTATTCAATTTAATCCTTACGCGTCAATTCAATCCGCCGCTAGATGCTCGCGTTACGTGTTTCGATACTATTTTTACACCGGTGTAACCCGATAACTGGGGAGGCGAAGTTAATTCTCCATTCACAGTGATCTTCCCAGTGATTTGTAGTCTTTCATCCTTTTATTTATAACAGATACAATTCATTTCTAGTTTCATTAATCGATTATACAGTCACCGCTATTTTCTACAATCGTCTACGAACAATTTTACAACCTCATTTCCTTTTTCGTAGAAGTTACATGTTCATTTTCAAAATAGTTCACGAGATAAATTGGATACGAACTATTGCAAGCGTCCATTCAATTAAATGTCAAAATAAAAACTGGAGGCTGGACCTTAAAATTGTACGTAATAAACCTGCAGACTGTAATAGAATTTCTGGATCAAATCGGAAACTCTCTAATATACCACTCGTGATATGTTCAAACAAGTGTTCAGACAAATGTGGTCGATAAATCACTCGGTTAGTAGGTTACCTTTAAGTAGTACAGACTTCGAAACTGACCTAACTACTATAGAAGGCCTCACCAGTCGCTAAGTCCTTCTCATACTGTTTAAATTATTTCTTTCCTTTCTTTTCTAATTTGAACGTATTGTAAGCTGGTTTAATTTTGCGACAGAGCACGATTGGCTGTGGCCGCCGATGTCTCAAGCGTGGGGTAATCAGCAGACGGTGGAGGGTCTCTACAAGTTTTTGGACGAGACTATTATGGGGCCGAAGAGGTTCCGAAACAGTCAAAACCCATTATGGGCGGTGATGGCGGAGTTGACGCCCGATCCCCTAGACATAATCTTCAATCTATCCGGTGGACTGCGGCAAATGGCAGATACCGTGAACAGAAATATTACATTTAAGTTCCAGGAGGAATGGTGGAAAGAAACTAACGTAGTAGCGACCGATTTCTTCCTCGGAAATAATCTCATCGACGTCTCGATACAGGCAAACATCAAGAAGAGTAACATCGCCCAATGGCGTTTGTAACGCGAAAATACATGACTAGACTCTACGAAAATGTAATTTTAATTAGACGCTGCTTCGTCGATGAGTAGAGGAATCGTGACGAAAGAGTTGTCGAGTTGTTTAGCCTTGTATCCCCTTTACCGTTTACGTGTTGAGGAGCTGCTAAAATTCATTGTCGAGGTTGAAATTACTTCTTGACGAATTGGTAGACTTTCTAGTCTTTTGTCAAATTTCATCGCAGCTTTATTTCTCTTTATAGAGACCCTCTTTATGTAGTTGAAGGATCATGCGAGAATCAAGTTTTAGCTTAATTAGAATTCGTAAGAGTAAGGTTGACGAAGGGATAAAATGACAAAAGCTACGAAGATTTTTTTTTCTTCAAACAAACCGCTAAATACCAATTGTTTCGTGGATGTTAGGATAAGTTTGTAAGAGTCCAGACATATGCGCAAGAATGACAATGTACGACTGAAAAGACTCAATAAATCGGAGTATAAATAATGTGTACGCTTTTCCTTTAATCCTTAGCACTCGAATGGTGACTCTGAAGCGCCGTTAAAAATTGCTGTAACATTATTCAAAGTATTGCTTACGTTATTTAATATAATGTCGGTGTCTAATCAATTGCTAAATATTTAGGTATTGTATGAGCTACTATACCAATTCATAGGGATTGGAAATATTCTAGCTAAAAAGAAATGTTTAATTTTCGAGTTAAAATAGCTCCGAGTGCAAAGAATGAAATATCTCGAACCAAGAAATATTTGAACTTGGACCACTTTCGTAGTCATGGGCAGGTATGCGATGAATATTTTTTCATACAGTAAGTAGTTGAAATGTAATGTGCATCGCAATATGATAAGAAGTTTTAGAAGATGTTTTGGCGAAGATCTCCCATAATTCTTTCTAACACGTGCCCTGGATCGAACGAGAGCAGACGGGAGAGACAGTTTAAAACAAATGCCCCGACATTTCGAAAACGTTCTCCGCCGCCCGGAGATCGGCGGCGCCGTGTTTCGGCCCGTGTCGATTTGACTTCCAAATGCAGGCCGACGCTGCCGGATCACGTTCAGGACACCGGTTTTTCGAGGTAGTCAGTCGTCTGCTAGCAGCCACCGGCAGTGAATCGATGCGACGAGAATTTTAACGCGTACCATCCACCCTATTCTTTTCGGTAACAACTTTTCACTCCGCCTTGCACACGTCCACGCTCTCTCCGCGCGCAACTCCTTAATAACGCCGGATAACGTTCGATTTTCTGTTTTCCCTACCATCTCCCCTCATCGCGCATTGTCGCTCTATCGAGACGTTGACAAATCTTGCGACTGTGTGGTAAGAATCGAGGAATAATGATCGCGAGGCCGTGAACGGAATGTTCAACGGAAACGAGTCGAACGAAAGACAATTCTTGGCGTACTTCTTCCCAATACACCGAGAAAGGTCGGCGAGACAAGGACTAAAACAATGGAGGAGAATTTCGCAAGAAACGCGAAAGAGCTGTGGGCTGTTTACGCTTGGTGGTCGTGCGTACTTGTTTTGAAGATGAACGCTTTCTCGTGGTTCACCGGTAGGATTCGAGTTAGCAGACAGGTAAATTTTCGTTGTTTCTTCATTGTTTTCTGTCCCCGAGAAACTCTACCGGGTTAATGAAAAATTTTCGATACAAACACAAAGGAGAAATGATTCTGTACATCGCTGCAATTAATTTCAGAGCGTAATTCCTTTTTCATACGACATAGCAAAAGAACATACATTATTCGTTGTCCTTAAGAATCTTGTATGGTGGAAACTGTGCCAGATTAGTTAAAAAATTTCGGTACAAAAGAAGGGAAAGGGTCTGTGCATCGCTCCAATTCATTTCAGAGCGTGCAACGATGAGCCCTCTAACTGTATTCTTGCATCGGGACTAGTTCGACGAAATTCCTTTTTCATACGACATAGCAAAAGAACTGTGAATCTCATCAACGCGACGAAACAATGTTAAGCCTCATCCCGAGAGCAATGTCTATTTTTCAGAATAGATGAATCGGAAGCTGGGAGGTTCTCGAACGGTTAATTGGATCGCTTCATTCCGATCGATTTTCCAGGTAATTCACAGCGAGGAGGATAGGATGTGGATGAAAGGTCCCAATATAATTTTATGTCCGTCCGGAGGCGGCCATCCAGACGTGGATCGCATCCGAAGCGCGCATCAACACGATCTTGGAACTGTGCTCCCTTATCTGCTAATTACACCGATATGGTTGTGCACGTCACCGTCGTTTCCTGTAGCCAGAACGATTCTTCCTTGCTTCGCGATAGTTAGCATACTGTACACCATGGCGCACATGGAGATCGGGAATCCGCACCGTTATTGCAAAACAATACTCTCCGCTGCTGAACTTTGCATCTTGATCTGCATGTTCGCCGTGTCTGCGCTCCACTACATGGATGCACTCTGAATGTCGCGATAATTTCGAGCTTGTGTATTTCTTATGCACCGTTCTCGTTACGTAATCGTGGCCGCTCGATATGATAAGCGAGGTCAACGTAACACGTACCGCACTTGGAATTACAATGAATGGGAGTTAATGCTGCACCGAGAGACCGTATCTGCTTTGAATATTTCTGGACCGTTCGAATAAGCTAATTATTAAGCTGCACAGAATTGGATAAAGGATTTATTATCATCAGTTACTATTCTTTATTAGCAGACTTCGGATCTTGATGCATTTATTAAGAAATTGGTTGGATGAAGTATAACGGAAGTATTAAAGGATGAAATCAATTTTTATTTTGCAGAAAGATCCGCTGTCTATTTATTAGGAAATGTTTCGAATATCTGAATTATAGAAGAACGCAGAGAAATAAAGTGCTAACACACCGCTGTCCACGATTCCGATTTTTGTCGATAAATTTTTTTTAGCGATTGTCAGCAATGTCAGTATGTTTGTATTTTTTTAAGCGTCATGTATGTCATGAATATGAACGATAAATTCACAGAACACTGCTGGTGGCCATTTTACACTACTTTGTAAAAATAACAAGAATGTATCGTTTTTTTTTGCTATTTTTGAACTAAATTTTATCTATTAAAATTCTAAACGTTCTTCTAGTAAATATTTATAATTCTAATAATGTTGTTTTAAAAAAAACGTGTGTAAATCAGAATTATAAATCGTCGAGCATATAAAGACAACGTTGCGATCACGAAGCGCGTGTCGGCATCGAAAATATGAAATTATAGAGCTATGTTGAAGAATGTTATCGCAGGATATTGTAACGTGACCAGCAGCAAGCACAATCAGCATACTTACTGTCATACTAATACTACATAGCTAGATCAAACTGTGGTTTATTGATCGAGGTGTCTGTTGTAGTATGCCATAAGTGTCATAACGCGTAGAAGATTTTTTACACCGTAAATTTTTTATATCGTTAATATTTTGGTCCATTGAATTAGAAATAGATTTGTTGAAAAAGTTGCTGTGACGATAAGACTACCATAAGATAACGTTAGTTCAAGAACTACCTCTCCATTTGTATCGATGGTTAGTACACGCGAGTCTCACGTCCATTTGCAACTATCAATTTGATATACTTGACTGATTGCAACCTTGTATCTTACTTCTTGATATGACCGTAAACAAATGATAAAACGTTGTCAGTTTAAAAACTCAAAGATTCTACAGTCATATAAAAACTGAAAGTTTCCAATAATTCTACTGGGCTGGCAAGAAAGTAATTTCGGTATCTCAAGATGAAATAATACTCAATTTTCTATCCAAACAATCAACTGTAATCGGTACAATATTTTCCATTTTGTTCAATAATTTTTTGCCATCTTTCTGGTATATAAAGCTTCATAATTCCACGCTTATGAAACTTGAAAATTTTACCAGAATAGGGTTCATTTTCACCTTAAAATAAATTACTTTCCTGCCAACCCAATACTGTAACAGAAGGAAACTTGAAAATTTCCTTCTTTTACTTGGAGTGGACTCGTTCGCTTAAGATTAAAATTGTTCGTACTGTTTGAAAGATCTATTAAAAAATCTTCAGCCAAAAAATGATTAACTAATCGCCGGTAGATAACGCGTTGAGAAAGAGTCGGAGCGCGTGCGATTCATTTTGTCTGCTCACCGTGTATATATGCATATCCTCATGGTTCCCAATTCATAATTAGACATGAAAGAAACCGCAGAAGAAATTAATTGTACTCCTTCTTTCGCAGACTGCACGTGCATACGCGTTACTCCGCGTAGTAGCGTCGCCGATTCTGCTTACTCGAGTGACGGACACGTATCGGGCATACGTAAAAATCGTTCTTGCTCGAATCTTCATCATCATTGTATTTAATCGATAAGTATACAGTGTCTAAAGATTACAGTGTGTCCAGCGAGTTATATGTTTAAGGCCAATAAATAATCCGTTATTATTAAGTTACTCCATTCCTTGAGACATACTGCCAGGATAAACGGCCTCAGTTGATAACCAACCGGCGCGAAGGAAACTGACCATTCTGTAAATCTGTTTCTCAGGAATCTTTGGTGAGTGATCATTACTAATTTTCGAAGACACATTGTATAGACTTACTATCGCCTTGATAACATTACCGCGACGATAAAACAAATTTCGATAGCGTTGCGATAATATTGGACCCGGAGGAACGCGGTGGCCAGTTTGAACGCTCCTTAAAGAATATTCCGAATTTATTCCAACGAATAAATTAAGGGTTCTTTTACTCTTTTCTCGTTATTCTCATTTTATTTTTCATCTTGAAATGCAGCAAGTTCTTTCATCAATTTTTATCATTTCTTTGAGAAACTCTGTGACATTCAATAAACGTGCGACATTAGAATATTGCATCCGCAAGAACATTGTTTACGATGCACGTGTTTCCGTCGACGTATTTTTCCTCATGATAATGCTTAAGATGGTAATTCATTCGGAGTGTCTCGAGAGTCAATGTTATCCATTTAAACTAAGGCTCGAGTATAAAAACTTGTTCGCCTTCCAGTGTGATTTTAAGACCTTGACACTCATTCGTTTCGGCGGTGCTGGTCGCAAAGGTGCAAACGTAAGGAACGGAGTTCTGATAAAATCGGTAAAAGATTGTTTCTTTAAAAATATCAGAAGTTTCGTTGAGAGCGCACAGTCGGGTTCGACGGTTGTTTTAATAATAGTGTGTAGGTTAGTAGGCGCGCAGACTGCGGAATGCATGCGCATATACGGGGTGATCTGTCCTCGCCAACGAGAATTCATTCTCATTGAATTGTACATATTTATTCAGGGCAACGTATTTATTTTTACGTGTTTCAATCTAATTGGAAAAGAATAACGCAGTAAAACGTACTTGCAAAAAATGCATCTTCCGCTGCGATATTTGGTGGCGGCACTGCCTCTCGCTACTCCATCTACGATCACCCTGTATATATTTTAGTGTGACGCACTGTCTGATGCAGTCGAGTGAGCGATAAGTGAAGCATCGAAATGGAAAGTGACAATCGCGTATTCGTCGAACTGAAACTTTGCAAGAGCTCTGTAAACCGGTTCGCTCAAATCGCGGTCATCTTCGACGATGTATTCGTCTTTGCTATCCTTTATCTATTCGTCTATCTAATCGGTCGTCAGATTTAGAGGTTAGGTGCGACCCTTGTCCTTCCTCCGCTCCGTCGCGAAGCACAGTAACCAAGACCGAGAAACTGACAACACAAGCTGAATGACGCTCGTGGCGAAGGTACACGTCGTTTATTTACGGTCCGAGCGAATCGTGGGTAGAATTGAAAATATGAAACGCAGAAGTACCACGGTGTGATTCAATTTCAGTGTTTACATCATGGAAATCGACGAGAGGGTGGTTCGCAGACGGAGCTTTCGAAGTTACCTGCAACGTATACCCCAACGAATTTCGGAATCAGTCGAACACCTTTTTTACGGGTAAGTTACGAGATAACTTTGTGTCAAAGTTCCCGCGTTTTTCAACCGTTCATTTCGAAAACGTTCCACCCGCGTCGAACGTTTTTGTTTGAAATAATATTCGATACGCATTTTGTCAACATCGAAGATCTCCCATAAAAAGAACTTCAGAGGAAAATGTCCAATTTCACTGGAGTTAGGTTCTCTTCATTTAGAAAATATTTTTATACCTACCAGCTGGTTTAGGATATGACTGACTTGAAATATCGTTAAATTTAAGAAAGTTTAACTTTGTTGTTTCTCTTTTTGCCTAGACTGGGGCTAAAAATAGCACGCCGCCCACTGAAATGGCTAATCTTTAGTATTGTGATAGTGTTGATTTCTCTTTCTGGTTTACACTGCTTCCACCAAGAGAAAAACCCCATGAAACTATGGATTCCACAAGATTCTGATTTCGTTCGAGACACAGATTGGATGATCGATCAATTTGGGCAAGGATTGAGGATGGAAAGCATGATATTAACAGCTGAAAATGTGTTAGAGCCAAGGATTCTTGTAACAGTATTTATCTTTCCTTCTTGGACATTAGTATACAGGTGTTTCTGTGGTTGGAAATAAGACCAAAATCAAGTATAACGCATTTGCGTGAGAAGCTTTATTTTTGAGAAAATTCAATAGAAATATCAGTCTTGCTTGATTAAAAAGTTTGGACCATAAATTACGAAACACCCTGTATGTAACACTAGCCATATTTGTTTAGTCGTACAATGATAAATGAGATAATTTAATTTGTTTCAGCTGAATGAAATAATAAAGCAAGTTGTTGGTCTCCAAACAGCTGACTATGTTGCGTGGACAGATGTGTGCTTCAAGTAAGAATAATTGCATACATAATGCAGCTGATTGAAATGGAACTTAATATTTTTTTGTTCAATGCATAGAGTACCTGTTTTATCAGGTATTAGGAGAACGAAGCGTAGCGAGGAAAACAATGATTTTTTTGACATGGAACCCGAATTGCAAATCAATAGTACTACATTTGAACCTGCGGTTCACGCTAATCCTAAATTATATTGTGATATAGTCGATAATTTGCCAAAAGCTTGCCTCTTAAGTAGTCTGGTGGATATTTGGGACTATGACAGTAATGTTATTCTACAAAAATCAAATAAAGAGATTATCAGAGATGTAAATGGAGCAAAAATTAGCCCTACCCTAGGGCATCCTATGAACTTCACGAGCTTATTGGGTGGGATAACAAGAGACGAACAAGGTAAAATCATATCGGCAAGAGCTGTGAGAACACAGTGGGCAGTACACATAAATTTTTCAAAAGTGGACATGGATAACTTTGGCAATGATGTTGGAACAGCTGATTGGGTAAGGTAAGTTCATTAAAAGTACTTAAAAGTAGGAACTGATAAATTTAACCATGATACACTGTTATTTATTAACTTGCAGTGTGTACTGAGTGTTCCATGCAAATATTACAATGCAAAATCCTGAATTTTATGGCAGTGCTTGTATGAAGCAACTTGTATAATGTAAAGAATTTGCTGTTTAAATTTCATTTGATTTGGGCCTTGTTTAGTATTTCAGATGATTTTGTCAAGATCAGTTTGCATACTCTTTCCAGCTAAAATATTAGTCAAATTATTTATAGTATGTGCCTGTTATACAAAACCAATCAGAATGTATTATATGTATTTTCGATCTTAGACGGAATCAGTTCCTGTAATTTAAGTTGTTGTTATATATGTTTATTTTTTTTAATATATGTTCAACATTATACGAAGAATAATAAACAATTTAATAAACAAAATCAGGGTAGCTTATTCGTAACAAAATTCATGTCTAATGTGTAGGCCACAGATGAAGTTTTCAAATGGGAATATTCTTACTTGAATCTATTACATAAAAATGCAAAACTGTTAAGCAATAAAAAAGATGCAAACCATACCGCAGCCATATGGTATGAAGCTGGCAGAAGTTTCGGGGATGTAACATTTGTGACAATGTTTGGACATATGGATATACTGTCTATAGGATTCATTTTGATGTTCTTCTACGTTTTAGTCATATTTTCCGATTACAATTGGGTAGGATTGCGAGTAAGTTTCTCAGCAAATTAATTAGGGTAATTGTATTCTGAAGTATTCTGAAGGTCAAAGTTCGTGCGGAACTAATCCTATTGAAATTATATGATCAATTCTTTTGAAAACTTCATGGTATTTCACCGTATTATTATTAAGGACATCAGTTTTCTATAGTAGAAAGTGTATATTGTATAAATAAAGTAAATACTCGAAATCGCGGGTACCCGAACTTTATAAACTTTCGGGACCCGATCCGAACCCGAAATTTCGAGTACTCGTACACCCCTAATCGGTGTTGAAATTATTTGCTGATGCGCAATGTTGATTATCTTGTGTTACGATTTAACGAGAAAGAAGAATAAGAATAAAATTTTTGGTTTGAAGTTGTTCACAGTTCGGGAACTATTCATGACATTCAGGATACTACGTATATACAGGTAGATCGGTCATTGTTTACAATGTATAGTTATCTGTATAGATTTACCTCACATGCGTTGGTCTTCTGTGCGTGGGTGGTGCATTCATAACTTCAATCAGTGTATGCTCGGTGCTTGGCGTACCTTACGGACCAGTGCATACTTCATTACCATTTCTTTTATTGGCTCTTGGAGTAGACGATAACTTTCTGATAATGGCGTCTTGGAAGGAAGTACACGCACACGAGTCGAACAGAAAGAAGCCATTGGAAGAAAGAATAGCTTTAATGTTAGGACACGCAGGGTCAGCTATTAGTATTACTTCTCTCACGGACGTTGTAGCATTTGTTATTGGCGCATCAACGGTAAGCTTATACGATCTCACAGATTCGAAGATGATTGTGCGCATTGAATTTAATAATTATACACGCATCTCCAGATATTACCATCCCTCCAGTCATTTTGTATATATGCAGCAGTTGGGGTGCTACTAACATTTTTATTGCAAATCACATTTTACGTTGCCTTTTTCACTCTGGACGCTAAGCGTATCGAGAGCAAAAGGAACGCGATATTCCCGTGGATCATACACGAGAACTTTACTCAGAAGTTTGTCAGTTCGCAAGAGGAACCAGCTTCCAAGTTCATCACGAAATTATATACAAACGTGGTTTTAACGACACCTGGGAAAATACTGATAGTATTAGTAACCATTGTCGCTGCATCAGCAGGCATTATGGGTATACTACGGTTGCAACAGTGGTTCGACCCGGCCTGGTTCATACCGAATAGTTCATACCTAAGCAAGTATTACAGCGTACACCATCGCGAATATCCGAATCGTGGCTACGAGGCAATCATTCTCATGGGAGAGTTCAATTACACTGCCGAGTTTCCGAAATTACTGAATCTAACCGAGACGTTCACTAATTTATCAACGGTGCAGAGCATGAATCCGTGGCCGAACGACTTCGCGAAATTTGTTTCGAACTATTACGCAAAAGGTTGGCAATATTCATTATCACTAGACAGCCGATCTTTACGCAAAATAACAATTTTTGTATTCTTTCTTGATATGTTCAATAGATGAGACTTTAATTTTTAGATTTGAGAACCACGACGCTGAACGATACCCACTTCAACGATTACCTATCGAAGTTCTTATTTAGTCAGAACGGTGGCAAGTACCAGAGGAACATCCGCTTTAAAAAGGAGCTAAAATGTGGGAGGAAAGCACCGGCGATCAAAGCGAGCACCATAGATTTCGTGTTCAAACGATTCTTCACGCCTCACCAGTGGATACCAGCAATGGATCAAAGCGTACAGATGACACGCGAAGCTGGAATCGATGGATTCGTGACGGTTTGGAGCGAAGTGTTCAGCCTCTGGACAACCGACAAATTGATCTCTCAAGAAGTCCAACGCAACGTTTTGTTAGCGTTGGTCTGCGTTATGGGAATGACAGGGTTATTAATCGCAGAATTACAGACGTGTTTTTGGATCTTCTTGTGCGTCCTTCTCACGCTGTTGAACGTCTGCGGGTTCATGTACTTTTGGGGACTGACGATAGACATTGCGTCTTGCATCGGTGAGGAATATTTTCTTTTAGATTTATCGTGGAAGATTGTTACCGTGCTTAACAGGTGATTCGTTCGTTCAGGTCTCGAGTTGGGAATCGGATTGTGCGTTGATTACGCGGCTCACGTCGCTCATGCATTTGTGCATGCTGCAACGGAAACCGGCGGCGAGGATCGCACAAAGAGAGCGCATATTGCAGTGAGATACATAGGTGCGGCGGTTGCGTATGGTGCTGGATCCACGTTGCTGGCTCTCTCGATGATGGCGTTCTCGGAGAGCTACGTGTTCCACGCGTTTCTAAGGATCTTCGTCCTGGTGATACTGTTCGGTATATGGCACGGTCTATTCTTGCTGCCAGTGATACTGAGCACAATTGGTCCACGGAGTTTACGTTCTTATAAATCGACGCCCTCATCGGAGAAACACGAAGAGGCGATGGAAGTAACCAGTCCGTTGAAGAAAGAAACAGAGAGTTGAAAGAAGACAACGGCCGACAGTCGATTCTTTATCAATAATATTTATTTTTGGTTCAATAAACATACAAAATTATTACACTATCCGTACTATTAATCACACATTTATACAAAAATAATAATAATAATAATAAAGATCGGATAACTTAAAAACGGCATTATTTATATATATATATATTTATATTTATCTAATATATTAAGATTAAAAAAAAACAAGTACAAAATAATGTAGCAAGGTTGATATAGATTTTTTATTAATAATAATTATTGATCGGAAAGGAACATGACTATTATTAAACGTAACGTAAAATCGTGTTTGCTGGATGCGTTTATCTTTTTTTTTGTTTCTTCTTCTTTATGTATAATCATAATTAATGTTTATGACGTAAAAACGAGCGGCGAGGGAGCGACCCCGGATTGATTGGCAAGCTCCCTCCGCTGCCTCTCTCAGTCTTGCACAGTCCACAGACACTCATTCTCGAGTCTTCTTCGTTTGTCGGCCCCCCTTTTTTTTCTTCGAACCCTTGTAGTGTCTGTTTTCTTTTTTCCCGTCGTCGGGACGGTCGGGACGCGACACGATGCGACACGACGCGACGCGACGGGACGGGCGAGAATCAAAGTGTAATTATCCGAGCGGATAAAAAGCGGGACAAACGAGAAGACGCTAAGTATTCTCATGCGTACACGGTCACCCATCGACAGAGGCATCCGACAGAGGCGCACGTTCTCCGGAAACACGATCTCAGCACACACGGTAGAGTAGACTGCCGGGGGCAGCAAGCCACGCACGAACGATACGGCGATACACATCTCCTTACTTAGTTGAATTTTACAAATTGGGATCGTACATTCCATAATTAATGAGGAACCATCGATACAATAATAATATTTACTTAGCAAAACGTGCCGATCGGTAGTGTGGCGAAGGACGCGTGATGTGTGAGCACAGTTAAACGCGTTACGAAGAAGGGGGAGGGGGGCAGTGGTTTTTTTTGTTCCGATGACGATGATGATAATAATGATGATATTCTGTGGTGGAAGGGGTGATAAGTTGGCGCAAGGAGGACGTTGGTAGAAGGGAGAGGAGCGTTCTTCTATTTTCTTTTCGTTTCGTGGTTTCGTTTAAACCCTCTTAAGAGGGTAGACTCTCGTTTTCAGGATTGTAAGGGTGAGAGATGCGCTTTTTTATTTCTCGATAATGCATAGGCGGGGCTTTTGCAAATTGGACTTTTGAGGGCAATCGCGGTCTAGATTGATCTTTTCGTTACCGCTGTTGACTACTGAAAAATCCCATCGCTTGCATTATCGAGAAATGAGAAGGCGCATCTTGCAACCTTGCAATCCATGAAACGAGTCTACCCTGTTAAGGGAGGGATGACGAATCGACTGTTTAGGCGAGGACATAAGGGGTGGTTGAACGATACGGGAACACCGGGAACGGGGAGGGAAATGCACGTCCGCTTGCCAGGAGTTCAAGGTACACGCACTTTATAGGGATACACCATGGGAAAGACACTCAGGGCAGACACTGACATAGAGACTAGGCTACCGACTATATGTATACCTATCTAAATGTGTAATTAGCGTACGCACCGCGTACACCCGGGTACGCCCGTACTTCGCCCGGCTCTCGGGTTTTGCTTTTTTCACATTATTTTCTTGTGTATTTTTTTTTTAATCATATCAATCGAAGAAACGAGTGCGCGTACACGGTTAGCACGCGCACTCCCATCCCCTCACTTTCCATACGTCTTTCACTATTTCTTTTCTTTTCCACTCTTTTGCCTTCCCACTGGTTCTTTTTTTTCTTACCGTTACCATTTTCCTTCCCTCTTTCACATTTGTTTCCTCCCCTTTTCTTTCCTTTTCACTTTTTTTTTAAATTATTATTATCATCGTTTTATTACAATCAGCGATCGCGTCGTAGTCGTGCTTTTATAGTAAACGCTATGTAGTCTTTATTACTCAAGCTTATGCCCAAAAATCTACCAGAGGCACTTTGGGTTTATTAGTACCATTTTGAAGTCGGCGTGCGCGGGGGAGGGTGCTGCGAGTCCTTCGCTCCTTTCTTATACGTTTTCATTTCTCTCTTTCTTTTTTTTATTCGTTTATTATATATACTTTTTTCTCTCGGGTAGTGATATAACGGTCGAACGATGTGAAATTCTGTCTAGTGTTTCTTTTTTTTTGTTCTGCTTTTAAACCTCGTGACATGACGGAGTACCCTGTCTGCGATCCATTGTTATTTTTCGCCCGCACGCTCGTTCGCCGCCACGTTCACGCGTCCGTTTAAACCGTTTTTCATGTTTGTCCCCTCCCCCGTTCCTTTCCCGTAGCCTACCAACTCCGTATCTTTCCCTGCTGCCTTACCTTTCCACACACGGTCTTCCGATGTTTTTTGAGCAATAAATACTTTCTCCACTGACAACTGCACATTGAATTGACGCACGGGACACACTCACGCGTATACACAAACGGTTCTCTCGCATTCGCTACCAGGCCGTTCGCGTCGACAGCACCCTCGAAGGTAGCTCATCAGACAACGAGCTCCCTCGGCGATATGAATTCTTGTAACGGTCAGTGAATGATCGTTTAAACTAACCTACGCGGTTCTAAATACAGTGGCAGTCAATACGGCGAGAACTCTTTCCGCCAGAGTTCCGCTTCGGTGTGCGTTTACAAAGATGGTTTAGTTAGTTTAACGTAGAATGAGCTTGGAAGAGATACCACAGGTTCCCGAAAAATTCTTGGTGTATCAATTACTTTTTTTTCTGTTTCCTCATCTTCGTCTTCTTTTTTTCTTTCGTTGATCCCCTTTTTGTTATAGATACAATGAATACACGAGGGTGGTTAAACATTTGCGCGCAGGTAAAACGTTTCTAAGGAGAAACAGGGTTTTGTGTTTTTTTTTCGGGTACTGTCAACCCGCGAACGGCTCCCGCATCCACTCTCATCTGCATCAGCGCTTTCTGAACGTTCTCCCACCCACACCAATTATGGCTACATCCACAGAGTTTAAATGTTACGCTTTTTTTTCATTTTAATTAATGATTATCAATTCATATCAATTCAATATCAATGTATTACAATCAGACAATACTCAACAGTGATCGTTATTCATTATATATTACAATAATTAAGAGTGACAACAACATGACGACGGAGGCGTTGAAGCATTACAAGGGGTAGTGTAGAAAAAGAGAGAGAGAGGAATAGACAGAGGAAGAAAGAGAGAAAAGTGGCACAGTGTGTGTGTCTGTGTGTGTATGTGTGTCTGTGTGTGTGTTTTCTAGGATGATCAGATAGAGTTTAGGAGGAGGCGCCGATAGTGGACGTATCTTTAACTACATTGAATACGATGAGAGGATGAATGACACAAGGATAATGGGACATGGGGATAAGGAGCATTCGGATGATTATGAAACAGCGACAATGATAGGGCGAAGAATTATGTTGAGATGATGGTGATAATGATGCACGACAATGAGAATGAACGATTAATAATAAAATGGAACAATGAGCTGGAGACCAAGGAGGGGAAGCACGCACACTCAACACAACCGTCACATCGAGCTGGCCTCGCGCACGGCCATAGTCTATATGTTAGATTAATACCTATCAACTAATACACAGTCTGTCTCCGATTCGCGGATGACTCCTTCCATTTTTATCCGTTTTGAATGCATGTAAGTATAAATAATACGCGTAATGCAATGCGTACGTACAGTACGGCGATACGTGCGCGACCGATTCGTGGAAAGAAGCTGACGATAGCGCGCGCGCGCGTTATGCGAATGGACTCGTTTAGGGTTTCCTCTCGTTTACACGACATCGTGGTAGGACCCTTTTCGACAAATGATTTTCATTCGTGTCCGCGCCGATACTGTACGCGCGCTCGTTTCCCGGATACTGCATATACATACACACATACTTTTGCGCCGGTATAAAGTGTATATATGTACACATATACAATACGACATACCATCCATGTATATATAATATACCCATAATGTTTAATTAATCATCGTTAATCGTTAATTATCTTATTTATTAAAATTCGTCAGTTCGTAATTCAAAAAATTTCAGCTAGTAGCGGTGGATGGAAATGTTTCTTCGTTAAAAATCGCCGATCCCCCGACGATGGCGCGCGGCATTTATCGATCGCTTCTTTTTAAACACATTTACAAACAATCGGGATCGACCGGCCGATTCGTTCACTCTTCACTTATATCACTAATGTCTATTTTTTACTTTTTTTTTTGCCGTTTGAAATGTTCTCGTTTCGTTTTTTTTTAAACCCTATATGTCCACCGACCAATTCGCGGCGTTGATCGCGGCCGCGAAACATTGGCGATAAATCCCTGTTCGTTTCTTTGTTTTTCTTTCTTTCATTTTCCGGTTGTATATGGTTTGTTTGCTGGTTTGTTTGTTTGTAGCGTGTCTTGGCCGCCGGTCGGTGTGGCCGCCGCACATCGAATAATTCTATTACAATTAATCGTGATTTTGGTATCTTATGTACAGTTATGCGTGGTGTGCGCACTGATTATCGTCGCACACACCCCCGCCTGCCAGCGACCATTCAGAAGACTTTTTTCTTCTTCGAATTCTCACACGTATTTCCAAACAACACTTAGTCTTTCCGTTGAACTTCCTCCGTGAAGCTTCTGGCTTAGCAGTCCGTTGTGCAGTTTCTTCTTTTGTATCTGTATATATGTACGTGTCTCTGTATGTGCATGTGTCGTGTGTGCGAAGTGTGTACGTGTATTATGAGCACGTGTCTCTGTAATTGTGTATTCGATTCGCGTACTAAGCTGAGACAACTGGCTTGCACGGAAAACCTGAGACGATCGATTATAAGATAGGCCAGTCCTCTTGGTGCTTCCTCGAGAATACCTAACTGCGGTCAAAGTATTCAGCAGGGTAACTCTTGGCGGGCAGGCTTTGACATGTGCTTCATAGAGTTCATGGTACATCAGGGATTGTCCGCTGCCATTATATTATGCACCTGCTCGAGCTTGTATGCCAATCTTTGCTTCTGGGAGAATTCGTCCTCTTCCAGTGTCACTATCAGTTGTTCGTTGTATTTACCCGCGTACGTGTATAGCTCGTAGAGAGCACAATTCGTGTTGAACTCCGTTGTGTGCAACTGTGGAAACAGATACACATTTACTATAGAAACAAATTTCATTTACGTCATGACTAGATGGCGGATGTTACGCATTTGTAACAAAAATAAGTAGGAGCCATTTAAAACAGTGAGAAAGTTACAATGATCTAATAATTCCAATTTAGTGTTTTCAGCTTGATAAAATTATAAATGTAAGAATTAAACGTCTATCTGGCTTCAGTCTGTTGCACATGATGCAGACAATTTTTATTTTGCATAAAAATCCGTGTAGTCATGACTAAAGATAGGATCTTTATGATAGGTTCGATAAAAATGGAACGCTTACCCTAGATTCTTCGGCAAGCATGGCGTTCATGTCTTGATCGGATATGGCTGGCATGACTTTGATATCTGAATAGTAACGTTCTACCCATTCTTTGTACACTGGAATGTCCTTTGCGTATAGTAGTTTAGAACTCGGCGAGTCCTTACCTGTGTAATACCGAAGGGGATGAGATTAGCAATACCAGTAGCAAAGAGAAATACCATATAATATAACGTAATATGCAGTATAGTATCTGAGATACCATCAGCTAATTACAGATCAGTAGTACCAAGATTGAAACACTAAGTACTTACCTAATCTATGATCCGAAGTGGAGCAGCTATCCATGAACGTCTGCGCCACGACCGACAGACACGAGTCAACGATATTCGACTTGTGTATGTCGAATATAAAGTTCGGATTCTTAATGAGGTTAACCCAAAACCTAAGCGGAAGGGAGTTGCTCTTCCATGTGTGGACCACTTCAGGGTCGGATATGCCGTGGTGCAGAGCTTGGTCGTCCATGAAGTCGAACATGTACTTGATAGCGAGGGGAAGAGCCGAGCCTCGATGTGCGGTGCTGAAGATCGTTTCGAACAGGTCGTCCACGAATTTCTGGAGCGTACCCTTCGTTGCGAGTAACCTCGTCAAATAGATCTCCGAGACCATTTTGTTGCCACGATCGCCTTCTTTTCGCGCGTCGGAGTCGTGATGTTTGACGAGATGCCAGCATTTCAGTCCTCCATCGTGGTTCTGATTCAACGGCGACGTGGCGCGTGAAAGAGGAGGACTTGCCGAGCTGAATTTGCTCAAATTCAGGGTCTCGTATTTGTGCGACTTGTCTGTCTTCTCCGAAAGAATCGACAAGTTGTAGATCGACGATTGCTTGGAAACTAAGTTCAACGATGCTCCGTCGGGTACCCTGTAGTGGTTCAAAGTGTTTCGTTTCTTCCATTCACCTTCTGTCTTCGTTGTCGAGTCCTCGTCGTATAGGATCAATCTTCCGGACGCTCCGGTTCGCCATTCTGCCATGAACGAAGACACGTGTTAGTTCGAATTCCCTTTATTGTACTGCAATTCCTCTAAGAGGGCCTCGATTAGGAAATTGAGTATCTTACCAAGATCAAGGTCGTCCTTCCTAGGCCTTTGGCTGTAGGGCGTGGCTCTGTAGATGGTGTCTAATGCCTTCTCCTTCACTTGAGATATCGTGTCGCAGTCCAGGACCTTCACTGGAACGTTTTCCGTGTTGGGATCGATGCCACCGACAAAGACCGTTTGTTGAGATATGGATACGTAGACCGTCTAGAAAAAAATAGATGAATGATTAGCGTATCTAAGGGGACAAACGAGTGTAGCTATTATATTTGTGCGACGGCGAAGACCTTACCATTGGTTTAAAGTCGATGGATTGTCTGATCAATTTCTCTTCCGACAAGGAGTATCTGGCTTCAGACGTGATGGCATCCACGGGACCCTTATCGACCTGTTGTTTCACCGCGCGAAACAACACGTATAATGGTTCTCCGGCGCATTCGCGCATGAATTTGTACAACAGGAAAGTGAACCAAGCTGACAACATCTTTTCAGCGACGCTTTCCGTTCTGAAAAGTCATGGAAAATATTATCTGAAAATTCTAGATTGTACAAATATTAGGTTGCTCTAGAAGTTTCTTTCGCAACCCGTGCATCTCATATTGCTACTCGGAAGTCCGTTTCCAGTCAATTTTATTACCAAGTAATGGTAAATTAATGCACAGATAATCACGTTGTTTGTAACACACTTGTGCGACGTAACTTTATTCAAATGTACGCATGGCGAAAGGAACTTTTGGAACAATCTGATAGAAAGCATACCGTCTAAGGAACAATTTAGGATGACTCTTGCCCTCGGTGCATTTTTCAATCAGCTCCGCGAGAAGAGTCTTCAGGATATCTGTGCAGTATTCCATCTTGCTCTGAAGCGTGACCATGATGAGGCTGGCCACGTTCACCCTATCTCTCATGGAGAAGTATCGATTGCTCTCGAGGGTCCGTACGAACAAAAGCAGAAAAGTTTTGTTCAGTATTAGTTGGCCGAACAGGCGCAGGCCTTTCTCCTTGCGCGCCAGTTCCGGTCGATCCCATTGTAATACGGGGCTATTGTCGTCGCTCGGGAACAGTATCATCATGGCGTAAGTGCGATAATCGAGGAACGGTATGCCGCCGCTGGTCAAATCGCCCGTGAGATCGGTCATTTCGGTTTGTAATTCAGCGAATGCTTCCTTGCACTCGGCTGCGACACGCAGCTCTAGAATATCCATTTGCTCCTGCATGTTCTTCAGCACCCTGTTGCTCTCGGTCGATTTCCTTCGGTAAGCGATCAGGAAGACGATAAACACGAATACCAGAATGATAATAGCGGCGATCACGCCAATAAGAGCCGGCTTCGATAGAGGTCCGTTAAGGTTGGTTGGCAGTGCGTAGCTCAGTTTCCCAATGTGATAGCGAAGCGTTCCTCCGACGGTTACTATTACTTCGGGTAGTTCTTGTTTATTCGGCAGACCCTCGAAGTCCACAGCGGATGGCTGAGTCAAAGGTGGTCGGCAGGTGACCTGTTGCCTCGAGAGAGAAGTGACGTTGCAGAACCCGTTGCCAATCTGCACGGTCACGTCAGAGTCCTGGCAGGCGCGATCAAGATATAGCCCGTTGATGGTCAAGTAGTCGCTCTTATAGTACTTGATTTCCTCGTCGAACTCCTTGTAGATCGGATTTGGATACAGAAGGAAGTCGCTGAATCCACGTTGAGTGAGATTCTGCACACCCGTCACGTTGTCCATGCGGAAACCGTAAACCAACGGCGTAGGATTCTCCACGTCCAGCACGGTGTCTTCGGACAGCTCGATGGTCGGCGACTTACAAATCATACTCTCGTGACTGTGTACCTCGCACTGTGAAACAAACATCTTCTCGTCGTAGTATACATACATCTGGGGGCTCTGTATGTATCCAAGATTTTTCCCAGTCACCGACATCTTGATGCCACCGGCTGGAATGCCTTTAGGAATTTTCACCTGACTAGCAACCCCGCTTTCCACGCTCTCGATCGTTGGATCGTCTACGTATTCGAACGTCGTGCCATCGAAGATTCGAATGGCGCCATCGAATTTCATCTGTACCACGCCGCTTCTCTTCTTGTCACTCGCGCTGGTCATACACAGAGCCTCGGTCGCCTCCGTGCTGATTATAGAGCACGATAGATTGCCGATGAACGCCTCGATCGTGCTACCAGCGTTCATGTATCTGCCAACGATCCTGACCGTAGTACCACCGCTGATCGGCCCGTACTTCGGAGATATGGATTCGATCTGCGGGTTCACGAATTCGAAGTTGTTCTTCGACTCGCCGCGGAAATCCTCGATCTCGACGATCACTGGCCCGCTCCTGGACTCCTCTGTCCCTGGACCGTCTACGCGGCAGACAATCTGTTCTGTGCGCAAGTATAGCTCTTCGTACGGCTCGCAACTCATTCCGCCAACCACGACTCCGCGAAAGATGTCCTGGAACGAGAAAGTAGAAATTAGGTTTTTTCGTATTGCAGGGGTGCATAATTGATCTGCGACCCATTTGACCCTCTTAAGGAGGTAGACTCGTTTCCTCTTCGCTTTCTCATTTCTCAATGATACGTACGATGTGGGTTTTCAGTATTCAAAAGCGCTAAATAAAAGTCTATTTTAACAAACAGCTGCGCATCTAGCTATCTCCATGATGCTGCGACAGCTAAATACTGTCGAATGATGCGAATTACTTTTATCTAGCGCTTCCCCGCATCCTTGCAATCCTGGAAACGAGTCTACCTCATAACACGAGATCCTCTTACATTGAACGTTTTGCCGAGGTTGATGCCGCGTATCGTGACGTTCGTGTTGCCTTCCCAAGGTCCCATGACCGGCTCGAACGAGTGGATGACGGGATTCGGACAGGTCTGGTTTCTATGCAGCCAGACGCGGGTGCCCCAATCGCATTGGCTCTTCACTTCGCACTTGTCCGAGCTCTGGCACCAGCCGCACTCGTACTTGGGCGCGAGGGCCAGACACATGCCGCAATTGTTGGCCATGTCGCGGCAACGGTAGATCACCAGGTGGATGTTGTGCGGGTTGTCCAAGGGTTTCGAGCCGCCCCAGATCACCGCGAAGGGCACGGTGATGTTCGGTGCTCGGGACGTGTACGAAAAGTCAGTCTCCTCGCAGTAGATCGTGTCCCCTAACAGACGAGCTTTCACGCTCGTTACTCGGCCCTCTATGTTGAACTGACAGACGAATCGAGTCTGCACGATGAATTGCTGGAAAAAAATGCCCAGATTAGCGTCAATCATTCGACATGGCTTCTACCCGCGACAATGATTCCCGTGAAAGGACCGCTAACGATATACAGCGATGCCGAGAATTAGTGTGACGGCATTAAGAAGATAAACTCGTATCCAGGAATAACGAAAAGATGGGTTTTTCCGATAGTCAAACGCGTTAGATAAGAGATCAATCTAGCCCGCGATCGACCTCGAAAGTCAGATTTTTACGTTTACGATGCGTAATTTGCATTATTCGAAAATAGCTTTATGCGCGGCTTTACGCTGCCGAATAATGGAAATTACGCCTTTCAAACGTAAAAATAGGAATTTTGAGAGCGATCGCGACCTAAATTGATTTCTTCTTGCAATCCTGGATAAACGAGTCTACTTTCTTACACCAGTGCTGGATTAAGCCAGCGCGGGGCCCGTAGCAAATGTTACCAGGGGCCCCTAGACCTTTTTTTAGCAAAAATATCTGGGAACGGTATCGACCAAATTTTAGGTTAATTTTCTGCAGCAAACGCGGGGCCCCCAGAAGCGCGAGGCCCCTAGCATTTGCTACTCCTGCTACGGGGCTTAATCCGGCACTGCCTTAAACGGTATTCAAGAAGCGTTCATAGATTGATGCCATTCTTACCCCGATGATGTGCACTTTGACGCGGATGGCTTGCTTCACGCCGGACGACACCAGAATCTCTTGAGTATCGGTCGCGTTCATCGTCGGACAGAAGGCTGGACCGCTTCTGTAGCTTGGACCCATTCTCTGAAAAGCGAACATCTGTGTTAATACATTCTGTATGATCTTTTCCTGCACACTAAGAACTTGATAGAGAGAGGATAGAGAACATAGTGATTGCTCACATTCACTCCGGTGACCAATATGTCGTTCCGACAGTTCTCAGCCGTGTCGTGGGTGCATCTGTGCGCGTCCACGCACCAGTCGCAGGGGAAATTCGAGGAAACGCATTGCGTGCAGGAGCTGTAGGTGTTGCAGTCGAAGAAGGTGAAATTTGTGGCGACGAGGTCGGGTCCGTTGGTCATTCTGACAGATAATTTCGCGGTGAAATGATGTTGTCCTTGCGGTATAGGGGGTAGAAGGTCGGTCCTTGGCGTGGTGCAGTTTACGCCGAAGGATTTTCTCGACGCATTTGTGATCAGAGTCTTGTCCAAGGTTGAGAACGCGCAGAGAAATTGTCCAGGAAGCGTCGGCAGGTTCTCGATCACCAGTTCCAGGGTTCGAGCAGTTGTTCGTTGCAGCTGATCCGGGCCGACGGATGTGATGGCCGTGCATCTACCGCTCTTGTACGAGATCCAGTAAAGAGGATCCTTCGCAGCGTCCTGGCAGTCTCTTCGAAGGTTGCATTTGTTCTCCAACGAGCACCAGCCGCAATATGGATCCTTCGCGCCCAGACACTCCAGACAGGTCTTGTACACCGAGCATTCCTGCACTTTCACCTTGAACACCGTTTTATTCGTCATGACGTATAGATGCATAAGCTGCGAATCGAAGAGCAGATCAGCGTTCACCGGGGACCCTGGATCGATCTCCAGGTCGCCGTATTCCAACCCCATTGTCGAACTCTCCACCACCACCTGCAACAAAATATGACGCGCTGTTAAGTGTCTTTTCGTCGATTGCGTGACGCTGAAAAATAGCCGATCGTCAAAGAATTCTTGGAACACCGAGGAGGGGCCCGGCTGGTTTTTGTTCAATCATCGAGGATGACAGTGAGTTCTCGTCACTCGGAATCCACTTCTTGCATTTTCCATCATTGTAACCGCAAAGTGGTCATAAACTATCAGGGAACTTCAGCTTTGAATTTGCACGGAGGAAATTAAATACTTTAGATTTTTCCCCGATGAGTATGCACAGAGAGAGAGAGAGAGAGAGAGAGAGAGAGAGAGCTTTACTAAATGCAATAGAATGAAGCGAATTTAAAATCATGTGCTTTTTATGATTCGCGTGATCTCGCTCTAACAAATCCCGTAAACAATGATGTTCAATTTGAATTTCGTTGTTCAGTGTACAGTGTCACAAAATTATACGTCCCAGATATAATAGCGCGATTCTGTATTCCCGATTTAGTTGAAAATCGCAAAATACCAAATGTTTTATTAAATTGCAGAGATTTTTTAAGATTTAAGATTTTTAATCTAGCAAAAATTTGTTTTTCTAACTTCGCAGGGAGTTCTTTATGTAATTTACGACTAAATCACGAGTGTAGAATCGCGGTACAATGTCCCTACAAATAATTTGCAACACCCTGTACAATCTAGCGTTATTCTTGGCCAGCCTCCGACTGCCCCTAAACAAATCCCAGAGGTCTCGATTGAATGATCGCGCAAACCGCAAGATCGTCGGAATGAATCGTCGCTAACGAGGAACTGGACACACATCAGTTTCTTCGGTGTGGGGTAGCGTATGGTTTATTCATCATAACGGTGGCGCGGTATATTGCGCTGTGTATGAAAAATTAAATATTCACGTCAGGTTCATAACCGAGTGGTGCGACGCGGTTCCGTCCGTGCTGGAAAAACAAACACGCCCCCGTTCGTTTCACTGTTTATTACTTATTAACCGATAATCACCGTTCGTTAACGGAACCCCCGGATTTTTCCCCTGGCTCTTATTCGTTCGCGACGAAGCCAGGCCCGACGAGCATTGGAATTTGGCGGCAACGATTAATTCCAACACGCGGACAGATGGTAGCCGAGGTTGAAACGCGTTGCAAAGTAAAATTTACGGCCGTCATTCCGCGGCGTCCGCGACGCCGTTTTCGCCGGCCAGCTGCGTTCGTTCAGTGCATTCATT
This sequence comes from Lasioglossum zephyrum, assembly GCA_028455615.1. Lineage (NCBI taxonomy): Eukaryota > Metazoa > Arthropoda > Insecta > Hymenoptera > Halictidae > Lasioglossum > Lasioglossum zephyrum. The sequence goes on along the minus strand of CM052321.1, from coordinate 8,745,883 downwards.
TCCTCGGACTTCACCGTGAACGAGGCTCGTTCGCGGTCCGCGGTTAAAGCCTCGCAAATTAAATCTCAGCCCGACGAGAGCCTTCATTCTCAACCGGCGCGCCGAGCACCACGACCAGCGATGACGGAAGGTCGCCCGCTCTTCGTAACTGGAATTACGTTCGCTTGTCTAATAAAAAGGCCCGCGGTCCTTTCCGTGGGATTCGCACGGCGAATAACAGTAATCAACCGCGAGGATGATAAACTGGCCTCTCCTAAGAGGTTTTCGGTGGTTGCTCCTCGCCCCCAGCTTGAAAAAGCGCCAGGTGTCTCGCTTATCGTTGCCGTTTTAACCGGATAATGAAACGGAGACACGACGCGACACTGCGTCATTCGAACCGTCTTAACCCTTTGCGCTCGGAGCTATCCTAACTCGAGAATTAAACATTTTTTCCGACTCAGAATGATCGCGTTCTATATAAAATTTTTTCAATTTATGGATATGAAACTAATTTATCAACTCATACAACACCTAAATGTTTAGTAATTGATTATATACCAACATATTTTAATAATTAAAACGCCAATGTTATTTTTAATAATAAACCAAAAGTAGGCTCTTCATGCTATTTTCATTAATTACTAAAAACTTTGTACCTTTACCCTACTTATTATGTAAGTTTTTCTACGAACCGTAACTTCCGTTTAGAAGACCGTAGTTGTGGAACGCACCCCTAAACGCATGCCAGAACAAGCAAATGTTTCGAAGAACAATATTTCAGAATTAATTATATTCGTATTAGCATACTGTACTGATATTTCCCAAAGAGTAAAACGCTGAAAATCGATAATCTCTGCTGTTGCGCGAAAACATCGTATGTAAATCCCGACTTATTATCGTAACTGCACCTTCTGATAACATGTAGATTACATTAAATCGTTGAAACAATATTTGCCGGTAAGAATATTAATGGGCTTACTGAAAGCCAATGTTCTTCCGGATGATACGGTAAAAAAAGATGTTCAAAGGTTAAATGAGCCGAGGTTAAATAACCGAGTCAAACTTGGTGAAGTTCCGTTCTTTCTGTTGGCAACTCGTTTTTTCTTTTTTTTTTTTCATTCTTTTCCGATTCTTTTAACCGCGCGATGAAAACTGACACGAAACTTGAATATTAGCTTCGAGGCGAAGCTAATAAACGCTCCTCAACATTTATCGCTTAATCAGGCTTTTTTCCGGGCGCGAGAGATTCTGCGGAACTCTGAGCTTTTGAAGTAATATTAGCCCGTTGCGTTTAAAATAGAACGAGGCACCGGACGGGGAAGGTAAAAAGAAAGCACGCGTATAGAAAATCGAGCGGACACTCGAGGCAGAAGCGTGTACAAAGAGTAAGGACGTAACGAGTGGGAGATAACATATTTCAAACCCCTACACACGATACAGGAAAAGCTTGGAAGCGGTTATTTTCTACGCGTGAAAAAAGATAACGATACGTGCACGAGCGTTTCTTCATCTGCTGGAAAATTGTACAATAAAATTCAGAAGGATAAGCGAAATATTAAAAGTGTTAGTGAAATATTAAGATTATTTTAACGTGCTGCTCTGATTTAATAAAAAGTTGAGTTACTTGTCGTATTTGTTCTCGCGCAGAGCTGTTCCAAAGATAATCTCTATGATTCATGCTCATTTATAATTCATTAGTTTAAATGACGTACAGCGAACGGTGTATTTCTGCCGTTGTGAAAATTTAACACGTTCAGCGCCGCGATGGAATTAAGTTACGTCACTTACGGAGCGGTCCTGCGTTTTTAACGAGACATTAAGTATGTAGGTTATAACAGTTTCATTTAATCAATTCGTCTTCATTGCCAAAGAATAACTGCCTGAAATGACGCCGCTGCTCCGATAAACAGCTAATATTCGGCATTCACACGCAGGTAAAGCCCGAACAAACATCAATCGTGAGATCCCTGCGTGGATAATCCATATACATTCGTAGATTCGAAGATTCGTAGCAAGTTTTACGAAGAATAGGATGACAAAGATTTTACGTAATGAACATTCCGTTTGGGTTGGTTTGGCTCCATGACTAACTTATTTCGTATAGTATACTTGCTAACCAATCACAATGGTTGTTCAAGTAGAACCACACAAAATAACGGGATTATTACTGTTTATTAAAGATTACGAAATATATTAAGGAAAGAGGATTTTCACACTACAATAACGTGCTACCTAATGAGCCCAGGGCTAACAATCGACTAAAGACTGCGTGTCGGAGTCACCGGCATCCGAAAACGTAAACAAACGCGCTCTCGCCCGGTCTTCCGACTTCGGGGAACTATTATGAAAACACAAGATACGCGATTGTCGTTCGACACCATAACACGCGATTTAACAATGGTCCTTAGTAGATCTTTATGCGGATCTTTATGCATTTATGGTTTAGAAGAACTTTCAAAAAATGTTGGAGTATAAAATTCGACAGAATTCAGCACTATTTTCATTTATTTTGGACGTACAAATATTATTACCAATGAACATAGAATTTTATTCGGTACCAGTTTCTTAAAATTATATTACAAAAATTGAAAATTGTATAAACATTCGCAGTCAGTGTTTTCAACTAAAAAAATAAGACGATTAAAGTGATAAAGAGGAACCAATACATAACACGTTTATGAACCCGTTTAATTTACATCTTTCTTTCTCTAATGTCGAGTCACACTCGACAAAGGAGTGCAAAGGGTTAATGTTAATACTTCTGATCAGCGAACAAAGAAGGATCGATACTTTTTCCTTCCCCGGATAATCTCCCGTATACGTGTGGATCGTTGGTAAGGTTGGTGCATCACAGGTGGGATGGTTGTGGGGTTGGTCGGCCGCGGGGGTATAAAAATCACGTGTCTCACGTTTTTGCTGGTCGAACCAGGGCAGCCGTACAATTAACATCACTACATACCACCAGTCCGACCGCGGTAGCCCGATAATTATTGTTATTATTTCTGCACGCCGGACATCAAGAGTCAGGGGAGGGGAGGAGAGGGCAGAGTATACGGTGCAACATAGTCGCGGCCATGATCGCTTGTCCCAGGCCAAGTCGATTCGTTATTCGGGCCAAAGGTCACGTGCCGGCCGTTCCCCGAGGACGTCGGGCAACTTCCTTCTACGAAACTGGCTCCTTCTCTCCACGGTCTTGAACTTCGTCTCGTTTCTATCGCCGCGGTTCATCGCGGACGATGCATGTGTGCCGTGCAATTAAACGGTTGGAAAATAAAGGGTTAAGGCTACCCGTTAGGCTTCTATGCGCGTCAAGATAACCACCGCAGCCGCCCTCTATGGATCGTGGGTGGGATGAGACGTCGCACCCGATATTACGACGGATATCACGAGTGTAATGCACCCGACGCAGCTCTCGGCACACTTGCAGATCTTGCAGATCTAGATGAAATTCAAAATGGTTGGAAGATTTTGCAAATTGACAATCTCAATATACGATTCCTCATCTATTAGTTATCTATGAAATTCAAAATTGTTGGCAGATTTTTCAAATTGACAATCTCAATACACGATTCCTTATCTATTAGTTATCTATGAAATTCAAAATTGTTGGCAGATTTTTCAAATTGACAATCTCAATACACGATTCCTCATCTATTAAAGTTATCTATGAAATTCAAAATTGTTGGAGGACTTTTCAAATTGAAAATCTCTCAACACACGATTCCTCATCTATTAAAGTTACCCTTCGCACTCCGTCGAGTGTGACTCCACATCGGAGAAAGGAAAATGTAAACAAAACGGGTTTATATGTATGTATTCGGTTCTTCTTTATTTATTTAATTACCTTATTGTTTAGATAAAAACAAATAGAAGTTCCACAAATATAAATTACAACAAGGTTTCGGAAGTATATTTAAGGAACTGTCCTTTGAAGTAAATTTCAAATAAAGCACTTGAAATAGTAGGGAGTTGTTGGCAATAAAATTAAAAAATTATACGAGGGGTGCCTCAGAATCGCCACTAAAAAATGCTGTACCATTATTCACAATATTTTTCTTTTTTTGTATGAGATATTATATGAGTTTCTCATATCCATAAAATGAATAAAATCGCGTGTGCAATGGAATTATAGGTCGGAGGAAATTTTCGAGTTAAAATAGCTCCGACGGCAAAGGGTTAATATATAGTTTATTCGTTGATGTCCTGAAGTCTAGCGAAGAGTGTACACGATAAAGTAACACGAGCTGGACACGTCAGTCTAAATTGTTATTATGTTGCAGAATTAAAGATTCGTGAAAAATATCTGTCACTTTATGTAGGGAGGACGTAACGAATTAATGATACCAGTATGCAAATAATTGAACTGCTACTGATAATGTAATGCAATTATGTATGCATGGGAAAGGAGAATACACTACATACATACACGTATACGTAGAGTAAAGGGCGGTTCACAAAATGCGGGCAGAGGTTTAGAGGCGAAAACGATATGCAAATATTTCATAACAAACATTTGTATTGCTTTATCCTGGCTTTGGCAATTAGGGACTGTATAGTCTCCGCCAAATTTGTTCTTTACGCTTTGGTCACGTTTTATTAAACTCACTGCACATATCGGTTCAACAATTGATATTCTTTGTTCTCTAAACTTGCTTCTCGATTCAACAAATATTTAGATGGACACGTATTTAGATATTGCTTGTGACTGAAAAAGAAATGCACAGGCTTAATCAATTTGTTTCCTTCGATTAGTCTATAAAGAAATTAATTGCAGAAAGTTTTTGCAGATTGTTACGCATGGTCTTTGTAAGTCGAGAGTTAACAGATTGACCGTTAAATCTTCGTTTCCTCGATCCCCTAATTCCGGGAACTCCGATTAGCCACTCGGGAAATAATTTATAATCGGCTGGAAACAGTTTCCCACGTTTGCGAAAGCAATCTTATTTAATATACGATCATTAGAATGTACTACTCAATTTATTCTACTTTACTTCCCGATGTATATACCCGTAAAATATTTTGCCTTAATCGCGATAAAAATTGCGTTGAAAACCTCCGCGGCCATTTCATCGCGACTCGCTCGCGATAAAAGTTAGACCGGTGTAATTGAGGCCTACCGATCTCCGGGATCCCGCGGAGCTCGTGTCGACGATAATTATATTATTACGTTTAACAAGCGGCGCAGATTAATCTTTCATTCACGACGCATCGGCTTAATTGTGGGAAAGTGGGATAACGAATGGACCCGACCGGCTTTTCCGACGACTTGACGTTCCGCTCTGACCATCTTTGTTGCCGGTCTTCTCGGGTCGTCAAGTCGGAAGAAAACCAAGTCGATCCAACGAATAATTAAGATGTCCGCCCACTTCTCGGTAGCCTGCTAATTATAACAATTTTCTGCGCGTCTATCAATCATCCCCGAACCTCGTAAACTTCGCGGATTACTCGTCTTCGCCCGATTCCCAGCTACATCGTGGTCCATCCGATCCCCCTTCCGCCCCCGCGAAGAACATACAATATATATTTGACTTTCTTGGTCTCATTCTAATATCTAATGTACGGCATAGTGTAACAACAATTGTACTATTCCTCACAAGTAGACTGCGGAAAAATGTTTGCATTAATTGCAAAACACAGAGTAAAATAGAAATTTCTTCTTTTAACGCTAAACCTACCTACCACTGGTCAAGATTTCAGATTTCCTATTTTACAATTATTGAAATTATAATACATTGATTATATTTGTTCATTCCAGTATTATGTTATCATTTAACATTTTCAAAAAATACTAGGTTCCACAGAATTTAGTTAGATTAGTAAGATTAAAATCTGTCTAGAAAAATTGAAAATTCCATAAACATCCGCAGTCCAATTATCATTACAATCGCAAAAGATATAAATAAATTTGATCTTGTTATTTCTCTGACAGAATACACATATCAGTCACTTTTGATGGTCGGTAGGTTTTTAGTGTCAGTTGTTAAATCTTTTTAACTCGTCCACTCTTTAAATTGCGCGCGCCCATTTTTGTCGTGAACGCATAAAGTCCGCAGTCTGCTGGTAAGATGAAAGCCGCTGCTTCCGAGTTGAAAAATGGGATTCCCCGTTGATGATCGCGCGCGCGCAGCGTCGAAAGAACTAGTCCGTGGAATCAATAAAAGGCGAGGCGAACGTAAAGAGAAATAAAACGATCCGTCTTTTTAGTCTCGTGATTCGGCCGTCGCTGATCGCCAGACACAACAAAAAAAAAAGAAGAGAACTAATAACGTCCGACACAAAGCTACCAAGAAGTTAGCGGACGTCTTAATTACTTGCCGGGTTCGGTCCTCGTTCCCCGGTTTTACCCGCTCAGCGTGCTAGCCACGCGAGCGTTCGCCTGCTCGTGTGCGCGTACCTACGTGTTGTACGCGAAAACGTGGGCAACGCCGATATCGGTGTTCGACAGCACGCTACGAGAGGAATAGAAGAGGGAAAGAGAGATAGATAGGTAGGGAGAGAGAAAGAGACAGAGAGAGAGAGAGAGAGAGAGAGAGAGAAAAAAGGCGAATCGAGCGTCGACATTCCTGAATCGATTCCGAGCCGGAGCGTGTTCGTGCGTCCCACGTAACGTGCTCGCACGTTCGCGAGCATTAATGGCCGCTCGAAATCCGGCTTAAGCGCGTTGTACGCTCGGTGTTCCGGCAATTAGCTCGCCCTCGCCTCGACGCTCGCGGCAGAAACCGAGAAAGTCCAGCAATGATTTCTCAAAGTTTTACAGGGCCGTCTAGGTTCGATATTTTTCACTCCTCGACGCGAGGAATTAACTCGATTAGCTCCCTCGAGTCGCATAGTCACTAGATAAGCTTCTGATCTTCTGGTTTTTGGGATCACAACTAATATTGAAATCATTTTCCTTCTTTACACTCTTATATTGGATTCGAACAAAAGTTCCTAGCGTTTGTAAATTAAAATTGAAAGCTAAAATTCAGATATTTAGTTATAGATTTATTGAATTTATTCTCCATTCTGTTCTATTACTTTTTGCCATTTTCGAGGTTACTTCTCGTGTTATTGAATAAACATATTATTAAATACCTTAATTTGAATACGCTACGAACTTTCTTTTCAACCTAGTATGTATACAGGGTGGAAATCGTAGTACAGTAGGGCAGGGGGTGATTCTACGTAAAAAAGTAGGAAAAAATTTTGGTATAACATTGTTTTATCTGAAGCTTCATTTTTGAGAAAACCATGTTTGAAAATGCAGTGAATACACGTGCTATTGCGTAGGAATCGTCTGACGCGTCTGACTATGATCAACCAAATCTACTACCTGCATATACTAAAGCACGCGAACCTGGCGGAATTTAAACTCGATTTTCTCGACAACGAGCTGTGGATCGAAAAAATGTTTTTCCCCCTTTTTTCGATTTATTTTACATGTAGAATCATAGTACTTTCCGGCCCACCCTGTATATACTCCCGTCCATAAAAAGAATACAAGCTTCCAGCTTGATTTTGTCGTTTTATTTTGATTAGATGTACTGTTTAGATAAATCTTGGAAAAAAAGAGATTGAGAAATTGTGAGACGATTATGGACAGCTCTAGAAACCAACTTGGAAAACAGTTGCCCCACTTAATTAAAAAAATTAGAAATATGAGAATACTAATTAAAATTTAGAAAGTATACGATATTTTCATCAGTTTTGATTTACACGTTCTCTACATTAGGAAAAATTAGTAAGTACTATTTTTATATCATAATATACAGGTCCTTTAATAACAAAAAATCGTCTGCATCGAAATTTGAATAAGTGTCCGGTGACTTATGGACAGGAGTGTATTTTAATCGCACTTACTAGATTGGCAGGAAAGCAAGGCAAGTTCCCGGCCGTGTGAAAATAAATGTCTCCAATGATTCACTCATCCGTCTACAAAAATTCACCTAAGAAGCTTACAAACCGACCGACACACAATAAAACAAGAACAGTACAGCACTCGATTTATAGTAGGATTTCACTTATACGATTCTACTGAAGGGCTGATTCTCTGAATCTTGCGTATTGTTGTAAATCTTCATGCAGCAAGATTGTAAAACCGGGTCTTGATAATAATAGGTGAACAATATATTCGGTATATAATCCGGTCTGCCTTGTGATAAAATTAATTCAGATAAACGCAGTTCTACTATATTTGTGTTGTATCTACAAAACGAGAATTACTTTTCCACCAATCCAATACAGTAAAATGCCGATAATCCGGTATCCAATGATTCTGTACAACCGATAATCCGACACACGGCGCCCCGCCCACGCTCCGCCATACGAACGTCGATTTAAAATACAGTACACAAGTAATTTAATTACCTGCCTGTGATTACCGGGGATTCAGTGTAATGTACATGTATAATGTATCATTTGTTTTAATTACAACCAGAGAGCCATTTTTAAATTTATTTACCTAGTTTTCATAGCATTACAAACGTAGTCCAATAATCCGGCATATCAGAGGATTCGATATGGTCGAACTCTCAAGCACGTGGGATTATTGGAATTCTACTATAGTCCTTGTGCATCTATAGGTCTGTATAAAAATTATATTTATTTTATTATATATTCACTAAAAATGATCTCATACCTCCATCTGGAATTTCTAGATTTTTAAAAGGATTTTTTCTTGTTGTACATAGTATAAATACAAATATATACATATGGTATACATGCTATGTGAATTATACAGTTTACAGGAAAATCTCAGAAGAAATACCTTGACCGTTTTATTTAGTTATTATGCTTTTTTTAACGTTTCCATCTTTTACACCACCCACCTTCAACGATATAAATTAACTAGCGAATACAGTAAGAGTTGAATTAATATTCGAATAATTTAAAAAAATTTTCAATATAGATCCACCCACATAAACAGTTTTAAAATAGTAACTCTTAGTATGTTTTCTACGATTCCTATCGATTGGAATTTTTGAAAATATTTCTATTTGCATCATGTAGTGATCTAGCTTCCCAAAAACGTTCGAATCGTGTAGTACAATATTAAAAAGGTTGTCGTCTTTTCTAGAGCGTTCAAATATTAATTCGAGTCACTGTACTTTACCGTGACTAATCAAAAATGACGCGCGGACTAGAAGCTTTTCCGTCTCAGACAAAATTAAATTAACGTAGACAATGTGCAGGAAGTTCGGCGCGGTGTATTCCCGGGTCTGCGAGCTGATCGCGCGGTCCCGAATCAAATTCTCGGGTGCATACAATATTAACGTTCCTTTTCCAGGTAGGAGTGAATTTTTCGATTTTCCCTCGGTCGCATCCGAGTGGAAAAATCACGAGGAACTGGAATTCCATGCGGACCGTGTCCGAGAGCGCGCTCGAAAATTCCAAAGGAATTCCGCGCCGTTGTATCTCGCGCACGTGTGCGGCCGGGATTCATTCGTATGCAAGCGTAATGCGAGTGTCGTGTTTAGATAAAAGAAGGGCGAAGAAGCGAGCGCAATTAATTCCTGATCGCTCTATTTCCCCGTACAGCATTATTCACCCGCGTATCTCCGACTCAATTTATTCGTGACGTTATAATTTATCGTTCAGGGCGAGGCGCGCGCACTAGCGATCGCGCTTTCTAGAATTTATAATCATCAGGAAATTCAATGAACAACTTCTCCGCTGCGATATTTGTCACTTTCCAGGTAATTATGCTCGCGTTATGTACCGTCGCGCCAATACCAATCCCCATTGACGACTAATAAATAAATTACTGTTTCAGAATGCAACGCGACAGATATTTGTTTGTTTTTCCTCCCCCGGAATATAAAGCAATCGAGGGCGAATATTATAGTATAAAATGACCGGATATGACTGCAGTTTCCTTGATAAATTCATGCCGTAATTTTCTGTCTTCAATGGAAAATTCAATTTACCGTTTCAACGTTGTCAAATTCGCATCTGATTAATACGGGATCCGCGAATGTACGATTATAATTAAATAAATGTATATTGCGCCGTTCGAAATTGACGTGCACCTTTCCACCAGATACAAAACGATTCGTAGCTTTTTCTAATTACTGAATATTCGGAACGGAATACATTTCTTTAACAATTAATAGCTGAAAGGCAACGTGAAAGGGGATTTATTATATTGTTTCGCGAACGAACAATTTTTGAAAATAACTTATACCTAATCCCATCCATATCTCCGCTCATCGAAGCTATTTTATCCTTGTACTACAATAAAACATTACTGGAACTTTATATTCGTCAGAGTTTCAAATGTTTACCAGGAGGAAAGCAAAAATTTTAATCTTCGAAAAATGTGATTCCGTAGACTTTAGCGAGAAGATGCCGAAAATCCAAGTTTTAACGCCAGGAACCCACTGGTTCAAAGATTATGCGTGTTTAACGTTCAACGATTTAACTGTGGTGTCGATAACATGGACTTCTAGTTTTCACTGGTTGTAAAATGAATAATCGAATTCGCGTCACGGCTTTCGTAGAAGTATCGGACAAGAGTTGGCAGGATGGCACGATGGCAAAAAGTCAATGAAATAAAATAGATTTGAAGAGTTGAATTGTCCAACCTATCGGATAGATCGGCGCGTCGTTCTCACGACAACCCATTCAGAAAACAAAGGCCTAAGAATATCGAAGAAATTTCCTCGCGCGTCCCTTCCTGGTCCGTGTGCGCGCATATTGATACGACTGGGCCCGAGGTGAGCCAGCGCAGCGCCAACAACACCGCGGATCCACGGTTTCAATCTTGTGCCCCTCTCGCATCGGTTCCGTCAGAACGTCCGAGACGTCTTGACAGGATGCAAGAAGCTGCCACGAGCCTGGACGAAGGAGTACAGCTCGAACATTAAGCCCCTTTCACACCTGCCCTGCGACTTCCGCTTACGAGCCTCGAAATGAACACCAACGTGTTGAACATAGTCACCAGTATATTAATTAGTACAGCAACAGAAAAATTCTCGTCCCTCTCATTATATTTCCTCGAAACTTTTAACAATGGGGTGGACCTCGTAATGAACATAATTTTCACAAGCCTGGGACTGGTAAAAAGATGAACCCGTTAGAAATTTATTTCGGTAATTAAAATGTACTCGCGACTATAATTTATCACTGTAGTTTAAAACGCACATTTTGTAAACTTGATTGATACGTCCATTTTGCAGAGTGGATTTTAAACGGAGATATTTTTAGTTTTCATTCCTCGATATTATTATTATTTTTATGATTATCGTTCCGCGGCGAAGAGGAAGAAAATAGTTTCCTTCGGAATTCGTTGCACGATCTGTCGAACGAAAAGGAATTTTCCTTCCCGTTTCCAAAATTTGATTTCCCTCTGAACACGTTCCCGCATCGATCGACACTCGGTTTCAATTCATTTTGCGCGAGCGTTGCATTTCAGCAGGCGTCAACGAGCGCGGCGAATAATTCTTGTATGAAAATTGACGCGCGGCCACGTCACAAGATTGAAGAGAACGCTCCAACGTTGATGTGCCGCGAAACACGAGCTTAAAAATGTACACGCGATCCCATGGAATTTCAAATTACAATTACAATTCGCATTCTTGAGCTACATACTCCCCGCGAATATTTGGCGAAATAAACCAACCACGAAACATTGGACCGAGTATTGTCGATCGCAAATGAAAATAATGAAATAATGATTTTTTCCTTAATTCTGTAAATATTCATGTCTTGATCAAATGCATAGACTTAGATAGAAAATGTGAAGAATCCAAGTTTTAATGTTAGGAATTCACTGGCTCGAAAGTGAACTGTTATAAAGGTGTTACAAACGCAAGCACATGAAATAAATGAATAATATCGGCCGGTAGATTACCCTGAAAACGAGCGCAAACTTTAAAAATCCTTTCTGCGTAGCTCGGTCATGGTGAACAGTCCTGACAGACGGGAAAGTACCTGCACTCTACCGAAGGGAAAAAAGCCAAAGGAAATCATCGGGAGCAAACTTTAAAAGAGCTCCACGTTTTCTTCTTTACGAATTTCCTCTCGCTACTTTTCTTCACCTCCCCGGACCGGCCGGTACGGTGGAAAGAAAATAGACTTCCAAACGTAAGCGATATTCCTCCCGCCGTGCCACCTCCGTCGACTTTTCCGAACTTTTAAAAATCGAACTCCCTCCCGCCGATCGGCATTATTGAGGCGGGGAAAAAAGGACGACCGATAATACTCTTTTGCTTTTCTTGCGCAGTTTCGCGAGAGCTCCTCTCGCCGGAAGCGAGATAACGCCCGCGGATTCCCCGGCGTCGAGCTCCTGTCGCGTCCGATGAAACTTCTCGGGCTGTTTGCTCCCGTGTGTTTCTTTATCGGCCGCGTCCAATCAAGATTAATTGCCGTCCAATGAACGGGGGCCCAGTCACTATTGAAACGCGACAGAAGAGAATGCCGACGGATAGAAAAACCGAAGAAGATGTCCCCGGCGAGATACAATTAGAGCCTTTGAGGATTTCACCGGGGAAAGAAGTTGAATCGCGCGCGCTTCGGGCTCACTTTGTCAAGGCAGGGTGATGGATTACGCCGGCAGAAGTGCAATCATTTTCGAAATGGAGTTCGCTATTCCTTCAAATCTTCAGAAACTTCATACTGTGCGTACTGTTACTTGATTCTTACCACGAGGGCTTTACAGGACCGAACTTGATCCTCGTTTTTGTTCCGGAAAACAGTAACAAAAAATCGTACATCAATTTTTGAGACGTCGTTCTAAAGAGGAGGTTTCGATCTTCAAATCTGTGAAAGATTTAATAACGAGAGAAGTTTTAATTCGTGTGATTTTTGAGGAAACATGGAGGAAGCATGTGATTAAACAAAAAGTTCAATGTCTACCGTAATACAATCAAGAATAAATAAAATAAAAAATAAAAAATAAATAGAACTTAGAAATAAAAAATAGTTGGTTGTTCAACGTTACTGTTCAAAATCGAACAACGACCTAATACAACAGATTAAACGTCGACGATTTCTCGAGAATTTCCTATTCGAATTTGTCGAATACACGAGAGGCTGACTCGGATTCAAATGATTTTCAAAGGGATCAGATTAATGTAGCCAACATATTTCCGTCAGAAATCGATCGGACCTTAAGAAAAGAATTATAGTGAGCTCGGTCGAGTGAAGGGACTCGAAGGTCGGTGGGGTTAATCGGATTTTTCCTATAAAATCGTAGCTTCTGACGGGGCTCGCCTCGCTTCCTTCGATTTTCTACGATTCTAACGACCTTTCAATAGCTTCTGGAAAAGCCGTGGCTCTGCAGCTCGAATATGTTGCCACCGGACCGGACGAACTACCGCCGGTAAATTCGATAGAAGCAAAACTTTCCCGAAGATAACGATTTTTCCCGATCCCTTAACTGCACGGAACGAGCTATCTCGTCGTTTATAATAAACACCGACGGAGGAAAAGTTCCTCGCTTCTGCGCAATAACGTTCCCTCCCTGTCCACGGAGCTTCATTAACGACTTTCCCATTGAGTTTCCTCGTTTTTGAGTCTCGCGTGCTCGCGGACGCTCAATTCGATAAAATTTAACTGCACCGTCTGGCGGATTCGTTCCAGACGATTGGAATTATTCTCGACGAAAATAGGTCGCCCAGCGAATTTCAATCCTAAAAGTTTGATGAAGTCCTGACACGTCTAAAGAATCTATCAAGAGCATTGCTTTCGTCATCAGTTCTAATACTTTTTGGATCCACTGTGTGGCATTATATTTTTAGAAAATACATCTTAACCTCTTGCCCTACAATACCGTTTTGTATATTGCACGAATTAATAGAAATTAGTTTATGATATCGGCGCACAGGTTCGATCAAAAAATAAAAAAAAAGCAATGTTCCAATTTATAAAATTTTTCTCAACGTTTCGATCCGATTCTGGATCATCTTCAAGAGAAATGTTGCGCTTGCTATGTGTAAATCATCAACGTTTATGTGTGTCACTGTATTCCATGATATTAAGAACTAGACTGGTTGAGAAAAACGTTCAGAACAATTTTATAAATTGCAAAATTGCTCTGTTTTGATTTTTTGATCGAACCTGTGCGCCGATATCATAAACTAATTTCCAATAAATGTTATTAATGTTATTATTTTCCTTTAAACCGAGAATGAAATTCTATTGTGGTTTTGTTAAATGTACAGTTATCAGAGAACATATAGACATAAAATAGATATACATAAACTCCTTTTATAGGAAATTACGAACTACAAAGAAAGTTCTGATCACTGAAACCGTCAAATAGATCGTAGGGCAACGAGTTTATACAGTAAAAAAAGAAAATGGGTGAACTCTCGTTTTGTGGAACACATATTCTTATTTTTACTATTTTAATTTTTTGATCCACCTTATATTTTTAAAAAATACATCTAATTATAGCAAAACATAAAATGGTTGAGTTTTCAACTTAACGAACACAAGAAAATTTCTATTTTTTCTATGCAGAGAATTACCGGAAGGGAGTAACCGGATAATTGGAAAATTTGAAGTATCGGCGGGTCGATTATCCGGTCCAATAACTTCAAAGTACTCCGCGGAATATTTTTCACGCGGGTCGATTAGTTTTTCGAAATCGAGCGGGCTAACGAAGCGCGGCTTGATGCGATGATGTACTGTAAGAGCCTGCTAGGAGTTAACGAACTTGGAAAGGGTAGAGAAATAGCTCAGCCTTGTATTTCCCGTGCAATATATGGCTCTTCACGGGTGGCGCGCATGAAGTCGGCAATTACCTATCGAACGACGTAATGGCGTAACCTTATTTATATTCCGGATTTCCAATAATGCAATTCATTAGCCTAGGCGCTGGGTCCAGCCGTAAGAAACAATGCCCTCTCCCTGCGGAGCAACGGATTATCCGACACTCGCTTCAGTTCCTCATTTTCTGCCTCCGTGCTCTTTTTCATTTTCATCTGTGTGTTCCGGCCGTTCGCTGATTTCGTTTCGAATATATATATATATATATATATATATATATATATATATATATATATATATTCGCTCGCTCATAAGAACGTTATAGAGTGAGATGAGTTAAGTAGACTGAAGAAATAAGAAGAGAAAAACGAGAAATGGAGAGAGAGACGGCGAACATGCGAGCAGAGAGAACGTAAATCGAGGAAAGAGAAGATAACGTAGGTTATACGAGTACTTGTAAGAGCAGAATAAGTTATATGTAAGGATTTCAAGGAAGTTCGTGCAGCCCACATGTGGAAACATTAAATCTATCCATCTATATTTCCTCTCCGTAAGCTTTATGATATAAAAATAGATTTTTATCCTCCTTCGGAGAAAATGAATTTACACCTTTAATTATGAAAACGAACTTAGCTTCGAAAGAATGTAGATAATCATTTTTAATATCTACCAAACAATGTTGAATAAAGTAGTGTCAATATGAAGAGAAGTTGAGAATAATTTCATGTTAAGAAATAAACTTTTGGGACAACCTAATTATTTTTTTTCATTCTTATCACTAAACCTACACCACCATCGATCAAAATGACTGGTTCCAGATTTGTTATTTCATAATTATTGTAATTAGAAAAATGATTTCATAAGAAATGGTTGCATAGATATTTTTAGTAGAGCACGTGTCACAATAGGAACCACGCAAAGTTTAAATGAAATCAATCTTGTTATTTTTATAAGGGAAAATGTACCAGTTACTTTTAAGGCTCGGTAGGTTTCGTGTTAATTATTACAGTTCCTCAGCGAAACCATGATTTTGCGCGAGGAAGTTGCATTAAGCTTAAACAGTTCATTGCAATCAAAGGAAAGTTTATCGCAGTCCAAATTTAATTGAAAGTAGCGAAACACGGTGGCAAAGCGCTGCCATTAAGCTGGTGTTCCGTATAAAAACGAATCGCGCTGAGAAAAGATGAATTATGTTTAACAAGCTTCTAGCCAATTTATGTGCATTCCATTCTGTTTTAATCGTCCCTGGAAATCTAGAGTTATTTATTCATCGAGTTCAACGCGTTTCTGCGTGTTCCTTTATCCCCGAGAATTTTTCCTTGATGTGACCAGTGCATACCATAAGTTTCCGTCCGCATTCTTCCCATTCCCAAAAAACCGTACCCACTACGTGCAACGACACACTAATTCTCGTCTGTCTGCCAACTCCCTTTCTTCTCTCCTTCCTCTCCTTCGTCGTTATCATCCCCGTTTCCTGCGCGGGGACCGTGATTTTTCCTGTCCCCTTCATTTTCTTTTCCAACCAGCTTATTTTCTTATTGCCGGCTTGGTATCTTCTTTACACTCCGACATCTATCTCCATCTTTGTGGCCGCTTTTCTCATCGAGAGACCACGCGATGCAGTGGTCTGAGACTTCTTCATTCGCCATGCCGCATGAAAACTTTCCTTTTTCTTCTCCCTCTTCCGCCGTTGCTACTCCCCTGTCTTCCGCTACCTTTTATTTATATTACTCTTATCTCCGCGCTAGGCCGCCCACGCCATCTTTATTTTCACCTTCCACCATAGCCTTCCTCGAGATCGCTTTTCACCCCGATTCACGAGCTCCCCATTTCTTCTTAATTTAGAATGTTTTATTTAAATCCCAGAGTATCTTCGGTCACGAAGAATCGCTTTTTTCGTGTCCCTACATTCTTGATTTCTCTGCCGTTCCAATCTTATCGTAGATCTAATTATTTTATCAGGGTAGAGTTCAACCTGACTTCGATATCCGTGCACGGTGAATTCTATGTCAGTACGGGTTGTTCAGATGCATTTCTATTCTCGAAAATATACCTGTCCATAATTATGAAAGTGGTTTAAGTGAGATTTAAAAAAAAGTGAGTTCATCAGTTATTTCACGTCAGATTATTTTAATCTAAATTTATTAATTGTAAAATTGTCATTTCAACATTATATGAAGTATATGAAAAATTGTCAACAAAATGTGATCATAGTTCAAACATTTTTTGAAACGAGCATCTTCCATTATTTTTCTAGCATGGAGCCACATCGATTTATAATTAAGTTCTTTGCAGTATTTGGGTCCTATCGATTTCTGCTAATTATATAAAAATGACAGGCGGATCGCACTCGCCCCGGGTAAAGAAAATGGAGGGATGAAATCGATATGCAATTTCGGAGTGGTAATTACGGATTTCGTAAATTATTTTCGTTCGACAGACTCTGGTTTTTCAGAGCCGAGCAGCGCATATGAATTAATACATTCCCGTATTAAATCATAATCTCCATGAATTTAAAAGAATAGATAAATGCAAAAAGGAAAATGATTTTAGCCAATTTAAAATTTGTCCCTTCACGTTCAGAATGATATTGTTTCTCATTTTTCTTCACGATTACATATCGGAAATATTTATTAATTAAATTACAGTTCGACTAAAACGAACATAAAAGACACAACAATAATGTAATTAAAAGTATAATTAAAGGTACAATTACGATAATTGTGCCGGACGGAGATCAGAAATATCGTAAATAACAACAAGTATCGTAAATAACAACATAATAAATTATTTTGATATTTATCATGCCTTTTAAAAGTACTATGTGAATTATAACTAGACTGCAGATGATCTTTATGCAAATTAAAAATTGTCTGTATCGATTGCAAGAAATGGAAACGAAATTCATTGTTATTTCCTCCTGTAATGATTTTAATAGAGGAGACATTCCACGTACATAGCATCTTTAATTTTCAAAATTTTTTATCCACTTTGAATTTCATACACTGAATTTTCCTATTAATAAATCCGCAGTCCAATTCTAACTGTATGATATAAAATGTAGAGATAAAAAATGTGAATTTAATTCAGGAACCATCTTGTGTTTCAAGGCGCGATACTATTTCCTAAGAGATGCCATCCAGCCAGCCGTCCGGCATTTATTCTCTCCTCGTCTCTTCCGAATCATATTTCGTGTCGGGCCGGGATTATGTTTAAATCTGTCGACCGTCCATCCATTCATTTCGCTTCTCCCCGCGCGTCATTTTCCCTGGTCGTATACTTCTTTCCACCCCCTTCCCACCCTTATTGTCCATTACCGTCCGCCATTGCTGAGTCGCTACGAGAAGGACCGGAGAACGCTCAAGGCGCTGATGGCCCGGTGACGCAGGTATCCATTGTTTACGAGGCTACGAAATAATTTTATGAGTACGACCCGCAACTTTTATTACGTTTTTATACATTTCCTTGAACGTGCGTGGGTGGCTCGTGAACCCTTGAACAGGCAGCGCGGAAATGGACGGCCGACGGATTAGAAGAATAAAACGTAACTCGAAGACATAACATTCGTAACCTCGAATGATTTATTTCCGCCGAGAAGATTTCTGCTGAATAAACATTATTTCGTTTCAGAAATTAGCAGCATTTGTATCGGACGATTAAACACCTAGTAAACATTTCGAAAGAGATATTTCATGTGTTTCATTAGAAAGTCCCTCAACTCGTTAAGAATGACCAACCCATTGACAAAATTCTTTTGCTTTGTACTATATTGTAGTTATTAGACTGCGGATCTTTATGCAGAATTAAAAATTGTATGCATTAATTGCATGACGTAGAAACCAAGTAGGAATTTATTTCTCTCTTTAGCTCTTACACCCACCGATTTTTGTCATAAATGCATGGAATTCGTGGTCTAGTAATTATATTAGAATTTGAAATATATACAGATATAAGTTTGTGAGATTTTTCTGATGAAGTTTTGCAGCCTTTTGTGTTTGATTAAAATGCTTCGTAGATGGTCAAAGGTTTGCATTTGACCAGTGAATTTGTTCGCGAGCACGTCAGTATATAATTATGAGCCTTGGGCGAATGTCCTACCACTGTAAACGCTCTTGGAGTTAATCTGTTTTGGACAAGGGGAGCTGGGTCAGCTCTTTATTCTCCTCTTTCATTTACTAGACAAGAGAAACTTACGACAGAAAATTCTTTTGAAAGTAATGGAAGGGAGTTCCATCTACAAGAACGTGTATCTCCTCGGAAAAATTCTGTCCACTAGAATTCTACCGCTAACTGGTTTTCCCGCCCTTAAGACCGACGGCGGTGTCGTCTCTTTTTCTTAGGAGCGACGACGACGCGACGTCGTAACACTATTCGCCCACGAAGGATTCTCTTCGGATTCAGCACACGGCCAGCAATAATGCGCGACCTGGAACCCCGAGTACTTTGTCACCTTCGGACTTGCGCCACGTATCGTATAAACCTTCTGACCACCTACGCCATTCGCTGTTTACCATTTCCTTCTACGACCGTTCGTTTATTTATTGGGAAAAATATCTAGTCCAATTTTTGCTTGTTAACATCAACACAACAGACGTTTCAGTCGAATTTTTTTCATTTCTTTTTGGACTTGATCATTTCCAGAAAGATTTTACATTTGTTTAATATTAACCCTTTGCACTCGGAGCAATTTTTACTGGAAAATTAAATATTTCATCTGACCAAGAATATTTTAAGTCTCTACAATCTTTTCAATGTGGTGGATATGACAATTTATTACATACCGATATATTTAATAATGTGAACAGTACATTGTACACCCACTGTATTATGCGTTTAGTGTCATTTTAATGGTAAAAATGTCACAAATAATATTGTGAAAGTTCCATAAAAAATGAACAAAATTTTGTATTGTAATTCTTTTTGTGCGACAAACTTTATAAACGATTTTTCGGAAGCTTCGAAGAAATAATCATTTTCATTCACAGAATCACACGTGTTGGAGAATATTAAAGGATATTAAGTAGTATGATTGTCCTTTCAGTGTTCACTTTTTTGGATGTCTTATGAAAAATTAGTGTCAGCGTTCGAACGCGTGTGACGACAAACAGAAATGAGACGTAATTGAACACCGATTGTACACGTACAGGTAACAATTCACGGTGCAGTGGATGAATGGTACTTAATCGATTGAAACGATGTCAAACGACTTCTGTTCCCCGTCGAACAATTTAGACCCGAGGCGAGTCGAATCGAGTCGAGGCGAGACGATGCAAGGAAAAGAAAATAAACAATCGTTCTTGGTCTTTCTCCGCAATTTCCCTCTGCTCGAAAGTGCCGGTGTCCATTGTGTGGAAAGCCGGGGCGCTGCTTCGAGATAGAGCAGACAAGCTTTAGGTATTTGCAGCTAGAGCGTGGCGACGCGCGATTATCGAAGCGCGCGACGCTGTGTGAAGTGGTCAAGACCGTGGCCGGGTGAAAGTGAAAATCGGTTCAGCTAAAAATACATCGGTTTAACACGCCGAGCCAACGTCGCGTCGCTCTGCGACGATCGGCACACGAAGGAAACGGAAAAACGAGCCGTGCACGCGCGTATTATCGATCTCGACGAAGATTTACGATTACAACAACGATTTACGCACGCCTTGCGTCATTCGTGGTGAACGCGATCCTCCATCCCGTAAAGGACGCTCCAGTCGTTCGGATTTTACAACATCGACGATGCTTCGCCATTTTTCCAGCGTACGTACACCCGTGGAATATCGAATCAGTGCGAGAAAAATTGTTTATCATTGCTAGACCTTTCCTGTCTGTATACACTAGGTTATTATGTATTGCTTTTATTTGTATTATAAGGATAAAAAAATAAAAATATAATAGGTATATATACAAAGGTAAAATACCCTTACTAATACTTGGTGAAAATTTTTTGCGAGACTTCTTTCACGACTCCTCCTAAAATTCTTCCATTTGGTAAGACAATAATTCCTGCAAAAGATGAAGTTGATCGGATAAGGGGAAAACGTGCCACAGTAAAGTTGCAAAAAACATGAGAAATTTTTTAGGAAAAAAAGAACAAAAATTTTTTTTAGAAGTTTTTAGTATTGTTGCAGGGGCCGCTAGCCGTCTGCAGAATTCTTGAGGGGTTGTGATAGGATATTTACACGGTTAACCCGAAACACGAGATTTCAGCGAAAACGGACTTGTTAGCGGGAAGGTTGCGGACACCAATTAGACAGGCTAATGTGAAACAATCTTAATTTGTACAGAGTACACTCGTCCTTGTATGCATGAATAGAATTATGATATTTTTCAAGGTATAAAATATTTAACTTGATGATTTCCATGTAAAAAATTGAAACAATATGGATAAATATTATAACATTTAATAAGAATTGGGAAGTTAACGGTGACCAACAATTTGCATTCTACGAAGAGGAACGTTAAAAATGCGAAAGGAAAACATCTCTTTTGTTTGAGAAATTATTGTATTTTTTTACAAATTTTTTGTTTCACCGTTAAACGTCAGAATTTATGTTCATTCCGTAATTGTATGCCGGCATTTCCACGCTATCGAGTTATGAGCGGCTGAAAAAAAAGAGCTGAAACGAGGAAATTTTATATTTCCAGTTGTTCCGTGAGCACGAAACATCCCGCGCGTTAATAAATCACGTCGCCCCTTGCAATTTAAATGACTTTTTACTTGTCTCGCGTCCTATTATAACCGGTGGCGGATTACCTCTTCTTAAATATGTATAACCCGCATCAGGATTATATTTGCAAAATAAATATTTCACCAAGAGAAAATGTACACCCTACCCACGCTGCTCTGCGATTCCGTTCCAAATACGACGAAGCAGCAAAAAAAAAACGAAAAAAAAATAAAGATCGACATCTAAAATTTTTACAAAAATATTAACACCTTGGAAAAGCAAACGAACATTTCGTTATACATTTTCCAGGCGGTTGTGCGTTGGAGAATTTCATACTACAATTATAAATAATTCCCGTGTACCATTATAAAAGTTTCGCAAGGTACACGGTGCAACTTTGATGAAATACAATTGCGATGGAAATGAATCATGGAAAATGAAATTTCACGGAAACGCGAATAAATGTTCGATCAGAAAATAACAGAAAACAACAGTTTTTTTGTCACAAGCAATGTATGCAATATTTTGGTACTGACAGCGTCTCCCTAATTGCAATAGTTTCTACCATTTCGATCGTCTTCCTTCTACATCGAACTCCCAAGGTGAGAACCGCTTTTGGTAGCATTTTTAATTGACCACTTTTCTGAACTCTGCCACACATACTTCCGATCTACATAATAAATCTTACGGACAGTATCATCGATTGAATAGTGTTACTCATTAGAGGGTTGCTTCCACCCCTACAATACGTGGGACTTATTAGATTTTCTACAAGAACCAGGTTCCACCCAAGTAGTATGAAAATCGTCAGCCCGATACTCGACGCGTTAAATAACCATTGGGAAGCCTAAACAAGGGGTGCGCCAATTTATTCAGGGCGGTTCTTCGATCATCGTTTAGATGGTGAATGGTTTCAAAAGGTACACAGGAGTTTTCCCGGAGGTGTTTCAACGGGCGAGTCTTTGGTTCCAGGTCGATCCGGATCGGCGGAATTCCTCGGGGCGAACGCAGGGAACGCAAACGATGAAGGGAGAAACAATTCGGTGTAAATGTAGCTATGGTGGTCGTCGTCGTCGCCGCGGTCGTCGTCCTCGTCGCTGACGACCCCGGAGGGTTGCCTGGCTCTCGAGGGCCAGAAAGTTTGGCAGGCTTGGCTTTTTATCCCTAGACCAGACGTAAAGGGGCGTACTTACACACTCCACACCCCCCGTTTTCCGAGTCTACTTCGCTCTAGCCCCACCCTCTCAACCCTCTTCTCCTAAACCCCCATCGGTTTGCTCGAGTCCTCGGAACCGATATAGATATATCCGGCCACGGTTTCCTTTCGTCTCGTCGAGACATTAAAAATCCCTCCCTTACGAGGCCCTCGAAAAGGGCGCGGTTCCTATACACAGCCACCCCCTGCTCGCTTCCTCGACGAACCAACCCCCGTTTCGTCTCGGGGCACGCCACTTATCGAATAAACCTCGACAAAAGTCGTGGCGAAATAGGCTGTCTTCCTCCAAAGAGGAGGGTCTCTTTAACGAACAGTTTTCCTACCGGGCGAAAGCTATTCGCGCCGATTAGGGAAACCGCGATTTTCACCCCGGAGCACCAACATGGCGCTGCCGAGCTCTTGCGGAGGGCTGCTACCGACCCAGGCGTTCCCAGCAATGGAATTACTGAGCTAATCCAAAATGACCGATACTTGTGAGTGAATAATTTTTATTAATCAATTTCGGTTGTATCTGTTACAATAACTTCGGTGGTACACGATAATGGCCTATAAAAATCATCAATTTTTCGAATCTAATGGAACTCAGTTTTCCAGTGAAATTTAACAAAATTCAATTGAAACTGCGTCACAAAAGAATGTCCAGGATTCATTTCACCGTGACCGATTCGATACCGACGAAATTATTAAACTAAATTAAACGAAATTTTCATTTGAAACAAAAACCTACATTTCACTGTGCTTTCAAATAGCCGAACCCGGTCGACGGTTTTATTCGATTAGTTCGTGAAATAATAATTCCGGACGGAATTATATATATTTTTGTCGAATTTAATTCATCGCTCCGCGGACGAAAGCGGAAATTGACGTCGCGATCGATTAATTTATTATTAGAAGGTTGGGCGCAAAGTAATCATAATGGGGGGGGAGGGATGAATTTTTTAATCGAATCGAAATAACGAACGATATCTCGATCACACGATGATTACATTTTCATTTTATGCATTCATTATAAATGTACGCGTTCGTAGCAGGCCCGTCGCGTTGTTGCACTTTTGAAACTCGAATAATTGCATCCTCCAGTACAACATTAATTAGGAAATCATATTAAATCCATACTTTCCACTGGCGAGTTTACGTTGAAATGCGCCAGTTTTACTTCACACGGAATGTTTTAATCGAATTTTTTAATTTTTACTTTGAAATTAATAGAATGAGCTGGCACATGGAAATTTTACATTTCCATG
The DNA here is from genome assembly GCA_028455615.1 of Lasioglossum zephyrum. Lineage (NCBI taxonomy): Eukaryota > Metazoa > Arthropoda > Insecta > Hymenoptera > Halictidae > Lasioglossum > Lasioglossum zephyrum. Next base: position 8,722,103 of record CM052321.1, on the reverse strand, counting down.
AATTGATAAGTTTACTGAACTATTCAAACACTTCTACCGACGTACTAATTGAAGTAATCTTGCATTTAAGGAACAAATTAATTGACAGAACTATGTAATTTCTAAATTGAATACATCAAATTTTAACACGGACAACATAATTATCAAGGATACCGTTCGTTTCGTGTAATGAATATAAATTATATGTCTTCCAGTTTTTATTTATGGTACTCATTTGGCTATAGAATAAGGATTGGAAACTACTTGAACCCATCGACGGCTGTGCCCTGGGTCTATTTTGACCCGGAACATCAATTTAGATAGTTCAGCCAAGAAATTGGCTAAAAATAATGCGGTAGACATTTATGTGAGCTGTCATTTATTAACCATTGCAGTAGATTTATTAGTGAGAATGGTCCAAGTACTTGCCAAGTGTACGAAATAAATTATAATTGCAATGATAATAGAAGATATAATACGTTATATGTCTACGATAAGTATTTAACTGTAGAGATTTATTATGACAATGTATTTGTTAAACTGTTCCCGCATATAAATCGTAAAAAGTTATTCAGAATTCCGCAAGGACAAGACACACCCAGAGGCTGCATTGAAACACGACTCACAGGTTGTTTTTTACTTAAGTATCGGAGATGAAAGAATTTATAACAACAAAGGACTCGGCAATTTTGTAAAGACGATATTGAAGAGCTACCAAGAAGAACGTCCCGTCGCTTCTTTTTCAGTTTAAACATCAAAGATGAAAGAATTTATAACAACAAAGCATCGAGCGATTTTACCGAGTCGACCGGGAATACGACAATGGCCCGCGAGTAACAAGGGAAATTGTATATCTAGCATAAGTTAGCTACGAAGCAGTAAAATTCGTTTTTATATAGATTATATAATTCGTAATTCGGACGAGGATGTTTACTCGTTCATTTTTACTTTGAACGATTTTATTTTGCAATTCGTAAAATATGTGAAATCTTTTAGACAAACGTGACAAAATAAGAAAGGAGATTAATGCAATAATCTATGGGCACGTTGATAAGCTGAATTCCACTAAAATCTTCTAAAAACAAACGTGTTGAAAAGAGCTTCGATTTCTCAGGCACGCGATTCGATCAAACTTGCTCGACTAATTAATTAATAGCAACGACGCGTGTGAAACAAAGCAGTCGAATAACGATGATTTCGCCGATAGATTTCTGATACAGAGATCAGACGATGTATTTTCCCAGCTGATCGAGTAGTCGCGATTCTTGCGTCAATCATCCGATTCCAGCAATCTCGTTAAATGATCGTGGGAATCCAGCGCGAAATAAGGAGACGCTGGCCGACTTCTTCGAGACTGACTTCTCCTATTGTTCGGCTCCGACAAAGGTTCTTCTATCTCTGGGTATTAACGCAATTAACGGATGTATCCGTACAATGTGCCCTTCGGAGTCGGCACCCGAACGCTAATGCAATGTCGTCGGGAGCAAAGATATCCCTCGCCACGTCGTTCCTCACCGTCGAACGGTATTGTAATTAGTGTATAAAAGCGACGCGGCACGTAATTAACTAGCTGACAAGCGTGAATCTTCGGGCTCGGTACATTTGTCCTTTCGAACGAATGGAATTTACGACGATATTTCGTGCTGAGTTATCTCCCTGATAACTCAATTATCAATTACCCTGATAACCCTGTTATCGCCGTTCAACTGGAAAATTCTAACCTTGTATCACCACGGAAGTCATCGTCAGTGCCGGAATAAGCCCCGTAGCAGGAGTAGCAAATTTGTAAAAGTTTTTTGAGTTCCTTCCTTTTTTCCGGTTTTTTAGCGTCTGTTTAAGTTAGTTTGGGCAGCGTTAGGTCTAGTCGGTGTGTGATGAGTGTTTGTGCGATGATGAATGATTATTAAGCTTAGTTAGGATTTCTTTTAGGATAATGCGTCTTAGAATTTAGTTTTCTATAGATTTTAGGTATATATTTATGTAGATTTTACTTATCGTGTCGCTAATCTCTAATATTTAGATTAATAAAAGGAAATTGTCTAAAGGAAGGAGGCCCCGCGCTTGCAGCTGAAAATTAACCTAAAATTTGGTCGATACCGTTCACAGATATTTTTGTTAAAAAAAGGTCATCCATCGTGTTTTATTATATTATCGTGCAAAACCTAGGCCCCCCTGGTAACATTTACTATGGGCCCTGCGCTGTCTGAATCCGGTACTGGTTATCGTGTTACCTATTCATCTTGACATTGAGAAATATGTAGCATTCAATTAACCCTCGGACAACGGACAATTTTTATAGCTATACATATAATTGGCAATGCTTAGGACACAGCTCTAATTAATAATTTGTAATAATTTACTTTTTATGATATCTCGTGTAGATATATTAGTCTTTCCGATAATCTTAATGAAACAGCTATTCAGTTAGTTTAATTGCCACAAATTGAGTACTTAAATAACAATTTGTATGTTCCCGGTAAAAAATCACTCCAGCACAGCACTCTGAAGCTTTAAAAATAACTGAATATCAGGTTGTCGTGTAAGTCCTCTTCGAATTTCTTTTGAAATTCTAACAGTTCACGAGAAGTGTACAGTTGGTGTACAAAGTGTTCATACAAATTTTATTTTAAACTGCGAAGGCGCATATAAAAAATTCTTAAAAACTCCTGACCTTTACTATTTTTTTCGCAGTCTCGACCGCTAACAATTTAAGGAAAAACATTATTTACACATAAGCTAGTAAACTAATTCTTCAAACGTCTGAAAATAAAAAAACTCAAGCTGTTGTGTCGAATTTCGTAAAACTTTATTCTTGGAAGGTGTACGAAGACTGTCTGCAGCCACAGTAAGAAATAAAAAGGTTCATAGCGATCGGGATAATCGATGAACTCCGAAGGAAACTGACACGCCCTGGAGCTAATTGTCAGCGGTCCGTGCAGAACAATCGACCTTCGACATTCGCGAATCCTTCGATACGCAACGTTGAGCTGCATTTCGCTCGCAGCTGGGTCGCTTAGGATCCTGAGAACCGTGGAATCGGGATCGAGCTTGATCGGCAACGGGGCCAACGGGGTTCGCGGTAACAGAGTAGTCGCTTTGATCTGGTTGATCGATCGATAAGACATCATAAAGAACCGGAAAAACGGGATATGTGCCCGCGTAACACGCCCTCCGTTCGCGCTGCACCGCGCTGGTACGTTTCGTTCGTGATGCACAGCAAAAGAAGTTTCGTGAGCGGAACGCAAATTCGTGTTTCGCAGCCACGGCACCGTTAAAAAATCGCCGACGAGAGTTGCGTTGCTCTCGCACAAAGCTATCGCAGGGGCGTTCGACACACCCGTACTTTATGCTGGAAACGTTCCGCGTTTCGGTACAGGGGGAATCGAATCCGCGGAACGGAAACTCGCTCCTTTCTCTCCCGGAACAGAATAAGCGCGGGGCCGAAGTGTGTTCGAAGTGTCGGCGCAACAAAGGCACAACGAAATAGTGCACCGGCTGCGAAAAACTCCGGGCCGAGGGCAGCAGCGTTTAATGCCAGGGAAATTCTATTCATTGAACATTGAACATTGTCCGTTGCATATCAATCGGCTAGCTTCTCTGCTTTCTATTTAGACTCTACTTTTACCTTGTCGACGAGTTTGCCGGCTGTTATACTTTCTCTGGCTGAAAGGATTTCAGCGAACCAATCAAACGTTTCTGCTCGTTATTATTCGGAAATCGAACGAGTGAGCAAAGTAGGCACGGAACGTTCGGGGACGTCTCGCGTGAAAGACGATTGGAATTTGTTACATCTATCAGAGGTCCGATCTTGGACAATGAATAGATTTGTTGATAAAAGGAAGCACCGTTTTAATCAGCCTATCATGACAATGAAGTTCGAATTTCTGATGGTATTGCGGTAGAATCGAGCTTCATGGCAAGATCCATCAGAGGTCCGATCGTGCACAGTGAATAAATTCGTTGATAATAGGAAGCGCCACTTTAATCAGCGTATTATGTCAACGAATTTCGAATTGTTGATTGTATTACGATAGGATTGAACTTCTTGGTAAGATCTGTCAAAGGTTCGATCGTGAACAGTGAATATATTCGTTGATAATAGGAAGCGCCACTTTAATCAGCGTATTATGTCAACGAATTTCAAATTGTTGATTGTATTACGGTAGAATTGATCTCCTTGACAAGATCTATCGAAAAGATTGGAATAGATTTGTTGATAAAAGAAAGCAGTATTTTAATCTGCAAGACTGTTCTTCTTGGCAAGATTGTATATCCCATATGAGAAAAGTCCTCGTTGGAAGTGGCAACAGCGTTGATTCCCAGGCCAAGTAGATATAGGAGGACGGCCGTCGATCGAATGACCGATGAAAGATGACTGCGGGCAACATCGGAGCGCATATTTCACGAAGAATCGCGAACACGTTCGCCGAGATGTACCGAGAAGCGGATCCCCTTAAGGATCCCCCTTAAGGTGCTTGTCATTTTCCGCGGGGGTTAAATCGTTCCATGGCGGAACGCGATCCATCGCGAGGTCCCGGCCTATCGATCGTGTCCTGTTGGCTCTCTCGGAGGTTCGAGGCACGCGAGAAGCCCTGGAACGGATGCACGATTAGCCGAGGAACGCGAAACGTTGCGCAAGATGATCCCGCGGTTTGTGTTATCAGTATACGCCGATCGGCCACGATGTTCCGATTACAAGCCTATTCGCGTACACTTCGGCCGTGTAACAATCCCTGCGGAGCATGGGAACCGGTAACGGTACCCGTTGTTTTCCGGGAATCGGGTTGCGTTTCTCGGGACCCTGCCCGAGAGCCCCTACACCTTCACCCTGTTCACCGCTGTTGTTTTCCTCTTTGCTTTGCAGCGTCTCCACCGGTTAGTTCGATCCCGTTCGCCTCCCATGGATGCTCTACCACACTGCTGCCAATAATTATTCGGTGTTCACGGATTTTTTTTTTGCAACAAGTTTATTTCAGAAAGATCGTCAATTCTTTTTTATTAGGTTCGTGGGAAGTTCAAATTAGTTCTGACTCTAATCTCGTCACCGCGAATGATTATCAAAGCGGAGAAGAATCAACCACATCGTTCGTTGCTTTCTCAAAACAGTAAGCTCGGTTTGAAACGACTCTCCTCGCCAACCCCTACCGCGTGTACAACAATAATAACAAAACTCTCGCAAAGTGTAACATAGATCACCCGCCGGAAGGATAAACGACTAGATAAAAGCTGGACGAGAGATCGAGGATCAAAAGAGGGTAGAAAGAGACGTATACTTGTTGGCGGAAGAGAGACAGAGAGAAAAAGGCACAAGAGTCTCTTTCATCTCCGGGGTAGTAACAGTCCTCGCAACTGAATACGAAAACGTCATTTAATTCGTCGTTCGACGGACAGAGTCTCTCTCCATTCTCCTTCCTCTTCTATTCGCTGTCTCTGTCTTCCACCACTCTCGCTCTTCCTCGTTCTTTGTTCGCGTTCTTCCTTTTTTTATATTTTACGACCAATCACAGCATCAGACACTTCCACGGAATATCGATCATACAGCACGCGGAGAGATCACTGTCGGCCGGTGAAACGAAAAAAATTTTTTCCCGATATTCCCTCTCTCGCGGGGCGAATTCGCTTCAATTAGAGCTCGCTCGATGAATAGTACGTACAAAAAAACGCAGGGGGAGAGAAGGAGAGAGAGAAAGAAGTAAAATAAAATTGGTAGACCCGGGGCCGAGTGTCGAAGGAAGGAGAAATTGAAGAGGCAGAGTAGCCAATGACCGGATTCGGCGCAGCGTCGCTCTATTTGCCAAGTCGTTGCCCGTTCCGCCATTTTTCGGACGGCTAGCATGATTCGGCGACTTCCTGCCTGCGTGGGAATCCAATTCGTCGCTGTCTTTCATTGTATCAGGTATTTCAATGACTTTCTGCCGTTTACTAATTGATGCCGGAACTAACAGCACTTACTTTATTATTTCAGAGGGTGTAGCGATAGTAATATAATGAAATTTCAAGACTTAGTATACAACATCCGAGTCCGTGTAAACGGCATATGTTTTCATCGCATTGAAAAAAGATCAAGCAAATTGAATATATAATATCAACCCTTTGCACTCGAAGCAATTTTAATTCGAAAATCAAGACGCTTTTTTTCAACTCAGATTATTTCTATTCTATGTAATCTTTTTTACATTGTGCACATGAAATTTAACCAGTTTTCTCGTATAACAGTTGAGCTTTTCACAATTTATAGAAAACAGAGAAATGCCATACCATTATTCAAAACAGTTGTTCAGGTAGAACCACAAAAAATAACGGCATTATTACTGTTTATTAAAGATTACGAAATATATTAAGGAAAGAGGATTTTCACACTACAATGACGGCTACCTAATGAGCCCAGGGCTAAAAATCGACTAAAGACTGCGTCTTTACACACAGCGGCACACACACACACACACACGCTTCCTCGGAGCCACCGGCAGCCGAAAAACGTAAACAAACGCGCTCTCGCCCAGTCTTCCGATTTCGGGGAACTATTATAAAAACACAAGATACGCGCGCGCGCTCATCGCTCGACACCATAACACGCGATTTAACAACAGTTTTAATATTGGGTTGGCAAGAAAGTAATGTCGGTATTTTAAGGGAGTAAAACCGAATTTTTATTATTTAAACGATAAACCTTGATCAATAAAATATATTCTTATTTATTCATTATGGCAAAAGATCATCGAACAAAAGAGGAAATATCTTACTCATTAAAGTTTATTACTTAAATCAAAAATTAGGCTCTCTACGTTATAATACCGAAATTACTTTCGTGCCAAACAAATATGAAAACTGTTTTGAATAATGGTATGGCAATTTTTACTGACGCCTCAGAGTCGCCATTCGAGTGCGAAGGGGTAAATGTATATAAATTAAAGGAAAGTAGACTTAACCGATCGTACATTTGTTGCTAATAATAGATATTTGTTAAAGCCGGCTTCTTAAAGTCAGACCCCATTTGTTCCGGTGGCGCACCAGCGGCCGTGAAATCGAAAATTTTTCATATTTCGGCAGCCCGTGATTTTCTGTTCCACTCTGGGACGTCGGACGTTCACTGGTACACGCAATGACAGTTTCTGTCGGATCGCATCTCACGACTTTTCAGAGGCACTTGTCACCAGTTCTCGCTTTACTCGCAAATCAACGAAATCTTTTTTAGATTCATTCAAACGTCAGCGCGCGCGCGTCCGCCTGACAGCGGAAATTTGAATTCATCGTGTTCACTCGAATTTCGCACATCGGGGAAAGACCAGCGCGTGTTTAATACGGGAACAGTTCAAAATTCGGTAACTGTTTTAACCGGGAATCGAAACGAACCGGAGCGATCGACGGACCAATAGAAGTTTTTAATCGATTGTATTCAAAACATGGAGCACCGGAGTTTTAAAATAATGTTCTCATGGTACGCGTTGCGATGAGAATAAATAGAAAATAGTTTCAGTTCGAATAAAGCTGAAAATTTTATACGAAATATAATTATGAAGTGGGAGTTGCGAAGCTCTTGTTTCAAGAAGAAAAGCAAGAGCGTGAGTTTTGGTTCGTTAGTTTCCAGAAAAACTCGAGAGTTTTGTCGTAACCGTTCTACTGGTCGATTTTATGCATTCGCGGAGTAGCAAGTTCATAAAACACTTTGAAGTTGGAAGCTTAACAAAAACGGTAAGAGTTTCACATTTAATTTGGCAGACTTCGTAATAACAATCATTTGACAGTCCTCGTGAAAGCTAGCGGTTGGCTAATATCGTGAACGTTTATGAGAAAAATGGCTATCCATAAACTTCCCGTCTACGATACAATTGATGCTATATTGCAAATCAAAAGTAGCCGGTCTACAAATGTCACAGCGATAGCTGACGATAATACTACCATTAGGAAGATTAGTATAACACGATCCCGGGATCACATCCTCAATTACGAAGTTCAAACGCTGTAGTTTTCTGACAAATACTCGAAATGATGGTGTATTATGTATAACCATCAATTTAGAAACTGTCGTCCCCTTTCTCTGTCTCTCGCGTCGCGATGATCGTGCGAGCTATTTCAGTAGCCAACATTAAATCGTTATCAGCGGAAGCTAGATCAAGTTCTCTTATAACAATCGGTCAACGTTGCTTTTATAGCGAACAATTTCGCCTCGCGCAGCGGAATGACATCTCGTGTTTCCTCTATTTTACGACACGTGTGTATCCTCAAACTGCCAGGAAGATATACGACACATTATAACGCGTACTGAAAAATTATATTCGAAGAAAGTACGAGGGAATACAACGATCGAGGATTTGCACGGAGAAAGAAAATTTCTCGAGAACAAGTCGGACACGCTTGTTTCAAAAATTTCATACACCCGAGGAAATTTAGTCTCTCAGCTGGGAAATTATTAACAAAGTCATTTTCACGAGGCTTGGCACGAAATAAATCATAAAGCGAGGGGTTAATCGACACAGCTCGTCATTCCATGTGAAAAAGTATTAAAACCCTCATCCATCACTTGAGACAATTTGACATACGTTTCTCATACATCACACGCGTGTTGCTTTATTATTTATAAACGTGCCTTTGAACAGAAATTCCATCGTTTAACTTTCCGTAAAACCATCAGGAAATATAACTGGTGATTTTGTGTAAAAAATTTCGGAGTGCTGAAATTTCTACCGCTGCCTTTTGTAAAATATTTGTTCCTAAAGGTGGTAGTGTATCGATCCAGATCTATATCCTAATTTGGGTGCAGTGCGCGTCGGGCACAAGCGGCAACGAGCAATTTTCGATCGGACGGTGCCGTCGTTTTTCCCATTTGGTCAATCGGGCTGTTTCTGCGGCGTGCACGCGAGACGACTCTTTGCAAGGCGAGGGCCGTGATTTAAATCGTTTAAGAGATTAACTTAAAAGGTCCTTCATAGCGTGACAACCGGATCGGTTGTGTGCCGGACCCTTTGTGCCCTCGATTCCCGTGGCCCCGTCAATGGAGCTCCCCGTCGAGGCGCGATTCTTTGCTGAGAACGACGAGACGTTTCTCGCAGAGCACGGCTCGCCCCGGGTTTCGAGGATCGAGAAAGAAGGGTTCGGAAAGAATTTCGGTTGCGTCGAGGGCCTGACGCTATTAATGCAAAACCGGTGCAGTGGTACACGCGGGCTCCCGAGCTGCATTCGAGAGTTCTCGACGTTCGCGTGCACTTTTCCGTAGGGCCAACGATGGTAACCACCAAATTACCAGCAAACGAGCCATCCAGACCTTCTAATAATCACCTAGCTTCCGAAGATCTTCTCAGAGAATACAGAACAATTCACTCTCGATGTTGAGTTTGTTTTTCTTCTTGACAGCCTCATTTTTTAGGAGATTTTAAAAGAAAGTTCGGGTAAGTATCCATATTATTACGGAAATTATAGAACGGAACGTAAAATAAAAGTTTCCTGAATAGAAATACCTGAAGTGAAAATAATACAGTAGTGCATAGGTAATTTTCGTAGGCTAGCCTGATAAAGGGAAAAATGAGAAAAGGAAAGAAATTATAAAATGTGAGGATCCATTGTATACAAATATAGAAATAATATATGAATAATTTGTTCAGTTTTTGCAATGTATAGGTGAAAGGGTTGCCGTCACCGATGAATAACGTTGGTTCAATGAAATATTAATATTAATATTAATAATTGTCGAATACTCCTCAGTGTGTGTTCGATACACTCTCCTCGAGTTTCTGTCGTTCATCCATCGAACATTTTTTTTTCGCCGCAATGCTTCTGCAATTACTGAAATTCGACGGTGTATCACGTTCCCGTTCGTTTCGATTGGAATTTACGGTTCACTGAAACAGCAGACGCAGCCAATTTGTCACTGTAATCGGTGCTGAAAATAATAACATCGATAGTAATCAGGCTTTGTTAAATATTGACGAGCACCGACGCCGACGCGGCACTTTACCGCCGCGGATTCCGTGTAATTCGTCGACGTTCGAAATACACAAGAGGCGGCCGCCATTTCATATTTATTGCGAGTGTTCGCCGAACGCAAAGTAATGACAAACAACTCTGCAAGTTGAACAAATCGTTAGCGATGAGAATTTGTATTTATTGTATACCCGTATATTTACTTCAATGGTAATAAAACTTCACTCGAGGAAACCAGAAATTTTCAAATTTTTTACATAAATGTAATCCATCCCGTAGATTTTGGCGAGAAAATGCCGAAAGTCCAAGTTCTAACGTTAGAAATCACTGGAACAACAATTATGAGTGTTTAAAGTTCAGCTGCAATTAAAATCGTTGAACTTTAAACACTCACAACTTTTGAACCAGTGGATTCTTAACGTTAAAAAATGTTTGGTTTCCTCGGATGAAGTTTTACCGCTCTGATCATTATAGCCGTGAAGGAAATCGTACGGCAAGAGACCGAATAAAATCTGAAAGTTTCTTTCACATGATTGGTGGAAATATTTGGAGTGGCTAAGACATTCTGCATACAGGAAATCGGTTCGGATTTCGGTTCACACGGCGAACAAGGCCGGCCAAGTCGACGATAGAATCGATGACGAACTTTCTATTCACGAGTCGACGGGAGAATTTTCTCGTCGCGATTCCCGGTAAGAAACTTGACAGAAATTAGATTAGAAATTCTGGAGAAAGGTGTCTGGGTGATTCTTGTCGGGCCGTCTGCCCTTCAGCCGTCCGGAATCACCGTGAGAAATTGCCAACTCCGCGATGACTCCGGACGAACGTGAGGAGAGTGTCGTAAAAGATGAGGGAGCGAACGAAGACTGGCGAAAAACAAAAAAAAAATATAAGAAAGAAAAAGAAGCGCCGATGGAAAGAAAAATTCACCGTCGCCTTGGAAATTGTTTTATAGGCGAATGTCCCGACAAACTTGTCCGTGGTTCACGGAAATTCTCCCACGGTTATCGAAATCATGCGACGAATGACAAATTAAATAGTGATCCGCGGACGCGTTATTGCCGCTGCCCGGGAATCTCGTTAGTGTCAGCCGCAACACAGAATGACAAATTAAATAGTGATTTGGTGGACAATATAGATCGCGTTGCCCGCTCAACTCTGCTGCGACGAGTAATTTCGGAAAACCTTGGTCGAAGTTGGCAGGTAAATTCAAGCCAGTAAAAATGAAAGAGGTCAATTAAACCAACATAAAAGAAAAGAATTTGTCATTTTATTTCTGTCGTTAGAGCAGCGCAATGCGACGTTGTCGAAGTTTTATTTTTTAATCGATTTGTCTGTCGTCAATTTCGCAACTAGCAGGTTTTCCATAAAGCGCGGAACGCTTTCAGTTTTATATATACACGTTAACTCCGCGACAGAATTCGCCCGGATTCACGCGGTGGGATGTAACAAACGACCGATTTTTCGTTGACGATGACTTGCCAACGGAAATGGTCGAAAACGCGTTCGTAAATAAAAGTCGCAATTTAAAATAAATTGTCGCGGTCGCTCGATTCTGACAAACGCTCGTCGATAACTGTCTTTTCATTAAAATGTCCGAGCAGAGACTCAAGCCAGATAGTCGTGGCTAAATTGGTCACTGTAGCATTTCCATTATATTTACCCAGGTGAAAATTATTAAATAAAAAATTTTAATTATACAATTTATAATTATAAAAAACTGACAGTTTTGTATAATTTGTGTACACCCTGTACATCGGGGCTGTGATCAACCGAGAAGCTCCGTTTGGAACGGTTCAATCGTCGAGCAAGTGGCGTTTTTAATCGTTGTTCGGAGAGTGATCGGGCGACAGCCAGGGTGGTTTTCGAGTACCTTTGGACGGGAGTCGCACACGGGGGACGCACGCCGTCCATTACGTTAATTCGTGGCGGTCGCACGCGCCGCCCCCGAATCAATTCAACGTCGCCACGCGGGAGGGGACGTTCTAATTTATCAGCGTACAGTTTATTTACGCCTGGGCCCCCGGCTCGCCTGTTCAGAGAAAACGAGAAGACCGGTCAGAACACAAAATTTGCACAGGGATGGACAAACAGATGAATATTCAGATACGTCTGCGAGACCGGGCTCATTAATAATGTCGTGCGATACCCGGGGGGTGGTCGCGTCCCGTTTTGACCAACATAAGCTGGTCGAATCGGGAATAAATTATACGATAGAGTGGGAAGAAAAGTTCGCCGAGTAAAAAGTGCCGAAAGTCCTCATTAAATTTAGAACTCCATAACATTCGATTCAAACTAATTTCTTTCTTCAAGAAATTCTCAAAAATTTATTTACTTACGCAATTAATATTCAATTTATCGAAGACTAAATTTAATTAATACTGATGTATAAAGAGGCACATGTTAATAATTTCGATGATTGTAAAATCACAAATCTGATATCGCACATTTTATCAATCGAACTTTTATGCGATTATGGCGTTTGAAAATTTTCAAAAAATGCTAGGATATGAAATATAACAGAATTTAGCACGATATAATTCATTTCAGATCTAAAGCGACTACTATCACGAAAAAGAAGAGTTTATTTGATTCGAGTTTCAAAAATTTCCAATTGCATAAACATTCGCAGTCTAACTATAACCAATGTTTCTTGGATAATATCAATTTAGCCGATCGCAGTGCTCGATTAAATGAAAATTGTCACAAAGGACGAGTTTCATTATATTCATATCACAAAGGATGCAATCTTTTGGTGTCCAACCGCAATATTCGGAGAACACAGTAACAGTAATAGGAACTCGATGGTTTTCACGGAAATTTCATTATTAAAAATTAACGTAATATTTGATTATTTGTTGGTGCACCGCGCACTCTTTCAAAGGCATTAATCTCGTCGTAGTAATAAGCGTGGAAATGGTCTATGTATTTCGTAATTTCCGCATTTTCTTTGGAAGCGTGGATTCGAATTAAAACACCGGGCGATATTAATTTCCCACAAAAATGACTTCGCCATATTCATTATTTATAACGATTACAAATTGCGTTATAATGCTCCATACCCGTCATAAATAATAAGCACAACCTTTTAAAGAGTGCATAAATAAATTATCATGTGTTCCGTTAATACATTATTTAGAGTATCTGTTACATTTTAAAACATTCCTGAACAGATATAAATTTATATATTCATGCCAATTTATGTTGTAAAATATAATTTCACATTAGTTGGTCGATTTTTATGCGAATTGCTATTTTCATCATTTGTTCTATAAACAATGGAATAATTGATCAATTTATTTCGCCTGCTGAGATTCTTTTAGGTTAAACGTGTATATACGTGATATTTTATTGGATACTTTGATTTTATTCCGGAATGAACGAAACGTTGGGTGATGAATAGAAGGCTAAATATTAAGGCTTCTGAAAATTTTCAAGAAAGGGTGGAATATAGAATTTGTCAGAATTTAATACAATTTAATAAAAATAAATAAGATATTATAGAAATAAGATATTATTTCATTGAAATTTCTTGGAATTCGTCTACTAAAATTGGAAATTGCATAAATATCCGCAGTCTAGTGATGAATGGTTTCGAGAAATTGAAACAAAGGATTCGAAGGGAAGTGCGCGTGATTTTTAAGAAACATCCGTGGAAGACAGTTCCGGAATGCTCGGATTGCAGACGATATTCAACGTCGAACATCCAATGGCTGTTCGACGACCATTCGTCCCTCGATTGTAACGCAAACACAAGTTGAAACGTTTGCCAGTGAGCGAGTTTCGTTTTTCTGTGTATGGGCAAAAACCGCTTCTTTTAGTATGGTAGCAGGTTCTATTGACGAGCAGAAATTCCTTTTACGCACAGAGACGCGACCAAGGAGCAGGAAAACTCCGGTACGTCTTGGTTGTCAAAGAAATATCGCAACAATGTTTGTTATAGGCAACCACGACCATTGCCATCGGTACTTGACAACGAAAAAATTACGAGAAAACTAGTTGTTTCTCTTCTAGCCAACATCGGCAACGTCCGATCAAATTTATTGCACTTGGCAAAAAGTATTCGCTCGAACAAACCATTAGAACTATTCAGAATAGTTTCATTCACGACCAAGGCGAACGTGACCGTAAAAATACTATAAAAATGTACAAATCATTGAATCACAGAAGATTAATAGATTAATTAAGCTGATGCTAAATGTCCATTACAAAGTACAATCGTTTTTTTCAATCTGAAAAGATAGTGCAGTAGATTCGTCTATTAAACTAGTGAAAAGCTGACTAAAAATTCAAAAATTCTTTACAATCACATGTAGAATATTTCTCTTGCATGTGTGCAGAAAAATGGCGAAAAACCGAACTGGAACAAAAAAGAGAAGACCATATCGCTTGTACGGCTTTCCAGCAAATGCACTGATACCATCAGCAGCGGAGAAAAAGTGGCGCCATATAGAATGGAAAATGCATGTTTTGGGGAAAAGTTTTGCAATAACAAATATGTTCCTGAAACTATTTTAAAAATTGAAGATAGGTTAGGACTGTCCCCAAGGCGGACAGTAGAAATGTGCGTGCACTGATTCTATTCGGCAAAGTAAAAAAAAAACCGAATCGTTTTTCGAAACATTTTTTCGGTTGACGCTTCGTGTCCGAGAAAATCGAATTTGAACATTCGACGGCTACGCGTGCTGTTGAATAGGAATCGTCTGACGCGTCTGATCATGGCCAACCGATTCTACTTCTCGCGAATGCTGGGACACGAGTGCCGTCGAATTTACAAACTCGATTTTCTCGAAAACGAACCATCAACCGAGAAAATGTTATTCGTTTCTCTTACTTATTTTTGCATTATTTGAATCGTTTCATTCGTCTACCTATCCCGAGAAACCCTGTACAACTTGTGTACCAGTTCTTATATTCGTTTCATTTAATCCAAACGAATTTAAAACTATTTTTCAAGGTATATGGTTGCACTATCAGTGTGGCAAGAAAGTAAGTGAAGTTTTATGAGCGAGGAATTATGAAGTTATCAGAAAGATGGCAAATGAATAAAAGATTTGGTTTTATTTCACTTTGTTTTTATCAAGTGTCGAAGTAACAATCCTCTATTCACAGTGGAATTATATAAAATTCAAGTCATCCTTAAAAAATAGATACCACTAAAATTCTTATCTTAACAAAGATAATATGTCAGAGGCATGACACACGATTATAGGAATAATGTAAATGAAATGTTTTTTTTTATTTTACCTTAAACTACGGAAATTACTTGCCAACCGAATATTATTAAATAGAATAAATTGTTATTCTCCTGCGTTCGCCCTATCCGCGAAAACTGTGTCAGATTGACACGAGAGCTCGACGAGGTTTAAGAAGCGACAGAAGGCCGAAGAACGAGCCGTGAATCGAAAAGCCGATTTCTGCGGAGCATTGGATCAGCGATAGCCACCCTCTGGGTCCGGTGCGATGTCGCGGTGGCGATATAAATCGCCGCGTGTACAAGCGCGGCCGATTTTTCCGCGCGTTGTGTTCCGTTGGAGCCTCCGCATCGGCCGCGTAACTCTCGAAGTAAACACGCCACGGGGATCGTACGGGTGGATCGTTTCTCCAGCGAGCTCTGGTCGAACGATAAATCTGCCGTCCCCCGTACACGCGTAATCGCGCTCGCTTTGTACGTGCCCCGTGTACGCGGCCTGGCCACGCGAAGAAGCGACAAATCGGCCAGGGCTGCGAGGCCGGTCGACCAGCCGCGACTGCCACGATTAACGAGTCGAATTACAGAGTCTCGAAAACCACTTACCGGCGACTATTTAGCTCGTCGACACGGCAGAACCAAAGGTAATCCGCGCGGCTCGGACGCGCCCGCTCGCATTCGCGAGCTGATCTCCAAGAGAAAGACATATTGTCGCACGATCATCTGATTTACACATTCCACTGATTTTTCACGAAAATCGAGCGAATACAATTTATCTCCGTAACTGTACCAGACGCCTCTACAGTAAAACTCATAACATTTTATCCCCACCAGCAAGGGGTACCTGCGAGACTCACATTAATGCTAGCGAAACAAAAAACTGCAACTTTTCTAATTTTTCATTTTTTAAAAATCGAATTTTTCTAATTAACATTACACCAAACACGATATAATTATGATTATAATCATTTCTAACCTTTATGTAGTCAACGAAGATCTATAGATTATTTTAAACTTTTTGTATTCAACATATTTGCACAAATTCTGATTTTAATGCTACACATTAGTATATTAGCGAGCAGAGAATTGACATTCTCAGATATTTTGTAATATTTTTAGAGGAACGTGAACAAATTGTTGAAAGAAATGTAGTGCATGGGTACCCGGCTACTCGGCTGACTAAACAAGGGTTAAAAAAGTTTCTAATTTGATTTTTACTTGCTCGCTACCATAAAAATTTATTTCACAACTTTTATAGGCTGTTCATGTGTTTCGACATGAAAGAATAAAAAAAGGAAGGTTTGCTTTCGGATTGGATTAAAACGAACGGTACACGATGGTTAACGGAAACAAGGGTAGTCCAGAGTCTCGACGAGCGATTTTTTTTTATTGGAACCTGGAAGGGAACACACCCAGCCCAGACACGTTGATTTCTATGTTACACGAGAGATAGTACTGTGGAAAATATTTGACACGTATTTTTTCATTGGGAATTGTTCATTGTAGAAAGGGTAGAAACAACTGTCGAGATTGGGGGATGAAAATATATTTTTTTAAATACCTCTGGATGTAGAGGTGATATAGAGGAAGCAGTTTTGTTCTGAACATTGTCGTTTCGAATATGAAATTTAGAAATCGATAATACAAATGAAGCTTGATTTATTCGAAATGCCGAATGGTAATTAACCTGTTATGACTGTATAACGTACAGTCATTTGCAAATTCTGGATTTTCCTCTTAATTTATTGCTGTTTCTAAAGTTCCTGTAATCTGCAGATAGAAACCACCGTTTTCCATAAATATGCATGATTTGAATTCTTAATTTGTTTCGTTACCTTGGCAGGATTATGATAAATGCTACTGCACCGCTTCGATTGGAAAACAAGATCTAGTCCGGAAGTTAATCAACACACGTTTTCGAAAACAATTATTCACTCGCAGGTAATTTCCTTCGTGGTACTCGACGGTACTTGAAAATTATTGTTTCATGTTCGAGTTTCTTCGGCTACTTTCTACAGTTTATCTTTCAGATCGGCTAGAACCTACTTCTATTACCGATCGCTCCGAAAAATAGACCAGTTTGCATAAAACGGTCCAGTTAGCTCTGACTTACAGTTTCAATGCTTGTCAAAACTATATAAGGCTGGAATCTGAATATTGGACCAAGTACCCATAGAAACAGTTTGTTCCAAGAATAGACTATTCAATTCATACTTAAGACGTCTTCAACACCGGAGTTGATCGTTCTTCGACCGAAACGCACGGAGGCTCTCGTGCGTAAGAAAAAAGAAACGTCATTGATCTCCAGATATGCCTGACAAAATGCTAAGAAACGCGAGCATCCGGTTTACAGTCCCGAGTGAGAGGGTTAAGGTCCATTTATACTGCACGGACAGACAGCCACGGACAGAAAGACAATGCTTAAGGTATAGGAAACAGATTCCGCCAGATTCTGCCAGATTCCGTCGGATTCCGGCGCCTGCTGAGCCGCGGACGTCCTTTTCCCGGCACCCTGCTGTGCGTCGCACAAAAAAAAAAGGTTTTTATGGGCCTCGCAACTCCTTAGGGGAACTATCGGTCAGCTCTCCTTTACAACATCATGGTATTACGAAACGCTCCTGCCGCTTTTTGTTAATTCTTCTTATATAATTAATTGAAATAATTGATAGAATATATATTATAGAGAGACACATCTTTGTTCTGCAAAGTTTTCCACCGAATCTAGTGCGAAAAAATGTTTAAATATATGGTCGTATTTTACGATTCTTGCTCTTTGCAATACCGTTTTCGTTTCATTGTTTGTAACAACTTGTTGTCATCATTCAGGTAACCTATATCAATTTCCGTATCCCAATGACTAATTGGCAACATGCGTTTTTGATGTACAAGCAAAAATTACTTGTTTATTCGAAATGCGACAGAACTTTCCTTCCACAACGTAATAAATGATAAGAAAATTATTTAATTGCATTTCACATATGAGACATTAGTGATGTAATTTACACATGAGAAAATTACACCTTTTACGTAGTGAAAAAACATTTTTAATTTGTTTGTGTCCAACAAGTCGTCCAATACTCTGCCCCGTACGAGCGATAGGAGAACAGCCGTGGGTTAAGATATTATAAACCGTTACCGCCCACTATTACACGATTGTGTAGGGGATGGCAAGAAGACGCCATCTCGTATGGGTCCGAACTAGACATTGTATTGACGTGACCTGAGAAGGAGGTTCCCAGGCAGGACTACGATGGCGTGTCTAAATACGAATGCACGGCCAATTGGATCAAAGTGAAGGAGGCAGTTTTGGTTTCACACGCACTTTCGGCTGTCGGCGAAATATTATTGGTTACAGCAGCCACATATACTACGTAACGTGCAACGTCGAAACCAAAACAATGTAGCTACAGGTACGGCTGCGGCGGGGATAGGGCGACTTTTATGATAGGCTCGATTAGTTTAGGCATTTTCTCGGACGGCACGTGTTTGCTGTAAAGTAATTTGAGAGGGTCCCCCATTGCTCTCGGGAGATGCTCCGGTAGAAATGCTATACAGGGTGAGGCGCAAATTAATCCCCACGATTTTTCAGCCCCTTCGGATGGTCGGACAGAAAAATGTTTCTTACCAAAATTAATAATCAGTATTTAACCAACAAGAAATTGCAATTTTTTAAAATAAAAAATCTATTTTCAACAAAAAAATCAAGGTCGCTGTCATATCTTTTAATGGTACTGGGTATTTTTAACTTCATAATATTATAGGCGACGTCAAAACGAATTCAACGACCTACTATACGATGACTTTCAGATGACCTTGAAAGAAAATATCGCCATGAATCAATTGCCAGAATATTTGAAATATTTCGGCGGTACGTAATAGCAACGCCTCGTAGGTACCATTACCTTACAATTTAGAGGTAAACAAATGAACGTAAACATTGTGAATGCTCATTTCCTCAACTGTTGTCCATTTGTGTCGCAAGATCTGTTAGTTCATTACATGAAATTGTTCCTTACCCCTTTAGATTTTTATTTTTGGGGATATTTACAATCGATTGTATATGAAAGACCTGTGGATAATATGGAAAATCTTAAAGAACGCATAATTCAAGCGTGTAGAAATGTAAAAAGAAGTTCTCTAATGGAAGCTACACATTAGACTTTGTTACAAAGAGCAGAACTTTGCGTTACACAAGATGGGATGCAGTTCGAAAATTTAATTTAATTATTAAATAATTACATGTAAACGTTTAACATTTCTGTTTTCAATGTGGCTACGTATAAATTTGGTTTTTTGTGAGTTAAGTTCTGAAGCAATGTTTACGTTCATTTGTTTACCTCTAAATGCGAGGCGTTCCTATTACGTACCGCCGAAATATTTCAAATATTCTGGTAATTGATTCATGGCGATATTTTCTTTCAAGGTCATCTGTAAGTCATCGTATAGTAGGTCGTTAAATTCGTTTTGACGTCGCCTATAATATTATGAAGTTAAAAATACCCAGTACCATTAAAAGATATGACAGCGACCTTGATTTTTTTGTTGAAAATAGATTTTTTTTTATTTTAAAAAATTGCAATTTCTTGTCGGTTACATACTGATTAACTATGGTAAGAAACATTTTTCTGTCCGACCATCCGAAGGGGCTGAAAAATCGTGGGGACTAATTTGCGCCTCACCCTGTATAGGAGAAATCTTAAAAAGTATTACGCTCAGTCGTTTATTTTTTGTTGGTTTTACACGCAAGTTTCGTTTACACGTAGAAAAATATAAATATGATATTATTTAATAGCAATAATAAGTAATAATATAGTTATTTAGTGAGCAGCTACGTGATCTACATATGTGGTATCACAATAATAATTTATATCATTTCACCGTAATTAACATAAAAAATGATTATGAAATCGCTGGCTAGCATTGGTGTAAACGCCCTGTTATTATCCGCACGACGTGCTCTTCAAATTTCCAATAATAAAGGGCAACCCCAAAAAAAGCGAGATATAACTGTTGGTGTTTTCTCGGCAATTCTGATCAATTACAATTTTCCACAAATCTGTTTCCACTACACGTACTCATTAACAACTAGTAAAAAAACAAACTCCCCACGATCTTTCAACCCGTTCGGATGGTCGAACAGAAAAATGTTTCGTACTAAAGTTAATCAGTATGTGACTGACAACAAATTGCAATTTTTTAAATAAAAAAAAAAGATCGATTTTCAACAAAAAATCAAGGTCACCGTCATATCTTTAAATGAAACTGAGTATTTTTTACTTCATAATATTATAGGCGATGTCGAAACGAATTCAACGACTTGCAACTCGTGGGGACTATTTTCGCGCCGCACACTGTATACAGCATGTTGTATTCTGCCTATACCAAGATCTGTGACGGACGGCGGCTAGATTCGGGTCTCACCCGAAAACTTGAACTCGCCGACAGAATCTGCCAAAATCTGTCCGGCACGGGGCACCGATCCTACCATAGGCGTCCGCGGGGGTGTAGAGGGGTGTAAACAGCTTAGGAACCCCTGGGGTCTGTCCGGCACCTCCTGTGGTTTTGGGTCTAGGCCTTTGTGCGAGCTTCTCGAAATTTCTGTCTGTCGCTTCTGTCCGTGGCTGTCTGTCCGTGCAGTATAAATGGACCTTTAATCGGAACGATTTGTCCTTTCGTCGGCATGATCGCGATTACGGTCATCCGGAGATGCAGATTTATCGATGGAATCCCGATCACCGGTAAAACGAGCATCGTCTCGATCCACCTCCGCCGTTGACTCTCCTTTTTCAACCGTTCATCCTCTCGCAATCGAGAAACCGGTTCTCGCACCGCGGAATTCCAGGCTTTCCTTCAAAAGCGAACCCTCGTCTCAACCTCAGTCGCAAACAGAATCGTCCTTGCCGTTTCCTGCACGGAATTCGCGGACCGATCGACCCAGATTTTTCCGAATTCTCCATGGCATTCTCTAAATTATTCACAAAAATAAATAACAGAGACAAGAGTCTCGAAATAATCATCGCAAAGTCTCGAATAAAGGAATGTAATAAAACTTTCACTGAAATGGATTTTCAAAATGGATTTTCACGAATATACGATAAATTATAAAGAGTATTCGCGGATTGTTATTCGAAACAACGGCAAAACGAACGGAACACGACACTGAATCCGTTGAAATTTGACCCAGATATTTTGCTTTCGAACGAAATCGATGCGCGCCAGAAATATTCAAAGGATATCGGCGTATCAGCGTTTATAAGAACGAAACCAGGTCTGTTCCAAGTGGCGTTTTAAATTCTCCGGTAATCCGTCATTATCGAACGCGAGATTTGAATGGGTCGCCGCGGCGGTCGGCTACCGGCGAATACATTTTACCGGGTAAAAGCCGAAACAAAACGTATTAAGTGCCCAGACGCGCCCTTTGCGCCGCGATTTAATTTCGTTATGCAGCAGGGTGCAAGGGGGTCGCATTTAATTGGCGACAATTCGTTAAAAAGCCGGCTGCCCGGCGAATCTCATCGTTCGAAAGCGATTTTAATTACCGAGGAGTCTGCAACGGTTGCAGACATTGCGTCGTGGAAAATTCAGTTTTCTCTCCCGTCATTATATACAGGGTGGCCATGAATGGCCGGATGAAAAAGGTCGTGCAAACATCAATTTGGATTTGGATCTAAAAATTTATTTAATTTGAATGGTAACAAGTGGTCCTGCAAGGGGTTCTTCAATTAAAATGTTGTTTCATCTCGTAATTTTCGAGATTATTCCTGTTATAAACGAAATTACATATATTTTCTTGATACGTTCGCGACATCGCAATATTTTTCCGTGTAATTTGAATGGTATCTAGTGATCCCGCAGGGGTTGTTCATATAAAATGTCGTTTTACCTCGTAATTTTCAAGATAACTTTTTTGTATTGTAAATGAAATTACATATATTTTCGTGAATGTAGGTTTCGCGAATGCCTGTAAATCTGTAGAATGATATTCCGGGGGGGTGAAACTTGAGCGAGACACCCTGTACATGTTTCCGTGCACGTTTTTCGTTTTTTGACGGAGAATAGAATGTGATCGGAGAATTCCAGCGTTTATTTCACGGCCATCCGGTAGATTTTCTTCGGTTTTCGAAGCGCGCGAGGATCGGAGTTCGTTGGAAACCGCGGATCGTTTGAATCGCAGCCTGTCGTCGTGGTTCGTGGAGGGTTCGAATAATAAAAAAATAGAGAGAGAGAGAGGGAGAGGGTAAAAATAAACGATTTTAATCGGGAATTGGTGACCCGGACGATACGGATCGCGAGCGGAATACCAGGGGAATCAATAGGGCGCCACGGATCCCCGGGGTTAATTAAATTTCATTCAGATTTTTGGAATTATCCGGTGGCGGGCGTGCGCCGCAATATTCTCCGGCGGCCTGACACGATTTCCACGGTTCCCGGGCTATTACCGAAACACAACGCGTCACCGTGGAATTCGTTATACCGAGCACGTTTTCGCCGCGATCCTCCCGCACCGTTTTTAATTGCGTTACCGCCGAAAGTGTTTTTTTTTACGCGCCGGCCCGCGAGAAATTGAATGACGCCGCGCGCTCCTCCCGAAGGACTTTCCTCGACGCAGCGCACACGGTTTCGAAACGGCCGTTCGGTCGCGGAAAAAACTTTGAATTTTCATTTTTTAACATATACACCTGCGGCGAAAAGTTTAAAATCAGTTGATGATTTTTCAATAGTAACTAGTTGAATAATCAGTGTTTTCTTATGTCCATTATACTCTTGTATAGTTTATACACACATTATAAAACAATCCCGAGAATGCACTTTTATAAGGGACATTTTTGGTTCAGGATGCCCTGAATATGTCAGGCTGTCGTTAAAAATACCAGCAGTTTTTTAATGAATAAACAATTTGAAGAAAAATACGGTTTCCTTGATAAAAAAAAGTAATGCAAAATGTAAAATATACTATTCATCAGTTTTTTAAGAAATAAATCTTTCTTGGTTGCTGTGAAGGCATTTGGTTTTTCTTACAAGCATCCTTATGGTAGTGTCCTTCCTGGTTTTCTCGAGTTCCTAAATTGAAACAACAATCGATTGGTGGTTCTTCCTGGTCCATTTTAATTTGAAGATAATTGTATTTGCATTCGAACGAATGTGTGCCACAGTCCCGTTTCTAAATATGTTGGTTTCTACCTGGTCCATTGTAATTGGTAGGTAATTATATTTGCAACCAAACCAATGTATGTTATAGTCCCATGTCTAAAATGGTGGAATTACTAATACAATTTATTTTCGCAATCAGGTCGACATTTTAAAACAGCACGCGACGTGACGCGCAGAATCCACGGAGCAATGGGCCTCAAATCGCGCTGACATAGATTTATTAGGACGTCCCAGAAAATATTGCCCACTTCGTGACATTAATTTATGGTATAATAAGCAGAGTGGAGATGTTTGTGAACATTCACGCGCTAATTGATTAATGTATTTGCTTTATTTACAGTCTCATTGAGTAAGGGATGAACTTCTGGTTCTATTAATCATCATTACTATTCCTACTGTATTGTGTTTCCTGCATTCCACGTTCGCAATAGTTTCGCTACCCGGGCGGCTGGGTTCCAACTATGAAACGAAATAATATCGTTCGTCATTATCATAAATAAACCGATGAAAATGTGGACGTGTATGGGCAGCCTTAAGCTGCCGTCGAACTAAAAATTTTCTATTTACCTGGTCCTAACTGTTTCGATTACATCAATAATATTTTATCAATAAAAATTAGTCGCATTATATGATATACCTTAGCTGCTTGCATGCGTACATGTTTGAAAAGAATTTATAAATGAAATTTGTAAAAGTTAATGCATAGTAGAATAAGTAAAAATAGTAAAATAAATCTTAATTCGATACACGTCGATTAAAAACACACTCAACGCGAAGTTGTTAATTCGCACATGAATCAAACGTATCAGATGTATCGAGGGATAGATTTCGGAGAAAGTGCGTTTCGCGAGGCTATAAATCAGTTTGTTATGGATACTGACGAGCAATAAACTGGTAAGATTGAATGCTGGACATACGAAGCACATATTATATAAATTAATATTGTAGGAGCCGGATTGTGCAAGCCGTATACACTTTCACTAGAATAATTTATAGCATCGTTATAGAGTACAATTACAATATAGTACCAATAAAATGCGGCGTGAGACTGTGTATTGTTGCGTACATATATTAATGCATTCTACTTGTACGGTACAATCCAATATATACCGAATGCATTTCCCATGTTGAAATGATTCCCGTGTACATTATTTATTCTCGTATATCTCATCCTAAGCGTGCATATTGTTTATTTTCGTTTCCTCGTGTTTCCAGTTTCTTACTTTTGTATTTTCTATTCGCTTTCTATCGAGGCACGAATTTTTCGCGCTTTATGCCTGTGTAACGCAGACTGTTAACATACTGGAGAGATATACTTTGTCTACTTATCAGCATCGCATGTATATTATTCACAGTCGTCAAGAATTGTCCCCCCATTTTACCTTCCGCTTCTCCGACGGCGAAGAGGAGAGGGGGTACTTCTTCCCCTCAATTCTAAATGATACTCCAGCTGTTCAAAATAATTAGTTCTTCCCACAAGGACCTAATTGCGTTGTAAGTATTAACAGTTCTAAATGAAAATAATAAACAACGATATAATTTACTTTATTCTATAATCGTCTCGTTTATAAATTCTAGTCGATTCTCCTGGTCTGTTCAAAATAATTAGGCCTTCCCACAAGGACCTAATTGCGTTGTAAGTATTAACAGTTCTAAATAAACAACGATAGAATTTACTTTATTTTACCATTGTATCGTTTATTTTAAGAAAGTTTCAATCAATTATGGAGCATCGCCGTAAATTTCTTATTTGTTAAAGGAGACTATACTTTCATTGCAAAGTGTCGCTGATAAATAAGAATACATAATTGAATGCGGAAAAACATGTTAATCGTTTATCGCACGCTCGCTTTAAGGAATGTTTCGCACAGTTGATTCCACCTCCACGATTAGGGATCAATAGCGAAGAGTGGGAGACGTGTGAATATAATCATAAACCGGGTGATATTTAGCATATAAATGCGTGCAACCGGCATAGGTTCCTGCGTTATGGCTTATAAACGTCGAGCGTTTGTCCACTGGCAAAACAGCAATAATCCTCGAAAAAAAACTGATCATATCCATCGAGTCCACTCAACATGCTCATTTGCCATTTAACTGGCCATTTATCAACACCTTCCCCGACAATGTATCTACGCGGAGCCATAACAATTACATAAATACAGGCCCGCTGACAAACACACTCGATATTGTCTTAATCCGTAGATAAATCACACTTCGTAACAGGGGGAAAAAATCGTCGGCCGCAAGCCCGGGGCCCCATTTGTTTCAGTCCCATCGACATGCGAAGTGTTTACCGCGGATTGCATCATGAATCAAAGGGAACGGTCGCGCTGCACTGGTGAGAAACTGCATCAAAAGGCTCTGCGCGCCGCGTTTGCATAACGCGCGCAGCCCAACTCCCACTTGACCGTTTAAGAATTCAAATATGAGGCATTAGCGCCTCTCTCGTGTCCCGCTAAAAGGTTGCGCCGCCGCGGATAAATTATCCCCCTGATTGCCTTTGTCGTCCGAGCTGATCGGCCGATCTGAACCGTTCAACTGGTAGCCGGCAAACCGGTATTGTTGCGCCGCCGGTATTTATGCGTCCTCCGCGAATTTTTTCCGAGTCAGGTTTATGACGGTAAAATCTTTGAGAGGACGCGGACAACCGATACTTTCAGTTATCCGCTAATTAATGGTCGAGTCAGGCTATCATAAATTAATTTATTCAATTTGAAGAAGAAACGGTATTTCATCCCCAAGTGACCCGCGGAAATCAAGAAACGGATCCAGAAATTAGCGGGAGATTTTAATTCAGATATTCACAAATTTTTTACACAGTTTGGTAGACATAATAATGCCATTCGTTTAAGCTATTTTTCAACAGCAAATCTACCAATACCGGTCAAACGACCGGTTAAAGATATTTGATTTTACACTTATTGAAATTATAATCATTTCGTGGTAAGTGATTAAATAAATATATTTAATTTAATCTTGTTATTTATATTGGGTTTGCAAGAAAGTAATTTCGGCATCTTAAGGTGAAATAAAGCCGAATTTCTTTGTTCGAACGATGAACTTCGATCAATCAAATATTTTCTTATTTATTCTTCTTTGCAGAAGATCGTCGAACAAAAGGGAAATTATGTAATTCATTGAAGTTTATAACTCGAAAGAAATAGGATTGTATTAGCCAGTAGAAATCCTGGAATGTAGCCTCGTATCCACTTTGCACAAGTTAATTAAGAAATAGAGTGTTTGCTGGCCGTTAATCTATCCTTTATTACTCGATCAGGCGAGCACAATGTCGGGCGAGATGTGTGAAAGCAACGGTTCGTTAACTACGGGTCGAGCATTGTCGGGACACAGCTAGTATCGATATTCCTAAAGATCTCTGCCGATCGAGCAGAGTATTACGTTTATCTCAGAGTCCAGGCTCGATCGGCGAAAAAAGATCGTTCACCAGGGGCCCCGTGACGATCCACGTGTCACGCTTTGACGAGCATACACGCTTTACATACTCCGCCGCGTGACGCAAACCTGGCTGCACGATTCCCGAGCAGAATTTCTGAGATTTTATCGCAGCTGGAAACAGGTCTTTCAGATCACGGATTTTTCACGGGATCTAGAGAACATCGCCGGCGAATGGGATTTTTCACGTGCGCGTGAATCACGCTCGGACCTCGGTTATCCGTGTTCCAGATCACGGTTTTTGAAATTCCGGGATCTCGTCGCTATTTCAGGCGGATCTGAAATAAATGAAATAGCACCGAGAGAAGCAGCGAAAATCTTCGAACACACATTTTCATGTTTATAAATATACCGTGAATTTTTTATACCAATTATATTCTTCGTAGAAAATTCTACATGAAAATAAACGATTCCAAGATGTACGGAAAAGTTCACTGCCTCGGGGAGCATTGTTGCTAGACAGAAAAGAATGATATATCTGGGTTAAACTTTGTTCAAACTCTTATTCTTTACTGGACTTCGTTCAATGGTATTTTTTCTATAGATGCATCATGATTTTCAGTGTGCTTATAAACTAAAGTTACTTTAAAAGTGTCAACATTTTCCAATATATCAAGAGTTACCAAGAGATGTTGAACCTATGGTAAATTGCGTGAAAAGTCGTCCATCTATTGTACGTCTCCATGATCATAACAATATTTCACGGTTGATAAAACTTCAAATACTGTTCTAGTCCATAAGAGTTTATTCCAAGGAAATATTAATTTTTAATTCGTAGATCAGCATGTTTTCTAGATTATCTCTGTATTTCTTTGAACAAGTTGATAATGTTCCATGTTCTCGACATGTTCTCTTATAGTCTTGAAATGAAAGTTTGTGCAAACATGTTAAACACAAAAGGTTTTGAATAATCTCTGCATTTTTGGTTACATAAGTGTTAAAGAAGTTTGGCTGTCGGAGAAATCCTATTTGAAAATCGTTGCGCCAGATCCTGACCGACGCGATTCCCCAGCTCGATTAGATGATCTCTTAGGATACTGCTGATTTCGAAATCCGCAAATTACAAAATCGATGCGCGGCTCGCGGAACGGCAGCGCGGCGGCCACTCGATAAATATTTGTCACGCGGCTCGTAGATAGGAATTAATAGGCGACAGGACACTTGCATCGACGCATAATGACACGCGCGAGCGCGTATGTCATATCGACGAAGTTCCTCAGCTCTGGTTGATCTTTGTGCCTGTCGCTGTGAATCGTGTGTACGTGTGTTGCGGTGGTGCTAATGATTGACGCGGTGTGGTTGTTACACCGTAACGAGCCTCCTCTCTGTCTTGCGGATGAATTATGGCCTGATATGACTGACTTCATTATTCGGAGTCTTATAGGATAGCGAACACGCGTTACGAGATTTCCTCGAGGCTCTAATTACGATGCCCAGGTGGAAATGAACGAGCCAGAAACAGTTACGGTTCCCGTAAAATGCCACCTGTTCATAGTATGGCATTTATAAGCCAGACCACTGAAAGACAGTTTCAACGAGACACCCGGTATCAAGCCCTTATAATAAACATTTTAAAAACCATTCACTTTTATAAATTTTACGATGCGTCGATTGATGTCCACGTGGAAAACTAATATTTTCTCATTTTAGAATTATAACACTTAGCATTAAAAGTTGCTGTACCATTATTCAAACTATTGCTTAAATTATAACGGAAATATCCTAGGTCGGAAGGTATGTTTAATTCTCTTAAGAGCATATTTATGAGCATACTTCGACAAAATATTGATTCAAGTAGGATTCGATTTGTGTAGTAATATTTCATGCGAATAATAACAATCACCGTCAGTCGGGTGAGCTATATGCTACAATTATTAAAATTCTAATTATGATACAACTTTCCTATTCAAGCACACGCTGTAATAAAAATTCTGAAAAATCCTAATTGCATATTTAGTCTTATTACGAGTCCTTCTCGCGGCCATTGGGGCACAACTAACGTGCTCAAAGCGTTCGCAGAGGCACGCTAATTGGAACGGAATCCCTTCATTTTATTTTAGTTATGTCATCGCGAAATATGAACATTTCTAAATGCGAAAAGACATGAGTTTCGGAACCGACATAAATTTTGAACAGATGAAATCAGCAAACGTGTTTCAAAGCGTTCGCACAGGCACACTAATTCGTACGGAAACTCCTGATTTTATTTTAGTTATGTCATCGCGAAATATGAACATATCTAGCTGTGAAAAGACATGAATTTGGGAATCGATATAAATTTTGAACATGTGAGATCAGCGTGAGACAGTTAATTAATTAATTAATTAATATATCACCAAGCGAACTTAACTTGCAGAAAGAGACAGAATGGCGCGCGTTCAACGAAGAACGATAGAAATTCGCGAGACGACGTCGATGGTGAAACGTTCCCCGGCTTCGTTCGAGCTTGTGTTACCCGTCCATGGACATATAAGTACCGATTCCGTTGGTGTGCACCGAAAGTGATAGAGGGACAAGGAAAGCTGCGAAAGACGTGGGACAGAAGGAAATACGAGCAGCGGCGCTGCTTCGAACCGGCTGCATATTGCTCATACTTGGCGAGGACGAACTTTCACGCGACGAGAATTCTCCGCGGTGCGACAAACAATTACCGCTGTTACACCGGTGACATACAAATTGCTTTTTTAACGCCGCGCGGCCGACGTGCTTTATTACGCGGCTTTCTTGCTCCTCCTCCTGCTGGATGAACCATACTTTATGCAGTTTTCATGAGCCCGCGTTGCGAACGGCGTTCTTACGCTCGATTTCCCGCTCCATTGCCCTATTCGTATCGTCGGAATGGACGTCGCGGCCCTCTCCCGTTAAAGGCGCGTTTTTAGACCCCACTGCGAACGCCATTCACGTATTCCACTTCTGCCAATTTTATCCTCGCTACTTCGTATACCGAGAATCTTTACGCAAATTCATAATTTTATCAGCTGCGTCCTAAACTTCTTGGAGATCGATAATTGTTCAAGTAGAACCACAAAAAATAACGGGATTATTACTGTTATATTACTACGAAATATATTAAGGAAAGAGGATTTTTACACTACGTTGACGTGCTACCTAATGAGCCCATAATTAAAAGAAGATTGCAATTTTTATTTGATTCCTGTGTCAGGCATTCGATGCAAAATAAAAATTTTCTACCTGTATTGATTTTCAGCGTTAATACATTTAATAGGTTGAAAATAATATGACAGCATTTTGAAACTCCTTTAATGTTTTTACTGTTTGAAATTACACCTTCTCATTTCTGTCATAAATGGATAAAATCCGCTGTCTAATAATGATGTAAGATCGAAATTTTATTCAGGTGTTTACAAACAGCGTGTACTCCACATTCCGTCTAATTTTTCGCCGCCTTCGTTGGTTCTTCGAAGCACAATATAGCCAGTCACGTCCGAATTAGTCCGAATTAGACCACTCCTACGCATAAGTTTCCTTTAAATGGTACACGATTTTTCCAAACCAGACTTGTTTCGAAATTCCGCCGATTGACTGCTGTAAGAACAGCCGAGTTTGTCTTTCACGGATCACAAGTCGAGATTTGTTTCGAAATTCCGACCGACGCTAACTAAGAACAGCCGAGTACGTTTTACAGAACGCTTAATCTTTATATCCATCCTTCGCAACCGGTCATTTTATGAAATAAGATAAAAATTTTACTGCAAAGTAAAAATGGCTCTGTAGTCTAGTAATTAATAAATAATTGCACGTTCCAGCAAGAGTCCATAAAATTGGGACAAAGTTATTTGAAGATGAGAAATGCAATAACAATAAAGTAAATAAAGGAGTTGTATTCTCGATGACCCGTTATTAATTTATATGGAAATAGTTTTGCGACAGCAGGGGAAAAGTTGTCTGTGGGGAAAAGTTCGAAATGGGAAATATCGCGGTAATAATTTCGCCTAATTTGGCTCCCTCACTTCTACGCTCAATAAGTTTCTGTACGTAAGACGAAACTTTGACAGTTCGGTTATTGGACAGCGCAAGAACCCTCGATCTGCTTCTCTGATTTCATGAGGGGTGAATAAATAGACCACTCAATTTGTAGTCAAGTACCTATCAGGAACATTTGTATCAGAATACACTCCCTTTCGAGGTAACTTTATTTCATCTCTCAAAGTCTGTTTCCCCAATCTTCGATGTTCGAGACCGTAAGCATAAAAATGCGCTGCCACTCTTCAATGTTATTGGCTGTCACGATTCTTTATAACAGTAACTTATCCGAATCTTACAAAGCTGTACGAATTGTTCGATCTATTTGCGTGGTTGTTAATAATTAGACTCCGTATCTTTATGCATTTATATGGCTTCTGAAAAATTTTAAAAAACTATAGAATATAAAACTCGATAGAATTTAGTACAATTTTTATTTATTCTAGATTTGCAAAGGCTACTACCGTTGAAAATAAGAAATTCTATTTTAATTCCACTTTCTTAAAATTCATCTTAAAAAAATAAAAAATTGTCTAAACATCTGGATTCTATTAATAATACTATCGAGGCCAGTAAGAAATAAATAACAAATAATCCTGTACGCACGAAAATTTGATAATTAAAATTTAACGCTGCTTTAAATTTTCCACGCCAGTGTTAACATAATAAAATGAAGAACAAAGACTCCTACACGCATGAAAATTTGATAATTAAAATTACATGAATTTTTAAGCATCTACAACAATTTTCCGGAAATGGTTCCCAGTCACATCGCCGCGCAGCTCATTTTAGTTGGCTCTCCGCGATCGAGGATTTTCTTCCTACAATGGGAGTGCTCAAAATGGCCATCCTTAGGTCGAATGCAAGCTTGAATAGTCAGACTGACTAAAGCGTTGAGAAATCGTTAGAAGCACAATAGAGCCCAAACAAAATAGGCGAGGCATTTGGATTGAATAATACCCAACTACATTATCCCCGCCCGCTGGAACAATTGTACAAGGCACAAAAGATTGTAAATTGTGAGCAGCGTGACTTCCCAGTTGAATTGAATTGTTCCATTCATGCATCCAGCATCCAGTATATTATTAAGAAATCCACCACGATTTTTGTTCATTAAATTGATAAATTGTGTAAACTGTTATTCGCCGTTCGAACTCCCTCTTCGGGACGTGTGGGAAATGTTCGTTTACTTTCGATGCTGGCGTTAACAAGCAACGAGACGTTGCTTCGTTCAATGTATCTGTATTAAAAGAACATGTTTCATTAATATAATGCAATGTGATCGTGTAATGTAACGGCTGAGGCATGTAGTAATATGCAAAAATGAGTGGTACAATTTAAAACAGTGAAAAAATTTGAAGAATGTAACACTACTGTTATATTATTGTCAACCTATTAAACATATTCAGAAAGACAATAATTTTCTATTCCGCTCCAGTTCGTAGCTGTTCAGATAAAATTTTTTTTAAAATGATCAATAACTCATTAATTCACATAACTGTAATACAGTTTATGATTGTTATACTTAATATAGTATATAATTATCGTATACTCTTCGACTGACCCCCTATGATTAGAAAATCTGCAAAACCCAGCACCGAAATTCAGGATAGCTTCAGCTGAAAAAATTATAGGACAAGGAAATATATGACTAGACTAAAAATTAATTTATATAAAGGGCAACAATTTCACAGTAAATTCCTCAAGAACAGAGTAGAACCTCTGTCGTTCAAACATTTACGAGCAGGCGCCGTGCACACAGTGTGACGGGGGCCGAGAAAATTCCGTGGGCGAGATCCGTCAGGTTGCTGAGCGGTAGTTACGTAAACACAAAACAACGGTGAAATTGCATTAAAGGCGGGAACGTTCATAAACCAGGATCGGGAAGACGGGAAGCGCTTTAAACATTAAAAGCGTGACAAGACGTCGCGGTAGTTCGCGATGACCGGTTGAATTTTTCATCGATCTATCCCGGAAGGCGGTCGACGTTGTTGGATTTTCACGAGGGGGAATTTTCGCGGCTTCGATGTCGGTATTCTCGGTTGAATAATAAAAACGCGGGGAAAGAGAGAAGAAAAAGTGAAGGTGGGAGGGGAACGGGGTACGCGACAGACGGCGCCGAGAATATTGAGCAACAGTCATCCTCTGTCCTCTTCCGTTCCTGTTGGTTGCCCGTTGTTTTACAACCCCGGGCGATTCATGGCACTCTCCTTGAGACACTTTCCGGACCGATTTTCCAGCTCGGCGCCCGACGACCGTTGCGATCGCTCTCGTTTCCAACCTACTTTCGTTCACGTCGATCTCAAGGTTTCTAAATGTATCTTTTTCCATGTCCACGAGAAAACGATCGAGGCTGCTCCCAGCCGTTGAACGCAACGAGACGATCGATCGCGATCGGTACAGAGTAGGGCTCTGTTACTTTCCTTCGAAGGTCGAAGGTTTTGAAGCTTCGATTTCAGAAACTTCTAAGGTGATGAATAGACTTCGAATATTTGTGCAAAATAAAATTATTCTACGTCGATATTCCTTGATAGTCTTTCCATGTTGAAAACAGTATGACAATATTCTTAGATTATTCATATTGTTACGACGACACGAGATGAAGTTGCCCCCCCCCCCCTATGATATTCTAAACATATCGCAGAGATCGAGAGAAGTTGCCTGTCAGATCGATATTGCGGTATCTAGACAGCGAGGTTGTTGATAAGAAGAAAGAAGAGATATCAGATCCTCTCGAGTCATTGAAACGAGAACGCACATCAACGATCACACATTTATCTGCTGTTAACTGTTGTATATTCAATAAATATTTGTTATTGTTTAGAATAATGTGTTCGCCGGCAAGACAGCGCCGAAGCTTCCTCAACAATATCTTTCATCGTTTTATATTTTACCCAGTGAACTTTTTCGTAAATCCATGAAGAATATTTTTATTTGTCAAAAAATCATGACGTAACACAAAACTCGTAAGTTACAACTTCATACGAAGTTCCCTTCGTTCCTTCGAGTCTTCGAAGAGTCGAAGTTTTGGAAAAGTAACAGCTTTAGTACAGAATCGATTAGGCAGCGATTGCCACACAGATAACCCGGCTATCGTTTCGCGGGCTACTGCATCAGATTGATTAAAACTGGCCGTGAATATAGTCGAGGCAAAGGCTGGATAGATGCTGTACAGATTGATGTGTGCACGCGCGCCGCATCGAGTGTCCATTAAGTCGTGGAATATTGCTCTCCGGAAAATCTGCCGATCGTTTGTTTAGCTTCGAGTTAGGGGAATAGACGGTGCTTGATTTCGAATGCATATGCAAAGCGATCCGATAACTATTAGCATTTTTATTATTTTTCTGAACCCGGATCACGGACGGGAATTTGTCGGATAAAGCCGCCTTAGGTGTACGGACCTGCGATCGATCCGATTCTTTTTTAATGGGTTGTAGGATCTCGACGTTTCGTGCTTTCTATACAATATACAATGGGTGTACAAAGTATTCGTACATCTTTCTGTGAGAAAGGTTAGCGTACTAATGTGTAAATAATTTTCTGTTAAATTCTTAATGGTCGCAATGGCGACGGACATGAAAAGTCTAAAACGTGTATTTCGTCAATCTAACTTATATTATGTGCTTGTTATGTTCTTGTATATTAGTTTATAACAAGAAGTCTAGATTATAAGTCTAAATTCAAGAAATTTCTTGAAAAGGATCCATATTGGGATCGAAACGTTGAAAGTTTAACCAAACTAGCACGATTGCTTTAATTTAATACTGATCGAACCTTTGCGCCGATATCATCTAGACATCTTGTTATAACTTATATTATATTTTCATTGAAATCAGTTGAGTCGAATTCTGAAAAGTTTATTCGTTTTTAAAAGGTGCACGAATACTTGGCACACCCATTGTAGATAACAACGGATACTAAAATGATTTTCTACTACAACTGACATAATCTCGAGAGTACTTTCCCGCAATAGCTCCTGCATCCTTTAGAAACCGTTCGGTCCAACATAGATATTTCCATCGCGAAATGTCGCAAACGTAATCGCACGAATTCTTTCGCAAGCGCCGGCAAATTTCGCATTCCTCTCGAATAAAAGACACGAAACCTTTATCCCGGCAGCGTAGCGGCGCGCATACCTCCAGGAATAAAAATACCTGACCAATTGTCCGATACTTCCCGAAACAAGCCATCTGTTTACGTAACCACCCTCGTTTTCTCCGTTCCATCGATAACGCGCCATCTTCCTCTGCGCACCCTCCTCCGTGTGGTTAAAATACCGATTCTATGGTTCACCATCGAGATACATACCTGGAACAAAAAAGCAGATATCGAAGGTAAACATGGGTAACCGCTTGACCACAGTATACGCTACAAGCCACACGCTTAACCCCTATACGCGAGTTTTCACCCTGAGTACGAGGGTTAACACATGGTAGATGGTTCCCTGACTTATCGCAAATTGAGAAACAAATTTATGAGTACGTACGTCCAAATTGAGGATTCATTAATTAACACATTGTTGACCGGTCACGAATTAACTCGTGTTTTCACTTCCAAACGTTTTCGACCGACCACAAGTTAATTCGTGCTTGCACTAGCATTATTAATTTCAATTTACGAGACCCAGGGCAAAATAGAATATTTATAAAAAGGATATTAAAATTTATATATGTACAAGATATGTTCAAAGTTTATTGGAGTTTACATAGATTGTTTTACTTTCACGTTTAATTACGAGATAATAGCCATAGTCAACAGTCAGTTAACATGTTATTAACACGTTGCCTGCTGTAATTAAATTTTCCTCACAATACAGTTGCCTGAACAGAACTTCATTGGAAATTCGCAGGCTATAAAAGAGTTCGAGAAGTAAGCCTATGATTAACTCTGCAGTGGCGTTCATGGAAAGACACCAAGAATTCAAAACGATCACCTAACTACGGAAGACGCGAATCAACGTTTCAGCACTTGTAAACGAAAATAGGTAAATAGTTTGGTGTCTCCACAGCGCGTTAAACAATTATCTGGCGGGAAGAAACTCTGCAGAAATGAGCAACGGTGCGTGGAGCAGGGACACAGCGGATGGAAAATTGAAATAATAGCAAATAATTTAAATAACACCGAAACCCGATGAAAATAAGGAACCGGGCGGTTTCCCCGGGAGAGATCGTGAATGCAACGCCAGCAGACAGAGTCCAATTTGCCGTAGCTGCGGCTGAATGGCACGTACAAAAGCGGGAGGAAGAAGCACGGGAAAAGATCGAGCCTGCTGAACACAGAGTCCGAGAAAGAGGAATCGTGAAAGAGAGAGAAAGAAGAAGAAGGGAGGGACCAGTTTCCGAGTCCACGTGGAATCGAAACAACGATTGAAGCGCAATGCAGCGGCCCGCTTGAAAAGTCGATCCGCCTGCGAACGTTGAAAGCAATACGGATAATTGCGGATCGAACTATTCGCGTAATTGCTTGCAGATCGTGTTCGCCGGCCCCGCGGCGATTTTACCCCCGGCCCTCAACACATACCTCCCTCTCTTCTCCTTTGTTTTCCTTTTTCCGTCTCGTTCATCCTCGGTTTTCTGCCGTTTGGGGCGCGTTTGCACGATTACCGGACAAGAAAAACCAGGAGCGAAACCGGGGGGGTTGAGCGAAGGGGACGGGGGTTGTCAGTGGATGGACGGGGGTGCAAAATAATGGGCCTCCGTTTACCCGATTCCCCCGGAGATCGCGCTAGCCCGCGCATGGCCGCGCGAGCGCGCGTCACTCATACAGATCGTGAATAATGCATGAGGAAAACGGAGGCGCGATTCCACGGTTCGTGCATCCCGGGGCCCGCTGGATTATTTATACCATGAGCCGGGGGAGGAAGACCGGTTGCCGGTGATCGCGTGTTGTTGCTGCTCTTTGACTCGGATACCACTGAACAACGAGTCGCCTCTGTCGTTTATCGGAGCGGAATCGACGCCTTGCGGGGACCCGCTCGGCTATTCGCGAGTCGCTCCTGCTACAGTCTCCTCTTCTTCTTCTTCTTCGTCGTCGTCGTCTTCGTTTTCTGATGTCGATGCTTCGTGATTTAGTTGGCAGCCAGCGAAATGTTATCTCGGAACGTGATTTCTGACACTTGAATCGACGATGACGGCCTTGGATTCGGTCTGACCCGCCGCACAGGGATGCAAGCTCCCCAAAACGTCGCGATAATTTGTTCACTATGGACATCCCAGTTTGAACAATTTATGTGGCATGCTATTATAGAGTTGATGCGTGTATTGTTTGTGTGCGCAGCCCTATATACGACTGAATTTGTAATAGCAGAGAATCGAAATTAACAGGAGTGTCATAGAATTACGATCGTCGTATTGCAAGAAGAAGATCAGATCGAAAGGAATGACAAGAAACGCGTCTATCACCAACGTATGGTTATTCGCGTGTCCATACGGCTTTTCCTTACGCTATTTAAGGAACAGAGGGCCTAGCCGATTCATTTTTCACGAGCACAATTCGCAAGAAAGAAATCTGAAAAAATTGTGTAGAAAGCGCCTTGGGGTCCAAAATATGTCACATTTTCTTCAGAATTTTAGAAAATAAACGGAAAAAATCTAATTTATCATCTATCTACCCTCGCGGAAAAGTTAGAGCTTTTCATTGGCCAGCTTTCAGAATGGTTCGATAGTCATTATAAACCTTCAAGGGCAGTTTTGACCATCTTACTCGGTGTTCAAGTAGAACCACAAAAAATAACGGGATTATTACTGTTTATTAAAGATTACGAAATATATAAAGGAAAGAGGATTTTCACACTACAATGACGTGCTACATAATAAGCCCAGGGCTAACAATCGACTAAAGACTGCGTCTTCGGACGCCTTGACCGCTACGCGTCATACGCACACAGCGCCACACACACACAAACACACGCTTCCTCGGAGCCACCGGCAGCCGAAACACGTAAACAAACGCGCTCTCGCCCAGTCTTCCGACTTCGGGAAACTATTATAAAAGCACAAGATACGCGCTCGTTGCTCGTCACCGTAACACGCGATTTAACACTCGGCTAAGCCCTTTGACGTGAGTATAAAAATCGAAGGAATTCGATAAAGCTTCTGTATTGCTTCCTCGTTAGAATCTATGGAGTAGTCTAACTAATTCTTTCCTTCCTGGTTGATCGTTCTCAGACGATTTCATAGCTCGATCACACAGATTTGTCTGACCGCGCTTAAGTGGCCGTAGCCGGGTTCGCGATATCAAATTCGTTTCTATGAGCGAGCATTCCGTTCTCAATTGCGTTCTCACG
Organism: Lasioglossum zephyrum; assembly: GCA_028455615.1. Classification (NCBI taxonomy): domain Eukaryota; kingdom Metazoa; phylum Arthropoda; class Insecta; order Hymenoptera; family Halictidae; genus Lasioglossum; species Lasioglossum zephyrum. The sequence goes on along the minus strand of CM052321.1, from coordinate 8,684,139 downwards.
CGGTCGAAACTGCACCGGAGACCGATCCCCGGACCCGACGCTACGCGACGCGGGCCGAGTTTATCGCTTTGGATTTATGGGCTCGATTTTTAAGTAATCTTCGAGCTCGTTGTTCCCCAGGCACCCATGGGACGTTCTTTTCCGTGGCGCCACGGTAAAGCTCGTTGATTCCGTTCGAGCACTCGAGATAGCGGCGCTTTAAAACGGATGTTTATTGTAACCGATGCCCATTAGTTTTACGGCGCAGGTGTTGCCGCTTATCGGCACCAACGAAAGTGGCAAACTGCTCCGGGATGAATATTTCAGGGATATTTACGACAGAACAGCCGGGCGTAATTCGGTGCTCGTTTGCCTGCCGAGTTTCAATTACCATACGATAGCGACTTGACTCTTTTCTCGAGATCAAACATTTCTTCACAACACCTCTCTCTTACCCGTAAAAATCTATTTCAAAGAACTATGTATTGTATTCCATATGTTTACGATATACCCCAAAATGGTATAAGCATGGAGGGGATCAATCCTGTAGACATATGAAATAAAAGTATCAGATACAAGCTCGTGTCAGACTTTCATAGATGTCGCAAACTGTGCTGCTTGACGATGTAAAAAAAAATTATATACTCACCATTCTTTTCTACAATTAGTAATGAGTATTCTCTGTAACGTTTAACCATTTAATTTTATTTTCAAATCGGTCCCGAACTTGTGCATTCATCTAATAGTTTACGAAATTTCATAGTCGTTTTCTAGAGGAATTTTTTTGATCCATTTTTTCAACAGTTCTTCACTGATCCAGACGTGCAGAATCATGTTATGCGGTATATAAAATATGTGATCGTATCCTACAATTCTTCCTCTTTAAAATTCCTCATGAAGATATAAAAATATGTGGGGTCGAATTCTACGATTCTTCCTCTTGAAAATTCCGTTTTTAAGGTAACCTAAGGGTAACCTAAACCAGCCGCTGGATCCCGGGGCCCGTATACATCTATGGTAGTGGTGACAACATACATATATGATTTAGAACCGCCATGTACAAACACCGGTCCATTAGGTGTATCAACGTTGAAGAAAATCCCGTCAGACCGGACGTGCTAGTAACGGCTCGATATTACTCAATACACGTTGCTTCCCTCCCGAAGTTTCTCACTGGGTGTCGATCGACCATGTTAATTGTCCCGAAGCCCGGTCATGATCGATAATCGTCTCATGACGCATTGTTTATCACTGGCGATCGAGCCCGGTGTTTGCAGCGCGAGATAGCCACGTCCGAGAGGAGCAAACGCGCTTTGCCACGCCGTTGAGACGGCGTTGATTCATGACTCGCCCCGTCCAGGAAGGTATTAATTAATGATCGCCCTCTTCTACGTACACACGAAGCCGGCAGCTCGCGAGTCTTCTTCAGGTCGCGGTGAAAGGTTATCCCGGAGGTATTTAAAGGCGCGCGTCGGCCAACGATTGCACGCCCGTTCTCCTCCCTTCCGTTTCTTTCTTCGATTGTCGTGTGATCTACTCGCGAGAACCGGTTGCTGTACTACGAACAGTATGGGACGACAGTGTGGACTCGACTGCATTTAGCCGGTAGTCGGAACCTGCTGAAAGGACACAGACACGCTCCGTGACAATACCAGAAGACACTACGCTGGGTGGTCGATTTGTCTTCGCGTCGATATCAGAGAAAACTACAATTTTGAAGAAAGAATACATATTTCAAATAAGTACGGTATATGCGTTTAAATATGAGGTAATTATATAGAAAAGGTCTGCGTACTCCAGTTTTGATGAAATTTTAATATGTTGTGCAGCAACACATTCTGAACAACTTTTTCCTTTTCCAATATAGGGGGGTCGCTTTTAGTTTTTGAAATATTTGCAAAAAACTATCGCGAATACTGTATTGAATTTTTCGTATTCCTGCACGCTCCGCGGCAACGTAAGCCTGTCCCGGTGCGGCTTTTGTTTACATTTTGACGCTGTAGATATGAGAGAAAAAACAGGGAGACGGAAAGGGCCGACCTGACGCCACACCCACCCACCCAGTGTTTCTAAATTATACTCTATATTCTTACGTATTTTGACGTGTTGATTACGAATATGATACTGAAAATTGGCGCAAATGTTAATTTCATAACGGAAACCTTCTTTTTAGAAGTAAGGTTTCTATCCGAAAAATCACCACAGCTGCGAAACACATGTTTTGTATTGTTCAGACCATACCGTTCCTCAATCTAGTCACCTAAGTACTCTATCCCACCACTTCAATTTACAACCAATAGGATCTTCATAAACCCCACTACGTGTCAACCCCTACCATTTGTACAAGTTGTCATTAAGAATTCCAAAAGAAAAATAAACCAGGTATGTTCTAACCACCCAAGGTGTATTATAAGTTTCTTTCCGCATATCTCGCAAGGATCCGAGATCCTTGAAATTTTCGAAGTCGACTCTAAAGTCGTGAGTTTCACCGACCGAGCGACACCACAAAATGAATTTTCGAAAATAACAAATTTATTTTCGATTATAATGTACATTTTAATGTTTTTCCACGGGTCTGGATTATCCGTCGAGAAATAATTTATCCGGGCTGTTTGTACTATTTTTAATGATCGTTGGGTAATATTATTAACTTTAGCGATTCCTCGCCGTTTTCGATTACCTTCCAATGTATTGCTTAAATTAAAATAATTAATTATTTCTAGAATTGAGACATTTCTAAAATGTATTGGAAGTAATATCGCATTATTGGAAAATCGTGCACTATTTATAATAGCATTGATTTTATTATTGAATCTTTGAAAAATTTTAAAATGCAACTACGCAGGATTATATGATAATACCTATCGATTGTACCAGTATAATTTTTTGTTTCTTTGTCTTTTTGCGCATGTCCCTTTTTTCTTATTAGGCAAGTAGTCTTGTGTCTTTCTCTTTTTTTCTTTTCTTTGTAAATACTTCTGTAAAAAGGGCTTCTGTCCGTCTATAATAAATAATATATATTTCATATAAAATGCGCTGAACCCTGATATTCGGTAATTTAGTGAAGCACTCGAATAAAGATTGTTGCGTTTGGAGAGAGAACGCATTATTATTCTTCCCAACTAGAAAATCAAGGATCAGGTAGGGCGCAGCGGTGTGTCGGGATTATGGAACAGATGAGATATTCCGCGGGCAGGACGCAGTGTTTAGCTCCCGCGCGCTATAATCCTATTCAATTAAGGATCCACGAGGCAGTTTCCGTCGCGCATCTATCACGATTGCCTAATTGCCGGCGCGTTTACCGTCGATCTCTTAATTAATGCGCGTCTTACAAGGATCCCGGGGCCGGGCCCGGCGCGCTCGACAAAGAGGAGATCGCCGGGATCGATCTATCGATCGGCGGCATTCACCGCGCGCAACCGGCGAACCGCACCGCGGTGCGGACCCGTTCGTTAACTAGTATAATTGAGCGGTGCGCGTGCACGCACGTGCGTCTCGGTCGAACAATGTGGTATTCCGCCCCGGAATTGAACGTGTCCGTGCGATCCGATCGGCGGCAGAGCTTCGCGAGGAAAGTAAAAAAGGGGAATTGAACGAGCCGGCCTGATACGGGACACAAAGGCACCGGGGGATGGGTTCCGTGTTTCCGGAAATGGAAACAGTGGGCTCCTTTCAGGAAAAAGAACCTGATAAATTTGTGTGGAAGAGAGCCGATTCGCTGGAAGCTCGATATTAGATAGAAAAATACCGTACTTTGTCAATAACTTGTCCCGTGATGATTGATTCGTTCCCGCTGTAAAACAAGATGAAACTTTTGTCGGGAGAGAGACGCAAGGCACAGAGTTGGGCAAAAATGTAATCAACGATTGACGAATAAATTTCTACTTCTAATCGTTAATCGCAATTAACGAATGAAACTCTCATTTTTTTCTCAGAGACTAATAAATTAAACTTCCGTCTCGCAGGTAAGAATCGAGGATAATTCTTTTCGGATTTCAGATCGCCTCTCGAATATTCGTAGGATTTTATATTTGACGCCGGGCGCGCGTTTCCGGGACGGCGCGAGCCCGGGCGGAATTAAATCTCGAGCTGACTTCGGGATTTTAAAAAGTCAAGAACCGTCAGCGACGAAGAGTTTGTTTTCGAATAGCAGAGAGGCAGGGCTCGTGCTCTCTCGTGCTCGAACTTTTTGCCACGGGAAGAATGCGGCGCGTCACGGTGAAGTTGAACGGTCGACCCTTATGCATTTTATGGAAATAAAGATTCTATTCTTAACGAGGTCCGCCGGAAGCCGGGCGTGTGCGACTGAATATTTCATCGTTCCTCGGGCGTACTGCGTGACTGTTTAAAAGTTCGTAAGAAAAACGGAATACCGTGCCGCTGGGATACGAACTATAACCATAGGGATGAAACGGCGCGCGGCGGCGGCGTCCCTTGAATATCACGCGGAACGCGATCTCCCTCGTCGCTCTCTTTCGAAACTACGTTGTACACAACCACAGAAAAAATTCTATTCCCTGTTTCCCTCACCCTCTCAGCTGATCAGCCTTCAAAAGAAATCCCACGGGATCAGGGATCCTTCTCGTTTGCCACGAGCGGAATCTTGCCCTCTGCAAACTTTGTTTTAGAGCGCAAGTACACTGTCCTTTTTAGGTGCCTTTATTCGGAGAGATTCATAGTGGATCCAAAAATTTCTGAAATCATTTGACTCGTAGCTCGTATAGTAGTCAATTTCATTCTCTTTCGAATCACAGGCTAAAATATACATTTTTATGGACGAACTGGCGCAGACTGGAATTAAACATAAATTTGTTGACAATATTAAAAATTCCATTAAGCTCGATATAAAATACAAGTGAAGCTTTCGTGGCAGAGCGAAATAAAAGTTTAACGAACCAAATTACACGGGCGGGAACGAGGCCTAGATTTGTACACTGTATTAAAAATTCTATTATGTTGGCTTATCAAATGGATATTTCGTGAAGCTTTCTTAACATATTTGCTAGACAACAACAAAATCTTTCCTTCCATTTATTTCGTAAATACGTCATAAAATGGGTATAAAAATAAAATTAATTTAATAGACTTGTATCATCTAATTTATTCTATCTGTTTGAAATAATTTCTAATTCGATATACATAATTCGTTCACTTACCGCAAGAAAATTATTTTATTTTCCCGTTCATTATATTTGTGATCAGACTAGAGACTTTTATATGTATAATACATCGAAGCAGAAATACGTGTGCAGCTTCGTCAGAATTTTCATTTTGCTGGACAGTGGTGTTGGCACAATTTTCCATAAATGTGTAGCGGTGCGCGCGCGACCTAGTAATGAATATTAGTGCAGTACAGAAGATTAGTGTCACAGAGATGAGCATAAAGGTGTGTACTCTATGGCCGTCAGCCTGCGAAATCCATTGAAGTTTCTGGCGATGTCGGTCGGCCGGTATCGGAAAGACGGATAGCGTGAATGAACCTTTAATCGAACCTAACGGCGATTACGCAATTACAACGGAGGCGGAAACGCGGGTTCGCCAAAATTTACACGAGATGGTAATTGGGTTGGACAGAACGGCGAATTAATCCGACGGTATTAGGCCGAGAATCGACGAGCGCAGCCACGTGAATCGTAGATTAATTCACGCGTCTATCAAACAAGCAACAACGCGCAGGCTTACGATTAATAATCAGAACGGAGGCTGATCCGTGGATCACGATTAATAATCGCTAGGATAGTATGGGCGCGCACGCGTTTCACTCGAAAGAACAGATATCAAAGGCAGTTGGCCGACGCCGATCGATCGGCTCTTCAATTAGAACGATCCATCGAAAACTGATAACCGTTCCCGACGATATAACGTCGAATCCGCGTAATAACAACCAGGGTTATATAATATCGTTGTTATTACCCCCGGTAAAAAGAAAAGAGGGAACGCGAGAGATAGGCGAATCGTTGCGGTCGTTAGCGATGTGCCCGATAGTGGGACTAATACCAATGGGAACAGTAATAATCCAATGAAATTGATTATTGAATACCAATTCCCCCCAACCCCCTCGCGCTATTACTATTAATGCTCGAGGCTCGCGAGTGCGGCCACGGCATGGCCGAGTTATAGGTATTAGCGGGTATTAGAGTTCGCGGCTGAAATGATAATTTAAAATTGATGATTAATTTGCCGCCATAGTTTGCCTGGAAATTAGGATTCAGTGAGAACTGGTGCCGCGATACCTGGTTACTTGGATTAACCGCTTTCGGAATTATTGTCTCGAACGCTGATATGTAGTTTGATTTCCGCATCGGCGATTTCGGATCTGCAAAGGGCACACTGTTACTGCAAATAATATTGTTTGTTTGATTATCCCAGACACGAGGGATTCCAGTCTATTTATTACGGAAAGATTTACTCAACCCGCGAATACGTTCCTCAGCATGAAACTTCACTCATCTACTATTTTTGCATACTATAAATTGATTGGTCTCTCTTTATCTGTGTTCTGAGATGTGTTTCTCTAAAATGTAACGTCATGAATGAAACATGAGCTAGGTTAACGTGTGCAGCAAAAACGAGTAAGATATCATCATACAACTTTTTATTAACTTCCCGATTTATAAGGCAGTTATTGTAATGACCCCGAAAATCGATTTTTTAGCAGATCTTCACGTTTCAAGGTCATTGGAGTCATTTTAGACTATTTTCAACAAAATTTTCGTATGAGTGTGCTTATATATATGCGTATGTTATCAAATTTTTCGTTAACGTTTTTTGAAAAAGTAACAACGCGATCAGAATGATGAATGATGCAATCGATGTGCCCCGCTGTAACTTAGAGCTGATTAGATTTTGGTCCAATTTGGTCCAGTAGTTTTTGTCGAAATAAGTTGATTCAACAATGCAATTTAGGCGAGAGGACGTAAATTTTCCACCGAAGAAATATACTGCAACTAACGAACTGAGAAGTTCTTTGTGTGGCTCTTGGAGAGTCACACACAAAATAATAAACATTAATAACTGTAGGCCCTACTAGCCATGAGTACCACTAATCCTTTCGCAAGAACAGTCCTACGAGCGAGTAACAACGCTCCTAGTTTAATTCGTAATTAAATTCTTCGAGTATTTTCTCTGTTTCGAATTTTAGCTACTCATTTTTGCCGTAAACGCATAAAATCCGCTGTCTAATCGTTACATATTCATGTTGAGACGGTAACAAAGAAACGCCGACAACAAATCATTTCAATAGCATGATCACGTATAGTATTTCATAAGAGGATCTCGCACGGGTCTGAAACGCGACGGTAATCGACTCCGCTATTCTGGTATCTATCAGATATATCCTCCGAGATATCCTCGGAGACGTTAAAGGGCGGACGATTACGGTCCGCCATTTTTTATTAAACCGGAATGGGATCGAGGACCGAAGAATAAAGAATTGAATGCATCGCGGCTGTCCAATCCCCGGATTTTGCTAGACCACAATGTCCTCTTAGGTTTCCATCGAGCATCGATTTTCTTATTCCCTGTCGTCGACGCCGATATTCTGGGTCTTCTTTCCCCTCTTCCCTTTCAACCGGGACCGTCTCTCTCTCTTTCTTTTTCATTCTTCCCCCAGAAGAACGTCTTTCATTCACTCTGGCCACGGTGGTCACCGGATCAATCAATATCAATGCCGACGACCCTGTGTAATCGAGTATTGCGAACTTTTTATTGATATTAATTGCATCGCTGACGCCATCAATTTATACAGACTAGCTTGACGCTACCAATGCGACAGTTTATCCGTAGTTGGATTGGCTGCACAATGACTTCACTCTTGAAACTAATGCAATTAGAGATGATGTCGCTGGAGATGATTTGTTGGTTTAAGATCGAATATACAAAGGTAGAACATCTCTTCGCGCATTCTGTTTATCTTATTCCGAATCCACATAATTTATCGAGACATTTTTATAACCTCTTAAAAAATTTGATAATCCACATTGTTTCCTACAAGGACTCTTCAACTTCTGCTTTTCCTAGCACAGCACGAATTTTAAAGGAGTTCTGCAGCAAAACGAAGCCACACAAAGGCTGTATGCGGCATACGTTAAGAACAAGTGTTCCATCACCTAATCCATATAATTGATCGAGGGAGAATTTTTCATCCTCAGAGAAATTTGATATTTTACCTGTTATTTTCTACGAGGACTCTTAAAACAATATTGCTGCAAAAAGAAGCTGTAAAAGGATGTGCGCAGCAGATCACACGTTAAGAACAAATGTCCCATCACCTAATCCACATAATCGATCGAGGGACAGTTTTACATCGTCTGAAAAATTTAACATTTTGCATGTTATTTTCTACAAGGACTCTTAAAACAATTTTGCTGCAAAAAGAAGGTGCAAAAGGATGTGCGCAGCAGAGCACACGTTAAGAATAAATGTCCCATCACCTAATCCACATAATCGATCGAGGGACAGTTTTACATCGTCTGAAAAATTTAACATTTTGCATGTTATTTTCTACAAGGACTCTTAAAACAATTTTGCTGCAAAAAGAAGCTGTAAAAGGATGTGCGCAGCAGAGCACGCGTTAAGAATAAGTGTTTCATCACCTAATCCACATAATCGATCGAGGGACAGTTTTACATCGTCTGAAAAATTTGACATTTTACATGTTATTTTCTACAAGGACTCTCAAAACAATTTTGCTGCAAAAAGAAGGTGCAAAAGGATATAAGCGGAACACACGTGAAGAGCAAGTGTTCCATCACAAGGTAGACTAACCAGGGAAACAGTGATCCAATCAGCGAGCGTAACGAGTTATTTGCCGAAGCGAGGCAGCAGCAGCGTAGCAAATTACCGGACTTCGGTGTAAAGTTTAACTGTCAAGCGGATGGTTCTACGGAAATATTCGCCATCGAATAACGCTCTAATTCGCATACGCGAACGTTTCGTATCTGCTTGGCCAGTCTCTCGCGTTACAGCCCCTATTGTGAGCTTTATCACCCTCATCCCCGGTCTCTCGCCTGGCAATTCCATGGCGAAGTGTAAATAACTAAATACCAGCTGTCTTTGCTACCGAAGGTATTCGGTTAATTCCATTCGAGCGAAATACCAACCGCGGTGGAACGAGTTGTACGTCGCGTCGACAATATGGCAGCCATCGTTGTCAATAGCGGGACCCACGGTGGAATGGTGGAACCGGTCGCGCAATTTTGCGAAAACGTCGTGGGAAATCGCGGCACGGAACCCATCCTGCCGTTACAACGACGCAGTTGTGTATCGCTCGTGAAGATTGTGTGCCTACGGAGCCGGAAGAAAAAGCAGTATCGACGTCGAAGGCCGGTGGGCGTGGCCCCACGGCGCAACAATTTCGGCAGACGCTAATCGGATCGGGACGGGGGAGTTTCAATTTACTCCGTGGGCCCGGTGAGGAACGACCCTTTAAGTGGGATCACCGTACGTTGAAGGGCGCGGCCGATTATTGTACGTTCCTAGAACACGTGCGTAAGGACGAGTGGCGCGGGTTAAGGGCGCCCTCTAATGGCTTAAGCTCCGAGATTCCCAGTTAATTAATTGGTATTAACGTGACGACGCGAAGGGGAACCATGTTGCGTCGCGGATGCTATTTTTTGCCCGAAGTCCATCACTTTTCTCCGACAAAGGTACACCCTAAACCAAATTATTATGTACCTGCAGGAAATGTTAAACGTAACTGTTGCTGAATGATGATGCTCGACGTGTTCGGGATGGGAACTTGTGTAAGAAACGTGTTCACCAGGATTAACTTTTTCTAACGAGAACAAAACAACAGACTTTATTTAAAAATGTAAAACTTGTGGACTGTATAATTTGTGAGATGTAGCGCGATTTGGTTATCACAAGAATAGATACTCTTGTCTGAGATTCCGTTAAATCTGAACTATGAGATCAGTGACCGTAACAAAGTGCTGAGACTACGGTGTGTTTCGCTTATCGATTCTTCGCTAATCTGACGCGCGCTTGCCGAATGCCGGTATTTAAAACGAATTGTCGAAAAGGGTGTGACCTCACTGACCAATGGCGATAGCTATTTTTTTGGAAGGCAGTGACAATTCTCAGCAGAAACATCGCCTACGTAGTAGACGAAGTGGTGGAAAATGGGGGGTGGAAAAAAGAGAGGCCAAAGTAGTTGTCGGTCAAATCTGGAGTTGGTGAAAACCGCGCCGGGGAAATTCGTGTCGGTAATTTCCATGGAACCCGTCTTGAATTTCATATACTCAATTTTTCTATAAATGTAGAAAGCTCCAAAATCTAATTAAAACTCATGTCATAACTGTTTTCAACCTAAATATACGGAAAGAAATGACTGGCTAGTTGCACAAGCAAAAACGCAACATGGGCCGGCAGAGAAAACAATCAATTTGCGCATTAACCAGGGCGAGAGCGGATTTTGTGGCGAATCGAACTGTCCCGTATAATCTTCGTCCGGAGAGAGGAGAGAACGCAGCCAAGCAGGTTAAATATGAAATTATGGATACGCGAGCCAGCGAGCCTGATAGAATTAATTGAATCCGGCGCGGCGGCATCGTGCCGGGCGCCGGTAATTTTCGAATTCATGAAAGAACAGGAAATCAATTTATTCGGGCTGTTCGAGCGATGACGAACGCGCCACCGGTAATCGCTTCTCTAAAAGTGCGTACCGATGCTCACCACCGGGCACCGCGAGAATCGAGTTAATGCTGGGATCGGGGCCAGCATCGCTTTAACTTCGTTCCCGTTGATCGTCGATCGAATTATTTATACGATCGAAGGCAAGCTTCACCGATTGCGCAACCAAACTGATTGGTTGATGTTTGGTATCTGCACCATTCGTGACTTTTCAGGCGTTTCACCTGGGCTTATCGGAAGAGCTCATCACTTTACAGACCGTTTACGCACTCTGACTTCCTTTTCACGCTTTTATTCGGCAAATAGGCTTGCGCGCAATTACGGGCTACCCTTTGGCGAATATATAACATAATTGCTTCCATTTATTTCTACACTGAGTTTCTGTTTGTTGCCTTCAATTATATTCTGTTATATTATTTTCTGTTTCCTTCATTTTAGCTATCTATTCGAAGTATCTAATTCAAACTTTGGGTAATCGTTAGAGACACGAAATCTCGATTACGCTAATATTATCCCCGTGCGAAGAATGAAGAAAGAGATCGATTCTCGGGAGGGTTATGAATTTTTGAGAAGTCCGAAAGCGGAAGCGGTTCAGGGAAAAAATCTCGAAAAGTTCGCGATGCTTCGGATTAAAGAACTGCTGGATCGACAGACGTTATCCATCCGGAAAATATATAATGCTTATTCGGTTTCCCCGCGAGATCCTCTTTTGATTGCTCGACTATAGCCTGTAATCCGGTGGGCGTTAGGAACTTCTTTGTTCTCCGTACCGAGGAGTTTCCGTCTCGCCTCATCCACCTACCGTGTACCTATCTTTCCATCTATCTATTTGTCTATTTGTCTTTTCTCTTATGTTCCCCGAACGCTATTGTTAGCTTCTTAACGTAATGACTGTAATGCACAGCCAATGGCCGCCGCGGCGTTCAGTTTCCCGGACATCCCTCGGGATCCTGACCCAGGATAAATGAGCTTTACTTATCTACCCTGGCGATTTATACTTATCTCTCTAATTGCGTTCTTAATGCGCAGTTCCTATCACAATGTACACTGTACATTGTAACGGTGAGCCGTATTGTGCTTCGCTCTATACGGTGCGCGAAAACATGGCGTTTTTGACTCTCTCGAAATCGAATCGATCATCGCCACTAATCAAAACAGGTACATTTTTCTTGTAATTCGTATCTCGAACTTGCTAGTTCGATGTAAACAAGGAATTGAGCGCAGAGAAACTAATCGTCTTTATTACCACGCTTATTCCCACGCTTATATTAGCTTGCCGAGTTGTCGTTGTTGTTGTGTGCGTTAAATCTTAAAATCGGATTTAAACCACTTCCCGATGAGCTAGAGACTTGAAATTTTCAACATAGCTCAGAACTGGATGACAATGTAATATTCGATATTTTTTTTTTAAAAGACTGTGCGTTTAGGATTTAAACAATATTTTTAAATATTCCTCTTCGCTCCTCGCCGCGCCACGTTCGCTAGTACGTCATCGCGTGCAGCCTGAACCCGCTACACTGGCCCACTTCACAGCGAAGGAGCTCAGTTTACTTACAGGGTTGGTTTAATTTAAGTCATTTTTTTTAATACCTGTGCGTTTAGACGATAAAATAATCTCAGCAGAGTATCTCAGCGGAAATCGAACCCGGGCCTTACTAAATACGCTCGGTAGTAAAGACTAAAAAGTAGAAAATAAAAAAATATATAAAAGAACTTTTTAAAAAGCACGCTTATATTAGAATGCACTAAAAAGTAGAAAATAATATTTTTAGATATTAGTGACTATACATAAAAGCGTGGAGCGCCCACGAAGATTACGTTAATATAGTTCAAACCTCCACGCTTTTATTCACAGTCATTAATATCTAAAAAAATTATTTTCTCCTTTTTAGTGCATTCTAATATAAGCGTGGCTTCTAAAAAGTTTTTTTTTAAGAAGCTTCTTATGCCTGGTGGCAGATGCTCTGTTTATTAGGGGTAGAAATTAATTCGTGGCTTCGTCTTGATGTATTTGATATCCATTTACAAACAACCAAAATATACTCAAGTCAGAGAGTTTACAGGTGATTAATGATCCCAGCAAAAGATTTGGATACAAAACAAAGTAACAAATAATAATAGTGACGGCCACGAATTAATTTGTACACCTAATAAAAACGACTTCGTTGTTTTTCATATCCAAACACTGATGATGCTCGAGTTAAAAGGAAAATGAAAAAGTGCAGTTTATCAGACAATACAAGAGAGAATAGACAGATCCGCAGAGAAAGAAATTGCTTGTTCGAACGACATGCAATGAACCCGTAGCCAACAACAGCACGTTTTCATCGGAACGCTGCATAACATTCGCAATTCTACAATTGTAGATTTCCCATTTAACAACCTAGTAACTCGTCCCTAAAGATCTCGGGCGCCGGCGTATCCTACGGTTGTAGCGGTCTCCATAGGGACGGGATGAGAAAGCTAAACCGTGGAAAAAGAAGGGGAAAAAAATGTACGCGAAGAGAGGACCGCATTCCGGCGAGTTGGAATCTGAACGTTATAAACGAGATTCCGCGTTGTTATTTCGTTAATGCGCAATAAAAGGACGGAATAATTCGTCTGCGCACGGCGGGTATGCGGGCCCGCCCGGACAATTGGATTATCCTGTTTCGATCATCTGAAAATTCCAATTAACAGTAATGATCTTATCGTGTGTTAGCCCGCGACGATCGATATAGATCCGGATGAAAGTGGCCGGGGAGCGAAAGGTCGGCCGACTCGGTAATCCTTTCGACGTTCGCCGCACTGTAACGCCATAATGCGGCCAAATTAATTAATCGACCGACGAGAAAACCTGTCGTTATCTTGAACCACGGCTGCTTCTGTCCCCCTCCAGCTAACCCCTCCAAACCCCCTTTGTCTCTCTGGACCGATCGAACTCATTCGACTCCGTTAACTTCCGATCGCGATCACCGCTTTATTATTAATTTGCCCTCTTCGGGATCATTCGATCGACCGGCTGCCGTTTTATTATCTCCCTTTACCTCTCTCCCTCGTTTTTCCCTCCACAGCTAGCCGCGAGATCCGGCAACCGTGGGTGGACCTCGAAGGAGAACGAATTTAATGCCAGCCCGCTGATGAACACTCTCGGCGAACGTTTCCCGGGGATCGTGAACGAGGAATCGTGAACCGTGCACAGAGAGCCTGGTAATTAAGTTGGATCGGGGGTGGGGACCGGCCCCGGGGAACAGAAAGAGTGAATCGGCCGCTTCGGTCTATCTGAATTCCAATGATTTTTCTGTTATCGCCGGATCAGAGGGTAGGGGATCATTTTTCTCGGTGAATTGAATCAGATAGTCGATCATATTTTTGCGCTCGGTTCTCTCCCTCTCTCCCCCTCGGTTCTCTCTCCCGTTCAGCTCCTTTTTTGTTTTTCGCGTATCACGATAAAATAAACTCTATCTGTACCATACGCCTACGCACAGTCTATTGGAAAATCGATTTCTATGCAGATATAGTTTACGCAAACATTTATCCGGTTGGAAGTAATCGTGGAAATTGTTTAATCATTTCCGCGAGCTTTTTCTCGGGAATATTTGATTTTCCCCGTGATAACCTGTTTGTGATCTATTGACGAATGGGAAGAAAATGATTTTGTTCGACGAACAATTTCTTATTCGAAAGATTATTGCTTCTATAAATACTTGTTCTTCATGTATTCCGGGCCAATTAGTTATTCTTTACAGGTTTAGATAAATTATTTAATTATAATTATAATGATTTATGTAATGTTTAATAAAAACGTGTCTTTCGAAATTATCATTTAAAGTCTCCCCTGTCCATGATATTTAAAACGGTAGCATAATCACATTTATCTTTTAATTAAAGATATGTATGCAATCAAAATTTATCTATCCAATCATTTTAACTTTACTCAGTTGTAACAGTACTCGTCCTTCCCTTTTGACTGCGAGCATAATTCGACCCATCGAAAATCTGCCCTCAAGTTTCTCTAGTAGCCTCTCGGCATCGAGTTACAAATTTTTGGCTGATCGAGTTCCGGTACGAAAAAACCCGAAGACGTGAAACGGAAGACAAAGAATCGCGGTGGCCGACTTGTAAACTAACAAAGGCCATAGCGTTCGTGATCTGACGGATCGTAAAATGGCGAGGAGCGCCGTTCGCCTATCGATCTTCGGGCGCAAGGAGCGTGGCTTCTTCCTGGTGGCAGTCGTTTCATCTTGCGGTAGCTTGGTTCCCGAACGTCTATTAACTGACTCTTCCGTGTCGATGAAAGGAGATCGTGTCTGGGCCACGTTGTAAATCGGTGTATCGGTGTCGCGATCGTTATCGACGTTGTTTCCCCGGATTCTATTATGGCTGACGCAACGGAGCAATTGTTTGTTTCGCCGGACACGTCGAAATCGCTGCGGTTTATTTCACTCTGCTCCTCTCATGGAGTATCTGTCGTTCAATCGGAGGACTTTTTAGCAGGAAGATGGAGATTGCACGTTGGACGATCGTCCCCGATAAGAACCTTGGGCATACTGTGCAAGTATTCAGATCGGTATCGATACCGAATTATTGGGTATCGTAATATTATGGTTTACGTCCCGGCAAAGTCCTTCTGCTCCTTCGATCATCGGAATATCATTATTATTTCCAATTACTACGCAGACGATTTCACTACAGATTCATGGTCGATCTACTACAGGCTCGTGCCAGTGCTATCATGATTGTAGAAATTATCTAGCCTTGTTGTAATTAGTACGATTGCTTTTCGTACGTGTGCTGCTAAATGTTACGTTTTTATAAGCAGCGTGAAACATCGGTGTGTCGTGCAGTCAGTATCGTAACACGATTTCATTGCAGCGAATGTGTATTTTATTATTTATTTATTGCTTTAAACCAAGTGGTTTATATAGCAAGTACAGTATTATTACATTTGGCGTACATTAAACAGGTTTACATTGTTTCGAAATTCTAATGGAGCATTGTTTAAGGAAATTATAAATTATTTTCAGTCCTTTTATATCATCCTTTTATTATTCTCTCTTATCCATTCTGTGTATCCATTCTTGAGTATTATTAAAAAATTGAAAATCTATTTCACATACACTTCAATAAGCAAAGCTTTCTAGATTTCTGAAGTTACTGCAATTTTCTTTTATTTGTTCGCTGCCAAGTGGCAATTCTTCTTCGTATTTAATGACCAAGGAAGACTACAAATAAATATAAAATAATTCTACAAATACCGATGAACATCTTGAAACCGAGTGAAAAAAAAAGAGAACGAAATAGTGCAGCTATATTATTATAACATTTGTCGGCCGAAGCCTGCAGTATTGACTTGCCGGAGATATTGGCAGGAGTGTACAGCTTGTGTCAATAAGAACTTGTATAGAGTCAATACGCGAAATACTGCAATATGGAGGCTAGTACACGTAGGCGTAAAATAACGACGTGATACACGAATCGTTACTAATCTCGTACATGTCCTAAAAAAAGATGAATTTTTATTTACATAATCATTTTCTGCTTTTTAGTCTTGTGTATGTGAAATTATTCAATCGAACATTTTAACATTTACCAGGTTATGAAATTATAACAGAGACATGTACTAAATTTCAGACAGAGTATTGCAACCGCGACATATCGAAAACAATGCTGTAGCGTATCGAATCAAAACGATGATGTAGCGTTTTGCGGGGGCATGTAACGGTATATATTTAATTAAAAAATTTTTTTTAATATTGCATTGTCATCCAGTTCTAAGCTATGTTTCCAATTTCAAGTCTCTAGCTCATCTCGGGAAGTTAGTTAAAAATCAATTGCAAAATTTGTCACCGAACAGACAGACAAGAAACCGAGTTAATAATAGTAAAACAATTTACTATTAATAGTAAAATTAATTAATTGGTTATCGATCGTAATTTATCTTCAGGATAATATGTACAAAGTTTTATTCGCGGCGCAAAGGTTCGATCATTTACAACAACAAATAGCCATTTTGTAGGATACTAAACGCTGGATTCGGATTTGAATGTTCAGGTTCGAGAACCACGTTAGCTATTACAAATGTTTTTAATCAGTTTTTAAAAGAAAGAAAGGTGTTTCGTCCTAGACCCGCTAGAGGAATCATCAGTAATAGTAAATAATAATGCTGTCAATAATAGTCAATAATAGTAAAATAATGCTGTAAGAGGTTTAGTAATAGAACATCAACATACGCTGTGACATTTTCAGTCTGAAGTAGGTTTCAAAGGATTGTCCTGCATGCGGCTGCTCTTAGTTTCAGCGTTAGGCGGTTTCAATCTCCCGATTTCGCTCTAGAGAGTCGGTTTTGGCTAGCGTGCTATACAATCGGTCTTGGTCGCGTTCCGAGCGTCTCAGTCTCAGTTGAAAATGCCGTTCTACAAGCCGGGTAAAATCGGCGTCGGTCAAGCGACGATGCCTGAAATCCGTGGCTTTCTTCACGACAGGGAGGGCGCGGGCGCGCGCGCGCGTTTCATCTTGCAGTAGCCCGATTCTCGGTCGACCATTAACCCGGTGCTGGTGGATCGAGTCTCTCGATCGACTCGTTGGAATAAGAGGAGAGCACATCGGGCCGGTATAAGCGACTGAACCGAAAGGAACGGCACGGCGGCGGGGTGGTTTTGACGAGGGGCTGCGAGGGGAGGCCCGAAAGGGAAGAGGAGGTTCGAAGAGGAAAGCCCGAGGATATCGGGTACCCCGAATGCCCTGGGAATAACGAGAGATTGGGAGGACGACGAGGAAATTTCATCGCTCGGTCGGTCGATGTTGTATGGCTGAGGAGAGACGCGGAGAGTCGGTAGAGAGGAGGTTTGGCTGGGTCGGAGAGAGAAGACGAGATTTATCGGATTTTCGAAATACCCGAGCACTCAGCGTGTCGAACCAGACGCCTGTATTTCTCTCTCTCTTTTTCTCTCTCTCTGTTTCTCTCCTCTCCTTTCTTATTTTCGATCTTCCGTTCCTTTTTCCGGTTTCCGATTGCCACCCACAACCTTCGTCCCACTTCTTCTTCTTCAGGCTCGATAGGCTTTCTCGTTTCACCATCACGGAGTTCGATCTTCATCCGCTAATACGATCGTGTTCGATGTCACGAAAGAGGGATGAGAAAGGAGAAGTGGGGGGAGAAGGGATGAAGAATCGCGGGAATCACGTCTACGGCGACTCCGGGAGCCGGAAGTAGTGGGATTTTGAGCGGCCGATTGAAAACGCGAATCGGTCCACTCTCTTTCAGCTCCGGGAGAGCTGTTTGCTCCCCGGGGAAAGCTCATCTCTAGGCTTTCCTCTCCAACCCTTTCCGCGCCGCATTGTCTTTCTTTCCATCTTTTGTCGCAATTCGCCGTCTCTTCGAGCCATCTTTTTCGCCGGCGCCATTGTCTACCGCTGTTGCCACCATTCCCTTCCATTCGCTGGGAAACTCGGGGAAACGAGGCGAAGAGATGCGGATCGGAAATCGGCGACGGTCGAAACGATCGCCCGAGAAACGGCCTGAATGCTTCAGACCGGATTAAGGGGATCTGTTACGTCTCGCGTGAACGTCCCGAATTCAGTTTTCGTTTTCGTCGAAACAGTCGGCACGGCGACTCCCTTCTCGATGCTGATGTTTCGCCATTGTGTTTTTTTCCGGTCCATCGAACCATTTTATCTATGGCACTCGACTATTCTTCGCCGTACACTGGGTCAGAGAGCTTGTCTCACTGCATACATGCAAAATCGTAATCTTTCATCCAGAGATCGAAGTAACCAGATATTTCTTTGTTTTGAAAAATATTCTGAATTTATACGCTTCGTTTAGGATAATATATATGTACATATTTCTACGGAATTTTTCTGGATTGAAATTCCACCTGCGAGAAGTTCTTTAACCCTCATACGTTCCTCAGGCTGAAAATTCACCCATTTACTATTTTTACATATTATCAAATGATTGGTCCCTCTTTATCTCTGTTGTGAACGGTATTTCTCTAAAATGTGACGTGATAAAAATGAATCAAAATTTATTAGTTTAAAGTGTGAAGCAAAAATAGGTGAGAAAGTATCATAGAATTTTTTATGCAACTATTTCAGAGGAGCGTATGAGAGTTAAAAAGTGTTCCAATAGAACAGACGTTTAAGAATCCGCAAAAAGCAACTTTTGACACAATACATTTTCTGCAAATTATCGAAAACCTGTCCGGCGTGACCGCAACTATTATCAGCAAGTATAATATCCAGTTCACCGCGAAAATCTGGAAGATTGATTATCAGATTGTCTCCGTCCAATATCTTTTATTCCCCCCGTCGAATGACACACAATTAATCTAGATCAGTTTTCACAGCTGGTATCCGTCCATAAAACAAACCATAAAGGGAAAGTCGAGTTTACCATCGGCGATATTGCAAAAATAAATGCGGGAACAGGTCGAAATGAAAGAGAGAAAGGTGGAGCCGGGAGGGAGAGAGAGAGTGAGAGAGAGAGCAGATGGGTGTTCGCATCTGAGCGCTCGACGAACATTCTCGTCTCGTTCATAATTTCTACGGGAAACCCACTGGGACCCGGCATGCAGGAATTCACGAGTCCAAGCAGGATTAACGCGAGCAATAGAAAGAGACAGAGTGGCGGATCCGGACGGGGTGGGGGAGAGAAAGAGAGAATAGGCTGATATTGCTACTGGAATATTTGTAGAAGCTCTTACAACGCGAAGCACTTCGCCTCAAAAGCGAATAACGTAATTTGCGAAGAGGAGACCGACCTACGCCGGGGAAATTTCTGTCATCGGGCAGAATTTTCCGGGAGCGAATACAATCTTTCGGAGATAGAGTTTCCGCGGCGAGAGAAAACGAATCTCCCGGCTTGGAAAGGAAACGCGGTCTCTCGTCCCCTTTTCCTTCTCATTGAAAGAAACGGGAAACCATTTACTGAAATCGTCCACCGAGAGATCACGGCTTTTCTCGCCAGCCGATCCCGCGCGATTCACCGATCCTAATAACGCAATTTTAACGGGCCACCTCGGGTCGCAGTGCTTTCGAAGGTTACTTGATCCTTTCGAGCTCGAAATTTTGTCAGCTGCGATCATCCAGCTTGCTTCTGGAAGTAATTTTTTCCTTTGCGAGACGCAGACGGATTCGAATTGTTATCAGTGTTCGAATAATCCGCCGGTTAATGAACTCTCTCTTTAAAGATCCACGCTGCTAAATAAAATGTATCCTCGGCGGTCGGAATCCGACACTGAAATTCTCTCGTATGCGATTTATCATTTTTCTCCAGACGGAGATCGGTTCGGTGCGTGGAATTTCTTCCGGGTTGCGCGAGAATCCGGAAACGAGCGATCGACGCTTGAAAGTGTCGCACTTGGACACATCTGCCGCGTTCTTAAATTCTCCGACCTCCGATCCCCGACAAGCTCCGATTTGAAATAACATCGTGTAACACGTGGCGCGTAAATCTCCCTTGCTACGTGGATGAACGTTTATGAACAAAATCCTTTTCGTTTAATCGGACACCTTGCAGACACTTCCCTTTTTTACTGCCGGCTTCCCAAGGGCGACTGGGGATGGCGATTGCCCATCGATGTTCCCGATTCGATCGATCATCTGGTCTCTAGTTTATCGAAGAATTATACTTTAATTCGATGAATGATATTATTTCATTTATAACGTGACATTTCTTAGAAACGCTCTTCGCGATGAACTTAGAAATTAGGTGAATTTTCACCCTGCGAAAGCGACTTTCTATCTTGATCATTTTCAAGCTATTATTTTTGCTATTTTGTCGGTGCGTTCGTGGAAAACAGTTTCTCTTTACACTGTTTCCTCTATTTGTACATTTCATAATTAATAACAGATACTGAAATCTACGTATACACCTTCACGTTTTTCTTATTCTCGTATCGGATCGTTCGTCGAAGAAATAATCCGATTAGTATTCGAGAAAGTATCATAAAGTTTTGAGGAATGTTGTGCAATTAAAATGTTTCCTCCGTTAGTGCAATTACTACATGTTGTTACACGTTGCTTGATTATCCTATCGATTTCTGCTTTAACATCAAACAGTCAAACAAAAATTTCAACTGCTGAATCACGTCACAGTGATTCTGTCCTAAAGTTTTCGGTAATTTCACTGTGAAACAGCATAGGTAGCTGCGATACATGCGAAAAAGAACACATAAAAACGGATACAATTCTATGGAGGTGTTCGTCTTACGTACGCCGCGAGAGCATAAAAATCCGCGACAAGAAGCTCCGAGAAGTTGCAGCAACAAAACCTTCCGAGAATGAAATATCAATTCGCGATTCCTTTTTCCTCCATCCGAGTGGCGGCGAAAGAAACCTCATCCCGCGGCAGCTGGTTCACGACCATGATCGCCGGTGTATTTTTCGAAGGAAGGTTACGAGGATCTTCCACGGCGACGAAGTTTTCTTGTTGCCAAGGCGCACCGAAACTATCGCCGGAAGTTAAGCCCCCGACGATATTCCGCGTTGCAATTCCTGCGGCGACGAGCAAGTTAAAGCACACGTAGCGCGCGAGTTCTTGCTTCCGTTGCGTTGCTTTGCGTTTTCACCGTGTCGGGTTGGGTCGGGCCGGGTCGCGTCGGGTCGGTTACCGGTAACCCGGTGACACCGGGGAAATCCTATGTGGCAGGCTCCCGCTGAAGCATAAAACCTCCCCACGGCTTCTTGCGAGCCACTTGAAAGTGTCAGGCAATCGTTCCCGCGGATTTCCTTCGCGGTCTCGCTCGCTCTTTTTACCCGCGCGACCCGCTTCTCATCGATCTCCACCCTCCACCCACGCGTTTCGTTAACCCCGCGGAAGCCGCGATTGATCTGACAGATATCGGCGAAATCTTTTTGCAAATATTTTCGAACCGGCAGAACCCGGAACTTCTCCGCGTCACTTAACTGTAACATCGTACGTTCCACGAAAATTGCTCGTTCTACACAAAAATCTTTTCAAAGAATAATCGGTTCTGTTATTGTGCAGGACGTATACAATGTGATAAATAGTTTCTCAATGTTCCACTATTTTATCGAAATATAGCAATGGTCTTGAATGTTCTTGAATCACGCGATTCGGAAGAATGTTGAATGCTGAGTTAACTTATATTAAAGTGTTGGGTCATAAGCTAATAGCTACCGAGGTATTATTCAGTGATTACTAGACTGGCTAGATGAAATATAAAACAGTGAATAAAATAAAATCTCAGACGGAGATTTAAACGAGACAATTTTATTAATTGTATCTGTTATATTTAAAATTAAATATTAAATTGTTTGCGTTTACAGTTATGATCTTTTCAATATGAGAAATCCATTAAGGGACGAAGCAAATTTTGATTTAACTCCTGCTGGCCAAAATCATTTGAAAATATTTTTATTATACACATTATATAAAATCGTAACCGAAAAATTGTCGACCTATGAGGTTCTGCAGCTTCGTAAAATAATTTGGACTCTTGCTGGGCTCATTTGGAAGAGTCTGATTTCTTTCCCTTTCTTCTGTTGAAATTTTACAAATTCTGTTTCCAGGACAGTGCTCTTGCTATTACGTTCTCCAACATGTAAATGAATATATCATGTGGCCAGCTTGTGTTACCACTCTGTTAACGCGTTATAAAATTATCATTAGCGTGCACGCCTTCATGCAAATTCATATTTTTCTAGACTAATTTATAAGGGCATGAGATACGCTGAAATTTATTTCTCTCTGCTGGGGAAACTGTAATAGTTACATCTAAAATGGAAACATAATTTCTCTGAAACGAGGTTTTTATTCGGTGCTTTGTATAGTCGGCAATCAGATGAAACTGTTCGCACTGGAATTCTTCGTCGAAATAATACATCAAAAATAATTCTTCAATATCAAAAATCTGCCAATTTCCTTCGGCTAAAGATATCACGAATCCTCGTCCGAAACAAAGTCAATTGTCCCTCGGCGCGGCGGCGGGCACCGACCTATAAATTCTCAATCTCGGTGGCCGGCCACCGTTCTCTAAACACAATAGAGAATTACTCCCGGGGAAGAAGACTCTGTCCTGAACATCGATTTCCTTGTGGCCTTCGAAAAATCGAATTTCACCGGCGACATTGAGAGAGAAAAGCGTTTTCCATCCCATCGATGAGATTCGCTTTTGTCGGTCGATAGTTCGTTGCGTCGCGTCGCGTAGATGTCGTCGGGAAATTTCATGAACGCACTGTGGGCTATATGGCCCGAAAAGTCGGAAAAATATTTTATCATACAGACAAAAAGTCAAAAT
Source organism: Lasioglossum zephyrum (assembly GCA_028455615.1). Classification (NCBI taxonomy): domain Eukaryota; kingdom Metazoa; phylum Arthropoda; class Insecta; order Hymenoptera; family Halictidae; genus Lasioglossum; species Lasioglossum zephyrum. Next base: position 8,661,283 of record CM052321.1, on the reverse strand, counting down.
GACTTTATAAATGTTAAAATGCATTTTGGGTTGGATAATGTTATAGCTGACGTTCAGACGAATTCAACAATCTACTGTTACATGTATATTGAGCCCATAAATCACAAACATACCTATTTTCACTTTCAAGATTCGTGTCGACTAAATAAACCGGTCGGCTCGGTCGGTCGGTCGGTTCGGGGATTCGGGTACCCGACTCGTCTTCGGGTTCGGGTTCGGATTCGGGTTTTCCCTTGCAACCACAGAAATAACGTTAAAATAGTTTTCTCTGACTTTTCAGGCGAGATACTAGAGAAATAAAGGGTTGTTGATAAGCGAGGGGTGGACACAGAGAGCGAGAGTGCATTTTCGAAATTCCTTTTCACCCGTCGAGGACGCAATTCCGGCGGTCTCTTAAAATCGCGAAAGCCATTTTCCGGCGCGACCCTTGTAATGCGATGTGGTCGCGATTGATTTCGGACAAGCGGATTTACCTCGAAACCGAATTTCATTCGGCGAATATTCGCTTCGGTCCACACTTTTAGAGAGAGAGGAAGAAATCAAGGTGAACAGAGAGAGACGTGTAGCGGTAACATCGTTTCCTTGATGTCCTCCACGCATCCCCCCTCCACCCACCTATTCTGAAATTCAATTTTATTTCTTGCTCGCATATCGCGCGTCGTCTCGCAGCCGGGGGCCGCATTGCGGTTCGGAATTTGCGGAACGCGCTGGGTGGAAACGCCGAGTTTTTCCGGGTTCCACTTTGATTTTATCGCGACCACTACAACCCGCAATATTCATCCCCGTTGCTCCAAAGGCGTCGCGCGCGCTCCCGTTAAATAATTCGGATCCAACCCGCGCGATAAGGGGCGCGCAATTTTCAACCGTGAACTTTGTACACGAGCACTTCAACGGTTCAATTTCGGATAATGCGACGGGTTCTCTGCGTTCTCGCGTCTAGAGACCACATTTTTATTTTCAACCCCGTGTCATTTATAAAAAATTTTTACGGTGTGCAATGATATTTAAATTATTGGGTGGGCAAGAAATGTAATTCAGATATTTGAAGGCAAAATAAAACTGAATTTCTTTATTCAAGCGATGAACTTTAATCAATAAGATATTTTCTTATTTATTCATTAAAGTTCATTGCTTGGATAAAAACTTGGGCTCGATATCACCTCAAAATATCGAAATTAGTTTCTTGTCAACCCAACACTTATATATTTAATAATCAGTAAATCTGTCAATTTAAAATAACTTTACTGAGCGGCTGAAAAAAGACTACAATTACTACGTATACTTAATACATAGTTGGTAAAATACATTCTTCAGGATTAGTACTGGTCAAGGAACCGTCAGTAAGCGACCTTGAAGCGACAGTAAGGAAACTGAAGTTCTACATACACATTTCAGCGTCACGGTTTTTGTCGCATCAACAATGGACCATTTAAAGGCGGATTTCAAGTATTTCATCATTTCCAGATTACCGCAGGCATTAAATATTAACACGCTGAATGATAAAACGGTATTTAAATATAGATCAGTAATGCGCGCAGAATAATTAAAGCAGAGGGCACACGAATAAATGACTTTCAAACAGCTACTGTCGTTAAATGGAACATTATAAAATATCATTCGAGCAAAGGTTTCACGAGTCATTTGTAAATCGTAAATTCTCTTCCAGGATTTTTTTCGATTAATTGGCATAAATAAAACAGAAATTGTAATTGGATTTTATACGAGTTTTTGTCTGTCTCTGTCGCTGTAGACGGTCGCGTTTGCCGTAAATCCATCAAAATCGGCGATCTGGTCGTTAAATTTTTATGGGATCAACTTATATCTTCGCGGCAACCATCTTCCACGGGATACCTCTATTAACGAGTATTCAGATCATATGGATAAAACCTCTGAGACCACTATACATCATTCCACGAATAACCTGGCGATTGTTTCAACCGGGTGACCTTGAAAAATTCCTCGCGTTCGTGAAGTAGTTCGTGGGAAGACATTAAAGTTTCATGAAGAAAAGTCAAAGTGTGCTGCTCCTACAACGTTTCGAAACAACACAGTCTCCATTCTTCTCTCTGTCCACCTTTGTTAATTAGCTAAATTATTTCCACGCCAATCATTCGATTAAGCACATCCTGGTTCGTACGTTTCGAGAATTCTGCAATCATTAAGATATTTGAAAAATCAAATTTTTCTCACAAACACTTTCAGAATTTTTTCCATGTGGACGAAACGATACCTACATATATGTTTACGAAACTTTGTAGACTTATCTGCATATGTTTGATTTATATTCATGAATTTGTATGCCACATTAACATACAAACTGTACAATTTATTCACAAAGGAAGCGATTATTAGCGAACATTCCGCTCGGTATATTCTGTAGTTCTGACGATGACAATGTTGAACAGAAATGCATAAAAATGTATGTTGCAGATATTTAAATAATTATGCAGAAATTGGTGGATCTCTAAAGACGGATCGAGAAATACTAATTATTTTCTCAGCAATTCTGGCTACAACGGTTAATTGCTTTTAAACATAATGTGATATTTCTAGCTTCTGGCGCGATAACATTTATTATTCTCAACAGGATATCATTTTACATAATTGCATGTCGCATCAACCCCGCAGCCAAATAAGACAACTGCCTTTTAGAGAACAGTTTTTGTCTGGAGCGATACTCGGTTTCCAGAATAACCAGATACTAAATACTTCACAGCTACGTATACGAGACGAATCGTTCGTTTTTGCTGTTAATCCAGTACGATCAAACGAATTTCAGATATGTCATTACTGTTACGAGTACGCTGCATATGGTTTAATTGGTCGGTACAGGACCATAAAGTAGACACATCTCGTGCGTGTGTACATATAATGACGATGAGCAAAAAGAAGTTTAAGGTGCGATGTAACTAACCTTATTAATAGGCGGACCGGACTGAATTTACGATGGAATTAAGAGGGAGGGAAAATGGGGTCAAATAATGATATATGTACTTGCAATAAAATTGTCTCCGCACACATAATCATCTGAAACAGCTAATATTTTAAAGTTACCAATTGTGATTGGGAAAAACATTTCGTTTTTCTGAAAATTTATGGATTGAATTTTGGTCAGGAAGAGAAGAGGCTTTGATCGGATAGCAATCGGAGCTATTTTAACTAAAAAATGTCGACGGCATTTTGCGTAACCAGAAATGTTCGCCTTGTTTCATCTCAACTCGTTCTGAAGATTTTGACAAAGTCTAACAAAATATGTATGAATGTTATGTGTTCCTTTCTAGATGAAATGATTGGTTTGTAATCAATATTTAAGAATTCAAATAAATGTAAATATCAATTTTCTTTTCCCTTTTACGTTATTTTTGGGGGATCAAGACGTCTTAATCACTGTAATACGTCCCAACAAGATTTTAACCATTGATCTCCTAGGATCGAAACTTGGATTTTTGGCATTTTCTCGCCAAGATCTGGATTGCATCTTCTATGCAAGGGTGAAAATTTCTGGTTACGCAAGGAAAAGTTTAACCAACCTTTCTTCCGACACCGAGAATACTACTACATTAAACGTGCAGTAATTAATTAAATACCAACATAAATAATGTAAACAACATTGCGAATGATGGTACAGCAATTTTTAGTGGCGACTCACCCCTCGACGGTTAAGGGTTAAAATTGGAGGAGGCCCGGGGCAATTGATTGACACTAACGAGCGAACATTGAACTTGGTTCCGTCCCGAAATCGAACGGTAGGATCGAGAATTTCATGGACATTGGAAGAAGCGGAGAATCGTCGTTTCTCGCGTGCGTCCGTCCCTTCGTGTCCGGCGTTTCGGTTGACCCGGCGTAACCTCCGCGACGTGTATCCGCGTCGAACCCTCGCCGTGCGGGTACAGGCAGGCGAAGGGAGGAGGTGGTTTATCGGCTGGAACGGTTCTCAGAGCAGTGGACTCTCTCTCTCTATCTATCTATCTCTCTCTCTTCCTCTGTGGACGAACGCCTCGGCCTGACCTGGCTTAACCTCGCGATCGTCGCCCGGGAACATCGTGAAAACCGTTCGCTCGTTCGCTTACTCGCTCGTTCCCTCAGCTTTCTCCCTTCCACCGTCGCCGCGCCGCTCTCTTCCCGTGGGACCTACTTCCGAATTTACGAGGGACAGTCCGCGGGCTCTGTTTCCCTTGGTGCGCCATTTACGGCGACCCTGAAACCGTACCAGGCCGTGTTACGTCCGCGAACATATAAATTCTGTAGGTGTTGCCGGCGTTTAAACCTTTGACGCGTGTAATCGCTCCGCCGTAAAACTTGTTTGATCCGCGTCCAAGAAAGGCGAAGGGTTAATTCCAAGGCGGGTGCCACGTGCTCGCCGAACTATTCCCGGGAATGGGCTCGAGCGATCCTCGAAAGTGAATGATTTCGAATTTTGTGTGTCGTATCGAACGATTTTCGAACTGGATTCAGTTGTTCGAAACAGAGAGAAATCTGTTCTGAAATACAATTTCACTCGAAAGTGCGGCATTTGAAATTTTGCGAGTCGTATCGACCGATCTGGACCGACTGGAATTGTTAGATTCTCGAAATAGAGTATCGAAGTACACGGATACTAATTTTATAAAGGAAAGTTAATTCAAACAGTTTATTAAATACATGTATACCACCACAAGATCGTACGTGAAAGTAGAGAAAGACAACCATGGTCAGACACATTAGTACACTGTGTTTGCTGCCGCCTGCACGGCTAAAAGTTTGTTGAACCTTTCTTATGGTCAAAGTCTATATAAACAAAAAAAAGTTTTTAGTAATAACCACCTCGATCAGGGTCCAAATATCGCATTGATAAATGTTACATATATTCGACATATTCAATAAATCACGCAGAATGTTTATGATTTTCCGTTTCCGATGGAAACACTTTGTTCGAGGCAAGTATAACCCACAGCACACATTACGCAGTTTGCACTATTGTTATACAGTCGTATTAGCACAAGCACCATCGATTTAACCGTGCAACAGTCCCCAGACGACGTTCCATACAAAGCCTCCAATAATTTCGCGCTGTTTGATCAGGTTGCTTCACGTTTGACAAATGCGCCGGCAACCGTGAATATATGTAAATAATTTCCGCATCATGTGGACTCGTTTGTTCGTACTTTTCCGTCCGGGTCAGCATACACGACTCTGCATACCAGTTTACTTTTCCCCCTGGCGGCATTCCAGTTACGTCGCGCAAACCGCCTTCCACTTTTCCGGCCGGCAATTTTTCACCGTGGCCAATATTATCCCCTCGCTCCGAGGTTCCTCTTCATCTCCGTCGCCGAAACCGACACGAAAATTCGCGTACTACGCGACCTTTGAAATGAAAGCTGGAAAGGAGGCGGGACGTATGATTTAGTATTGTTAACAATAACATCGGGTCAAGCACGCAGAGGTGAAATTCGTGATGGCTGAATTCCTTTGAGTCGCGTCTGACGTCCGGTAACGTTTTCGGAAAGTCCCCTTACTTTCACGACTTGTAAACATCCTTTTCTTCTTACGTTCACAGTTTAATATGTTAAAAACACATGCGCAAAGAATTACAGCTGGAGTCGCGGCTGTAATGCTCTAATATTATACGCTTCAACACGTGTGCTATTATTGTGACGGATATGTCACGTCCACAATATCGCAGTTCAGTTAACAACCTTTAGTTACTTGCACCTCGATTTTTACAAGATTGCTCACATGTGGTCTTGTAGAACCCCAATATAATAATGTTTCAATTTAAATAAAACAACTATTTTAGATCTAATTATTTGTTGTCATTAGTTAGGTCTCTGTTAGCATTTTTTGACAAGTTTCACAGAGACTACACATTTATCAAGACATCGAAATTACCATGACTCTATGCGAGTTAGTAGAGGTTAAAGATAGTGAAATTATTTTATGTATGTGTGTAATATCCAAAAACAATCTTTTTTTCACTGCAACGTTCGTATTCACGTCTAGTTTCCAAAAAGGGCCTAACAGATTAAGATAGTCAAAACTGCACTAGAGGTTTTGCAACGACTATCGAACCATTCGAAACCTGACCAAGACAAACCCCTCCGAGTAAAATTTCAGCCCTCCCCCCAGCTTCCCCGCAAGGATAGTTGCAGGGTACATATAGGGTGTCTCAAAATTCCTTCTACATCCGGAAATTGGTGATTCTTGAAATCATTTGAAGCAACATTTTCCTTTGCAAAAATGGCATCCGTGGCTTTGTTAACAAGTTATTAACAAATTACACAGACCAATCAGAGCACGGCCTAGACGCTTCTTGGCACAATCGGCCCTGCGCGCCAAATCAACTCAAGAACCTTCATTTCCGGATGTTGAAGGAATTTTGAGACACCCTGTATATTCAATTTCGCGCTTTTCCTTGCATCTTCCGGTCTCCGATGCGTTCTAAAGTTCTAAAAAAATGTGACATATTTTTTCAGATTTTTTTGTTGAAAACTGTTCGCAAAAAAATGAAAAACCTCGATCGTTGAAACAGCAAATTGTGATACCGTTTGGGCGTGGAGCAGTGTAAAATGTACGTTCAGACGGAATCCGACAAGAACTTGTAATTACTCTACAATTGTTGGCATTCCCTTGCAAATATTTGTAACGCGCCTTAACGATTCCGGACGACTTAAATGAAGAGCAAACGTGTGCGCGGAGAAAAGGTGGACGCAAACACGAGAGAGCGAATGCAGTGTTAAGGATGTGAGTGAAAGCTGGGGAGAGGTACAAAGAAAATATGGAGCAACGGAAGCAGGATGGAGGGAAATCCGAGAGAAAAACAGGCGGACAAACAAGAAAAGGGACTCGAGCGGAGAAATAAAAATGCGGAGTAGAACAACGGCTGAGCAACAAATGAGGGAAGGTAGGTGAACAGAGGAGAACACGGAGAAGTATAGAGGGAGAAAAGAGGGAGAGAGAAAGAGCGAGAGAGAAGAAGAGGAGAATAAAGTACAAACCGTAGAATGCAATCGCAGGTAAGAGAATGAAATTCCCGGAGATTGTGCGGAACAGAGAGGACACGTGGTCGCGCGAGGCTAATGAAACGGATTTATGGTCGCGCGAGGGAACGAACCGCCGAACTTTTTGAGGTTTCTAATCTTGACTGGCAGTCGAGCTTTCCACAAAGAAGATAGGACGCGGGAGCGAACGATTTAATTAATCAATTTGACTGAGAACAGCGGAGAACGTGGCTCGGTCGGCGAAATGAAACCGAGTTTGCCAATCGCTGGAATAAAAGAAAGAGAAAGAAACGAGAAAAGAAGGACGCGAGGATGATCGCGCGACAACTATAGTACCTCTCTGCGATCCTCTCGCCAACGTTGTCGAGTCCAGTCAACGTACCCGTAATTCGTCGTAAATTTATTTCGTACGCGAGAACGCACGCGTGAAATCTCCATCCGTCTGTCGCCTACGAGGGCCATGATTTATCGATCCCTTAAACAACGATACGCGATGTAGCTTCGAATGCTCGCATAACAGGGCTGCGTCACCATACTCGAGAGCCCTAGGTACTTTCGCGTCTGACCCACTACCCACAACCACCCACGCGATCTCTGCAATAATCTCCAACTGCTCCGACCATCTCCTCTCCCACTAATTCCGCTTTTCTGGAGGCTAATTTATTAACGTCTCGGCTGTCGCGATTTTCTGCGTTTCTGCACTAGTTTCATCTATTGGGCTGGCAAGAAAATAATTTCGGTATTTTAAAGTAAATTAGAGAGCCCAATTTTATATTCAAGCAATGAACTTTAACAGATAAGATGTTATTCCATAAAGAATAAATAAGGAAACATTTAATTGATTACAATTCATCGCTTGGATAAAGAAATTCGGTTTTTTATTTTACCTGAAAATACCGAAACTACTTTCTTGCCAACAGAATATTTCGGCGTTAATAAGTTGCAGAAGGATCGAGAATTGAATAATTTAAGTTTTAAAATTAAGATAAGGAAGGTACATAAAATAGAAGATATATAAAGAGTAAAGAAATAATGTAATAATATAATAATCCTGAATGTTACAGGAACTGTACATGTGCTAGTGGAAGATGTCCAATTGAAATACAGCGCCTAATTAGCCGAGTTTCGTTGCCACGCAATCTGCACTCGGAATTACGTCCGAATATTTTATCCATCTTTAATGGAGCTCAATTATTTTAATTGGGTCAAGCCTACTCATTTTGATAGCACAATGACGGTTGTGTACAAACACGTACTAATTAACATATTTAATGCAACGTTGCTTGTCCGCGAAGGCGAACCAGATTTCGCGCTCGGACGAATGAATTGCAATGAATTGCAACATAATTGCACGGTTTAACAACATTAAAATGCGTGTTACATTCGAGAGTGATTTCTTGCGCTCTGGTGGTACCACCAGTGCCGCACACATCATTCGTGTTTGCTATTCTTGAACAGCTATTCACTCCGTAAGCAAATTTTCCTCGGTTCCTCGCGGTTCGCACCGTGAAAATTTTACATAGCTGTCAGTCTCCGCGGCGTGGGATTTTACTGGAAAATTTAATTGATACCACCGAGGAAATAATATTAGAAAATCTTACCTCTCGACGCGTGTAACTCAATATTCAATTTTACTTTCCTAATTGATAAGCGATTCTCTGACAGTGAATGCTCGAAATGAAGCTGCGGATGCAACTGTCGGTCATCCAAAAATCGAACTGACGCAAGCAAACGTGAAATGCAATTACTATATTCTACTCGGCGTGTATGTATTAAGCACTTATACATTTTTGGTAACGCGACTATTCGATAACAAAAGAATAATAATTCTGTTCAACACTAGGGTTACGGAGCTCTAGACATAACAAGAATGTGTCCATCCAAAGTGGCTATTTCTCCAATAATATGTACCGAAAGAAAGAAATTTGATAAATAATTCCGGAGGGAAGCATCTTTATAGTCGTAATAATTGCAAATTCAGAATATTGGAACGTCATTTTGACAGGTCCCCTAGCGTTAAAGTCACGAGTCAGACTCGTTACGGTACTGCAAACCAACTGTTTGCAACAACAATTTAGTTGGAAGATAAAATCGCGCTTGGAAAGCGACAGACCTGCGCACCGGCTCGATATTATCCACAGCAAGTCGCCAATCCATAAATTAATTAGAAGTTCGGCAGCGGAGCGAGCGCTGGGCCACGAATACAGCACTCAGAACCGGTGGCAGTCTCGTCGCCACGGAAAAGTTTCCTCAAATATTTAAAACGAAAATCGAGGGCCACTTCGGTGCCGGAGCGTAGTTCTCGAAACCGGGTAACTCCGGGCCGGGCAAAATTGAACACATGCTTTCGACAGTAGCCGGTCGTCGTAGCTGGGATCAAACGTGCTCGAACCCGACGGCGGACACCGATAAATTTTTAATAGGTCGACGCCGCTGGTTAAGAGGACTCGGCGCGGCGTCGATCCCCGTGTTCCTTTCACCGAATTTGCCCGGTGTATTTGCGCTCGTTCGCAGAGGTGCTATTTGAGTTTCGCGTTTGCACATAGATTATTATAATCGAACCTCGGCGATTCACGGCCACGGGCGCGGGCGGCTTTAATTAATCACGATGAATAACGGACGAACGGTGTGGTGGGGATGGACAAGAGGAAGCATGGCAAAACTTCGTTAACTTGCAAATTTCCCGGGACCCTTCCAGGATAACTTCCCTTCGGTACTTTGATTTCCCGGCCGCGATTTTGCATTTTCTTTAACGCCCGCTAATGAATTCGAGCAAAAATCCCGTCACGGTATGCAAATCACCGGCCGCATAATGGCGCGCCGATTAGGATTAATTCAGCGATCGCGATAGACGGGAACGCGAGAGGGTCGAGCGTGTGTCCGGCTGGATCGTTGAACAAATTGAAGACGATCCTCCTCACCGAGCTGCGCCGCGACCGGTAATTGTGATTAATTGAAAGAAATCCGCGGCCGCCGCGATTTTACGCGCATTCGTTCCGTGGATAACTACACGCCGCTGATGTTAATGATCGCCGGGCAGAGATTTGTGATTTCCTGGTGATTCCGTCTTGCAAAGTTGCACATGCGAACGCCGCGACCCCGATGGATCATTTGTCCGGTGAGAATCGGAACTTAAACATGTTGAAAATTGCCGCTGTTCCTTTTGTGGAATGTCAGGTGCCGAGGTTGATCGTACTTTTATCAACCCCAAACGAAAAACGTGGGAAGTCAATTGCGAAGGTAAATGTTCAACAGTAACATCCAACGAATTTTTCGATTATTCTATGCAGACGACGGTGATCAAGATCCGCTGAATTTAATGGAAACGCGTGTCGCGAATCTCACGATTCACCGAATTTACCCCGAGAGCCATTAACCCCGGGGATACCGCACAGACAAGAAGAGCTCCGGAACCGGGGAATCACCTGAGGCTACTTCTGCGGACTAACCTTTCTTTTTCTTTACCTTTTCCGGTTTTAATTTTTCTTCAATTTTCATTTAAATTGGTTGCACTTCCCTTTTATATTAATTAACTTCCTTCTTTCTCGCACCCTAGTTCACTTCCATATGGTATTCATTAATTTTAATTGATTTCAGTTCTGCTGATGGAAGTGATATTTACTTCCTGATCAATTTCTACAAAATCGCAAAAGCCTGACTCCCCTAACGAAATTGCTCCATTTGCGAGACCGAAGAGATCGGAATGGATTGCACCACTATAAATAAACTGTTCAAAGTAAATACCTACTTGCTTTTTTATTATCATATCCATACACCATTTAAAAGATCCATGCAGAACTTATTTCACCATTGCACGATTTTATAAAATACAATATTGTTTAGCATTTATCGCGTTCAACTATTCCACGATTAATACACTAAATTCTGAATAAACTAGATTCATCTGCAAGACCAGAGTAGTCGGAATGGATTGCACCACTATAAATAAACTGTTCAAAGTAAATACCTACTTGCTTTTTTATTATCATATCCATACACCATTTAAAAGATCCATGCAGAACTTATTTCACCATTGCACGATTTTATAAAATACAATATTGTTTAGCATTTATCGGGTTCAACTATTCCACGATTGATACACTAAATTCCGAATAAACTAACCCGTGTTCAGAGTAATTCGAATAGCACGCGTTCCCCATTATAAATTGCCGATTGTCCGGCGATCGAGCTCGCCGCCGCGCATCGAAATCACCGAAACACGGAAGAACAGGTCGGAGGAAATTGTGTTTCCTCACTCGGAACTCGCACCGATCGTATCGGCGAGGCGACTCGGCTGGTTTAGGTTCCCTGGCGATCGTTTTCCAGCGATATCGAGTAACGCGATTTCGCGAATAAGACGAGCGAACGAACGAAGATTCCCGGGCGCGCGTTCGCAAGAAATCGGAGAGGATTTAGCCCGATAATCGTGATTAATCGCGACAGATTCGAGGGGGCCAACGGGAGATAACGCAATCCTAGAAAAGCAGCCGACCGACTAACGACCCGTCGGCACTTCCTCCTTTTTTTTTACTCCTCCCCCCCAGGTACACGGTCAGAGGATCCATAATTTTCTATAACTATTCGCGGTGATTTTTCGTTGGTCGTTCGGCCTTCTCGCGTAGCCAATTACGCGGGTCGCGTTGCGTTTGATTCACGATCGTCCAAAGCGCGCGCAAGCCTGATATAATCGAGCCTGGATCCCGATGAATTTAACGATCGAGGAAACCTCTGCGTACGCGTGGGCGTGGGGACGATCTACCTGGCATTTGATACGGCGAAGTTCGCGGAGCTGGAGACGGTCCACGGACTCCATTAGCCTCGTTAAGCGTTAACGCTTCGCGGGCAACGATAGCCCGTAATGGCTACCTGGACCGAGGCTAATGGAACACCGGTAGAAAGCGGATTTCGATGTAGTCCCAGATTTGGCCGTTCGCATTAATATCTATTGTGATGAATTTCGCCACGGCGAGGCGCGCCGCCGCCGATTCGGGATTAATTATGTCCGGTGGAAAACAGACCGGCCCGCTCGAAAAACGGAAGCTTATATCGGTATAATATTTTTTCAAACGCGGTTCTCTTTATAAGACCTTAATCCTTGAGAAAATGGAACCCGAAAATTTTCAAGATTTTAGAAAAGCACATTATATAAAATATCCTGCAAAATATCTACAATTAAAAAGAAATAAGTTTCACAAGTTAAAAAAAACACATTTCTCGCAGTCCCGCAAAATCAAAGTACATGTTCATTGTATCAAAACAGATTAATCTGAAAATTAAACATTTCCTTCGATCTAGAATAATTCCTTTGTCTACGATTTGTTTAATTTTATGGATATGAAATTAATATAAAACCTCACACAATACTTAAATGTGTAGTAATTGATTATATACGAACATATGTAATAATGTAAACCATCAACAAGTGTGCGATTAAAAAACGTTAGTTTTGTAGATAGACCTTGTAGATAGACGGTGGAACTGTGCCACCCACACGGTACGATCAACGGTGGTAGTCGTCGTGATAAATAGACTATTAATGTTTATAGCGTATGCGACCAGTACATTATAATATCAGTGGTGGAGAAGTTGTAGCGGCAGCGTCAGATAAAAAGGAATAGTACAGGACTTATTTGCACGGTGTCGGGAGCCGGGTGTCCGGCACGAAAGGCCAAAGGCCGTAAAGGAAGAGTCAGATGTCGCCTATGGGAGGATCGGGCGATACTGAAAAGTGAGCAGCAAGGGGATAACGAGTGTACAAGGTTGGCCTAATGAAACAGGCGGTACCGTTCGAGCACCTCTTCGCGCGTTCTTCGATCGAATAGATAAAGAGTATCGTGCACTGACCTTCTTCAGGTGACCCTCCTTGGTGCCCACGAAGACGACAGTATAGTCGCCGGTGGAAGTAGCTATGACCGCGGTCAGGCGAGTGTTGAACGTGAGCACTGGAGTCCCTTCAACCGCATCTTCGCCACCCAAAGGCGTGTTCACGTCCAGTCCGCAGAAGTCCTCGCTGATGGTCTGCAATTTCTGTAAAGAAACACGAAAATTTTATCGTACTTATATTTCACAATTACTTCCTAATGTTTGTTTGTTTTTCTCGATCGTAAATTGTTGTTAACCAATATTTCCCAATGATCTCGGCGCCCAGGTTCGATCTGTTATAACTCCTACACTATTTGCAAAATTTCACAATTTTTACTTCTCGACGTTTCGATCTCTTTTTTAGATCATTTTCAAGAAAATGTTAAAGATTGCGTCTGTAAATTAATAATTCAAGATTAAGTTTTGTAACGTATGAATTTAAAACCAAAAAGAAACCTGTAACATACTTGCTTTGTGTAAGGGAAAATAATTTTTCCGTAATACTCTTAATTAGCCACGTGTTGATGCTAAGACTGTATGCATGGTAATGAGGTTATGCGAATATACTTGTAATTAGAAACCTAAATGTCGAACGGTCAAGAGTTGATCGATATTTGGCAGTGAATTCAAACAGACATTTGTCCTTATACCTTCCTTTCGCTATTTTTATACCATATTAGATATGGTATATCTCATTTAACATTCATATTTAATTTGACCTTTTTATAAAAAAATGTATGTAGATATTAAAGAAAATTTTTAAGATATTTATAGAATTATTTAGAAAAATATTTGCTTCCTAATGTTTTTTAAATGATGATGGCTCTATCAATTTTCAGAATTATGGTCGTATTTAACCCCTTGCTCCACAATATCGTGTCACACTCGCGATGAAGATTCTGAACAGAGTCTAATAAATATGTTATTAATTTCTTTTAAACCGAGATGAAATTCTATTTTGGCTTCGTATATAAATTTTCTCCTTTTTCAGGAAACTATACGAACTACAAAGAAAGTTCTAGTCACTGAAACCGCAAAATAAATCGTAAGGCGAGGGGTTGAAAGTGATCGAGATTTATATTAGATTTAAATGTATATTTTTTTTTCGGTAATTGTACTTTATGGGATACGGTTCGTAATAATGTTTCGCGCGTATATTTTGCAGATACTTTATGTACACGTATCGTGTAATTATGTATCACGATTGCACGGCCGTAATTACATCTTGTATCTGTATTATAGAACTGCATTTCGCAATTACATTATATAAATGCAAATGCAGCTTGCAGTTGCGTTCTGCACGACCGTATCTCCCGTTCTCTGCTTACAGCTTTCATTATGCAACTGCAATTTACATTTACAGTCTGGTATTGCACTTGGTATTTGTAGCTTGCATCTGGCTCCTGTAACTGCAGCGTAAAGTCGCTTGTTGCACTTGCACGTGACTAATAAGATGTAACCAAACATCAACGACAGAACGACATAATACTATCTCCAATGACCGGCGAGAGCTCAAAGAGTAGTTCAAGTATGAGAGATCTCCAATTATGTAACTGTCTAATGAAATCAAACTATTTTTCTTGTTCAACAATTACTGTTGGGCGATTCTTACAGAGCTTTATGCGCTGATTCCGAATAACAAATAATATGTCGTTATTACAAAAAATTCTGAATTGTTCTTTACAGAAAAGATTCTGTAGACTTTCCCGAATACAGTGATATAAAAATATATTAATACATTATGAATCTTTAACGATGGAGAGACACCAATTTTTCAGGATATTTTTCAGTTTATCAAAAAAAATAAGGGTCCAGCGTAAAATCACGCGGTAGAGCAGACTATCTTGATTATCTTGAGAAACCCCCTGTTGAATCGAGTGTTATGGTGTCGAGCGACGAGCGCGTATCTTGTGTTTTTATATTGATTCCCCGAAGTCGGAAGACTGGGCGAGAGCGCGTTTGTTTACGTTTTTCGACTGCCGGTGGCTCCGAGGAAGCGTGTGTGTGTGTGTGTCGCTGTGTGCGTATGAGCGCGTAGCGGTCGCGGCGTCCGAAGACGCAGTCTTTAGTCGATTGTTAGCCCTGGGCTCATTAGCACGTCATTGTATTGTGAAAATCCTCTTTCTTTAATAAACATTAATAATCCCGTTATTTTTTGTGGTTCTACTTGAACACCCCCTCTGAAGTTCGCAATGCAAAGTACCATCGCTCCACATGAGGTCATCATCACCGGTCGGTAATGGGTTAAATAATAATACTCAAATAGGAACCTCGTATGGCAATCAGCACAAAAAACTGCATAAGAATGATTCAACAGTAATTGTTGAAGAAATTTGGTGTTGGACGGTGGAATCGATGAGAAAGAGAAATCGATTTTTCGAAGTTCGCAAATGGAATTCCGCCGTATGAAATTGTGCGGTGATAAACCAGAGGAATGTTCGAAACCAATAAACGGGCGTTGAGAAAGACACCGCGGCGTCGCGCGCCGGGGCTAACGCACGATGAATAATTGAACAAGCATTGTGAGCTTCCGAGGGATTAAGACATCGCGCGATAAAGCCGGAGCCGTAGCTCATGCATACTTTATCCGCGATCGAAAAGACTTGCGGGAGAGCAAGGTTAAGCGGGAAATGATAAGGCGAACGATCGCGCGAATCTCGTGGAAACGTGTCGCCGCGCCGGATGCTCGTAAAGACGGGAAAGGAATTCCCTTCGCGAGATTTCCTTGTCGCTGCGCTCCTCTGTGGTTTTTCTTATAGGAAAACCGGGTCGTAGGTTATCGCGGGGCCCCGCGGAACCACGAAAAATAAGCACACGTGTAAAATATCGCGGCGAGCCCGGCGACGATAAATTATCACGGCGTCGGCAATTAATTCTTGCCGAGCCGCGATTAATCGCGTCGCCGCCGCGACGAGATGCGATACTTTATTGCATCGTGCCGAACGTTACTCTTCGTGTTTAGAAGCTCAGCCCGAGGAACCATCCAGCGACCGTCACGCGCTTTTCCGGCACGTTCTTCCTTTGTACAGGAAATGGAGGATTCGTCTGGGCGGAAGCGGAGTTTTTCCGTCGGATTTCTTTCAACGTCGCAGTATTTTGTGATGGAGAACGTTCAATTCTTTATATAAGCTTCCGCGGAACCGTAGGTTCTCATTCGTTGTCAAATAATTAGTTTGAGCCATCTGCTCAGAAATTGCTGTTTCAAGAAGCTTCTTTCTTAAAGAATATTTGCAACGTGTTTTTCATTGTGTCATTTGTGTCAATTTAGAGGCAAAACTTACGAGAGTTTTAAACAATGATATTCTAAAAAGAATTGCTCACTTGATTGAGAAAGGATTGCACACTTGTTTGCCAGGATAGCGTTTCATTTCGGAGCGTGACGGATCAGACTCATTCACTACCCAGCAGTTGTGTACGCGGTGCGCCTAATAAAGTTTTCACTTAAAAAATCAGATCATTTGGTCCGTTTTAAAAAAGTTGTATTAGAAGTTATAACTTATATCGTGTTAAAGATCGGTCGATCTTGAAGGTGTGCTTCGATCCAATCTTGAAATAGCGAATTTGTGATTGGGAAATGAAACGTTTGAGGCCCTCCGTGTACATAGAACCGCGGGCAAGAGGCAGCTGATACGTAAGCGAACCCTAAAGCTTTCACTCTCGCGGCCGGGGGTACGTAGAAGTCGACTTTATTTACATTCCGGGGTTGCTTTCGCCACCCTGTATACACTGCGCCGAACAATTATTTGCATTCCTGGTGCTAATACGTTGCCGACATTGCGGAAGGGGCGTAATAGCACTATTTCCACCCCTGTCCGGTGCGTATTGTCTCTTTCTGTCTTTCGTCCAAGATGGAGAGTCTCCAAAAAGAGAAAGATTGGAAGAGGCAGGATTCCGGAACAATGATCGCAGTAAAACAACGCGGGTTGCTCTATTGAAATGTGGATAATGCGACCATCAAGACGAAATGGAAGCTCGTTACCTTCGCGCCCTTCCACCCCACCATCTGTTCTCTCTCTCTCTTTTTAACCGCTCGGAAAATTGGAGTAACTACGTGTTTGCCGCGCCATGCTGCCCCCGACACTTTACCGGGACTCGACCCCGAGAACGCGACGCCGCACCCCGTTTCACAGCTTCTTTTCGTGCGTTCACTCTTTTTTTGCTCTCTTTGGCTTTTTGGCACCTCTGAACTGGAAGCTCGGCGACGATTAATTTGCGCGCTTTTCCGTTCCGCGGCGCCGTT
This sequence comes from Lasioglossum zephyrum, assembly GCA_028455615.1. Lineage (NCBI taxonomy): Eukaryota > Metazoa > Arthropoda > Insecta > Hymenoptera > Halictidae > Lasioglossum > Lasioglossum zephyrum. The sequence goes on along the minus strand of CM052321.1, from coordinate 8,644,204 downwards.
TGACGACTACGCTTGTTGCGCGCGCCCTAGCCCTCGTCTTTTGATCAACTCGCCCCCCCCCCCCTCACCGAGACTAGGTCTCCGTTTACATCCAAGTTTCGGTGTACTTTAAAACACGTCTAGATCTCTAGCTTTACGTTTCGATTTGAGTTTGCAATCTCAGAGCTTGCGCTTTTCGACAAGATCGCGCTTCCTTCGGATTTCGGAGAACTCCGAGGAAAACTTCACGTGAACCTGTTGTTCTCTTAAATGGTTCTACTAAAATTGTGGTTCGCTGGTGGATTTTAGGCGGAATTGTTCTGTAGCGATAATGTGGATGAAAATGTCTTCGTACAGCTTTTATAAAAGTAACATATTATATGTGCTGAGCCTTCTGTTTGTTAACATGCCTTGCTTAAACGAATTACAGCTTGGAGTATAAAAATAATTTTTGTTATTTAATCGTCATATGTTTCTCAGAGTAAAAATTCACTCATTGAATATTTTCATATACTGCAAAATTATTCATCCTTTTATGTCTACATCGTGAGATGTATTTCTTTAAAATGACGCTATAAATTAAACATAATATGTTGATTTAACGTATAAAATAGAAATAGGTGAATTGTTGTTTTAGTCTCTTTTATGCAGCTATTTTTGAGAAGCGTACGAGGATTAACTATAGCGATTTTCCGCGGCGAACACTCCGGTTGTGTTGGATTAGAACACGTTAGCATATCGTAGGAAAGAACTGTTCGGTGAAAGGGAATGTGTGGAACACGCGTCAGGTCAAAGGGACATAAAGCCGGAGAGCAGTGTAATTAATACCACGATCGAAGGATGACGCTCGATGGCCACCTTGTGACAGTTTACCGAGCGTGGCTGTAGGTATGCGCGTCGCGAACCAATGTCAACAAGACTAATTATCGAGCGTCAACCCCGAGAGTTACCTGTCGCTGCCAATATGCACCGTCAACATATGAATAACTACGAAAGCGTTTGCAATGCCCGTTTACGGAAAGCACAACACTAACTGAACTTGCAATCACAAACTACCGATTCTTTATTCCAGAATGATTGAAATTAAAACGTGATTGGAGACGTTTCAATTCTCAAGCATATAGTATAGCGAAAATTGTACTAAATGGAAATAGAATTATTATTCTTATCTTCATGGAGCTAAAGACGTTTTTATTGATGTAACTGTAAAGAGAATGTTCAGCAAGAGGTAAAAAGTAGACTTTTCACAGAAAGTAGTGAAAAAGTGTTTTCACGCTCGGACTACCAGAATGGATCGAAATTACTTGCTTCTGATCATTTCTTTCACGATTACTGGCTCGATGAAAATCTTTTCGCGAGAAAATAATGTTTCTTTTTAATTATGAAATATCGAGAAGAAATCGAGAAATAGTGAGAGAGTATATATCGGCATTAATGTTTCTATTTTAACGTCGGATGTATCGAGAAAACTGAAAGGGAAGTCTACAGTATTCTTCGGGATACACGAATGTAACAACATATATTCCCTGTTTCGCCCCTCGCCCATGGTCTTCATTGGATTCGGCGGATGTGTGTTGATAAAATTCACCGTCGGGGCCGGATATCCAGCTGGAAATATCGACGTGCCGCGTGTACGACAGAAACAGCGACGCGTGGCGGGCATAAAAGGCGAAAAGGGGATTCGAGGAACGGCGCAAGATAGAGCGAGCATAAAAGCCGGGTAGAAGATTGCAGGAAAAGCGGTATCGATCGTGTGGCTGACAGCCGCCTTTCTCGAAACCGCATCCTCGATTACAAACCGAAACGATAGGAACAAATCTGTGAATCGTTTTTCGACGGGACGGAAATGGCTGGGCAGAAGCGTGCGTGCATATACGAGCGAAAGAGAGAGAGAGAGAGAAAGAGAGAACGAAAGCAGGTGAGAGAGCAAACGAGAACGAGGCGAAAGCAAGCGAAAACCCGTACGCGTGTTCGCCGAGAATGAAGAGGAAATCGCCACGATAAATTACCAAAAATTCATCGCCCCGCCTCGTTTCAGCTTTTTCATCCCCTCTTCGACCGGTTTATTGCGTCGTCGAGATTCGATTAATGCAATCGCACTGGTTCGAAAGCGGAAACCTGCATTCGGCTCTCCGTGATTCATTGCGCTCTGTAACGCTTCGGTTTTCTGTTTCGAGGAACGAATTGCACGCGAATTCTCCCCGGGATGAAACTGCGCAGAGAGAAAGAGAGATGTGTTCGCAACAGTTTTGCGAAAATGCTTCCTGGGAATTGCGCAAAATAATTATTGTCGTCAGGAGTCAAAATTATGGCGGGTATTATCGCGGCAGAAGCTGGGCGTTTGGATCGACTGAAACGGAAACGGTGGTTTAATCATTGTGAAGAAACAACTCTTTCAATCTATTGATAGTTTTGTACCTCTATTTAATGTATCGATAAAGATTTTTCTAGGCACAGAATTATTATACATATTATATCGATCTAGATTGGTAATTGTCGGAGTGTTGTTGAAGAAACATAGAAATATTTATATTTCATACAGATGGTGACATAATTAATTAATACAATCGAATCAATATTCTTCAGGTACGAGCATTTGCAATCATCTGATGGAAACGAATAGAATAGACGAATCTTGGCGCAGAATAGTGATTAGCAAAGGTGCATCAGGTATGCGACAGATTTATATTCCGTCTGGTAGAAAAAAAAATGCATTGCAAATGTTTGCAGAACAAAGAATGGAAGCGGACGTTCGCGAGAGAGTGCTTGACGCCGGGAATCCTTTTATTTCCGCTCGAGCATCGAGGGAAGTACGGAAGCGTCACAGATTCGACAGGTCAGCCAGTCGTAGATGGCTCTCTATCTTTCGAACCGGAAACTACCGGTGGAAGTAGAAATTCTTGCGAGCCGAGCTCTTTGCGCCAATTCCCGGGTGGAATCTGCGCGCGTCCAACGACGACGACGAGGATGAGGACTGCGAGGGGAACGCCGTCGATGGCTCGATCGATACGAAAATGAGACGGGCAGCGTTTACAGACGACATTAGCATCGGCCGCCGCTCATACTTCATTTAACCGGATCATGGAAAATTTCATTCGAGCGAGTCGGTTTTCAGTGGAAGCTTGCGCAATGCTAAATATGTATAAGCAAACAACGTGGAACTTGGAAAATTCAAAGTGTCCTGTCACGCTTTCGCGAACACTGAATTTATCGTCGCATAAACCCTGGGAAATGAGAGATTTCTAATTGATAAACAATGTTGCTTGCCGGAATAATGAACTCCGCCGCGCGAGCGCGATCCTCCGCAAATAGCCGCCAAAACGTTTCCTTTCGTTCCGCTTCAGTTTTTCTATTAAATCAGCCGCTTGTGTAAATTACGCGAAGGAATTCCGACATTTTATTCATAAGCGCGCGATCGTTTGTTCGAACGTTTCCGAGATTAATGCTTCCACTGTTACGGACCTGGTTGGAATTATGTTAATTGGTGTGAACCTCTACCGACTCAATTACTAGACTGCGGATTTTATGTGAATATGATAAAAATGGATAGGTCTAATTTTTGACAGTAAAAAAATTTGAAGAATTTAAGTATACCACTGTATTGTTTTCAAGCTGTTAAACATATTCAACATGAAATTAGATATTTATTTCACCCCAGCTTGTTGCATAAAGATCGGCGGTCTATCAATTACAAAACTTCTTTATTAGAATTGTTCTTTTATGGAACTTTCACAGAATTATTCGTGACCAGGAAAATAGATATGTAATAACAATTTAAGTAGGAACATGCTGCAACCATAAACAGTGGGTCACTTCAGACATTTTCGCTCGCCATCAGTCAAATTCAATTTTCCCGAACACCCCTTCGAGACGAAGATGTATTTTGTGCTCTTAACTTATTTTTGCGCGAAGTACCGTCCTATTTTCCAGCGAAGCCATAAATTCCGGCGTGCATGTACGCGCAATAGAAAAGAAATAAACCGACCACGGGAACATATCTATGGATCCATTTCGAGCATCTCTCCCGGTTTTCGATTTCCATTTTATAATTATTCATAGGTCTCGTGAACATGTTTATCTAGGACGTGATTCCATTTTACAACAGCGATCGTTTCGTACATTTTCTGGCCGTGGGAACACGTACGGTTAGAATTACGACCGTAAAACTGTTCGCCGCTGGAAAATAACATTTGAAAGATCGAAAGTCGCCGGTGTATAAAGCCCGGTGAAAAACCATGTATTCGACGCTAAACAAATATCGGATACGGGGCGCGTTCATTTTTTATTTTTTATTTTTTTTTGTTAAAGGAGGCCACACGAGGCACAACAGGGTTTCCGAGTTGCCAGATCGACGCGAGCAAACATTTTCGAAATATAAATCCGATTTTTCAACAACACTCTTAATCTCTTCTCCCCATCTCTTTAACACTTTCTCTCTCTCTCTCTCTCTTCTCCTCTTTTAGTGTTCTTTTTCGTATTATAAACTTCCGCGTTTCATCGCGAAATATAAGAGCCATTAGCAACGCGGAGAGATAGAATTTAAAAGCTTTCGAATATCCGGAAGAGAAACATCGCGCAATTTTACCGCGAGGAAAACGCTCGGCGACGTATGTAGTGTGTATGTATCTTCCCGCAAATTATTTCGGCATGTTGGCATTACCTTCGCAGATTTAGAACCCGCGGAAATGAAATATTCACGGACGAATAATTAAATTCTGGCGACGAGTGTGCCGGATTTAACAAGTTTTAATGAGGTGAGAATTACGGAAATTTTCATTTCCGATTGTATCGATTGTAGCTACGCAACAATTAAATATGTTCCTCGATCATAACGAGATGCTGCAGTTTGTTAAACGTCGAAAACCCATAATTAATAACAAAGGTGACTCTGTCTCTCTCTATCTCCCTCTCTCTCTTCCGTTTCTATTTTTACAAATTAAATTTCATTACACATCAAACGCTCGTGTTGTTTATGCGTACACAACCGTCACCGTTTGGCGCAAAAGGTTGAAATAATAATTAACCAACATTGGTAAGAGCGTTAATTAAATTTAATGATGATGATTGTGCAATAGATTAACACGTTTACTGTGTCATGGTGTGCGCATAGGTACTCGTAACATTGAATCACGGGTTATTGAACCCTGCGCAGTCCACAACAAACAATATTTTAATTTTCAATCCTATATATACAGTGGTTTATTAAATACATTCTTCGATAGCGTTGAACATTTTTGTGGCCAATGCGAAATTAAAAATATTCATATTGGATAAAATGTGTGATCATTAGACTGCGGATCTTCGTGAAAAATAAAAATGTTTCGCATTGATTGTGGGAAGTAGGAATAACATGAAAATTTATTTCATTCCTTAACGAGTTTGTTACGTTAAAAGTAACAACACAACATTCTTGAATTCTTAATATCTTTAACTGTTTTATATTTCGACCAACTAATTTTGTCACAAATGAGCCATATGTTCCTCGTAATTGTTTAGATAGAATAACAAGGAGGATCGATATGTATAAAATAATGTCAATGACCTCCATATGATCTTCAGAAACCCTTCAGAAGCCATTCATCTCTTCCTTCCATTTATAACACGCACATAACAATTTTGGTACATTCTAACTGTCCATTATCTGTATTATCAAACAACAGTTTCATTGAAAACAATACCGTTCTTATTGTTGCGGATTAGAAGGGGTAGAAAGCGTCACTTCACGTAGAAAACAAACTTTATTTCCCCTTCTAGGGGTTCGTTCAAAATTGTCAAGAACTATGTACAAAAAAGATAGGTAACCGGACAAAACACAAGTTCGTTTTGCCCAGAGACGATGAATAAAGATAGTTGGCTAAAGAATTAGCGTTAGATATGTTCAGCAAGCACTGAACCCGAAGATACAACGCGAAAGCCGGTCAAGCGACGCTCAGCTTAACGTTTTTAGAATAGCGGAGATACGAATCGTACTTTTGCTCGCGGAAACCGGTCAAACGACGCGCGACGTTTACCACGAGAAAGAGCGAGAACGATTGATTAACGTTGAGATCGGAGTCGAGCAGCTGGCAGTTGACCGTCACCGTCAAACTAGTGATTGGCAGATCGATAGAGCGATCCGCCAATAGTAATACCCTTTTTGGGTTCGATAATCGATACCAATAGAAGTCTGACGGTGTTGGTCTAAGCTACTGCGAGCTGATTATCGACTCTCGATCTCGCGGTTTAGCGATGATCCGCCAATAGCGGGGCGGCGCAGTAGATCGACGTATTTACGCTGTCGACACGCTCAGCCAATCCCAAACATTATAATATTATATTGGGTTGCAACGAAGGTTATACGATATTTATACATAGATTTGTTCAATAATATATTTTCCATTCACTTCTATTACTTTTCACCATTTTTTAGGTGACTTATCATGTTACTCAATAAGCCTATGAATAAATATCTTAATTTCGTCAATGAAATTTCATTTAAAAACACTACGAACTCTCGTCGCAACCTAATACATAATTTCGTCGATCGTACGTAACCCCTGAAGATCCGCAGATGTGACTTCAGTGTATGCTCCCTTGCCAGTTGGACGGCCATAACTCCGGCGCGCAATAATCCGGGATTAAATGCGAATCGAAGGAATTTGTAGTGCAGCTGCGAGTCGCAACAGCAGTGGCGCGTCATGACGAAACAATCATAGGGGACAGTTGCGCGGTGCGCGGCGCGCAGCGTAGGTGAGCGGCACACGGGCGCAATTTTCTACACGATAAATAATTTCGTCGGGGCCGCTTTTACGTAGCCCCGCGAACGTTTATCGTAATATATTTCCAATTACGAGCGGTACTTTACGCATGTTTCATAATTCAGTCTTGAAAGCGTTAATAGGAAATAGTGGCTACGCTCGTAAACCATATTTACCAACTCCCCGGGTTGAATCTCCCGCCTGTTGCGGAACCGAGGAGTCCAATTTCGAATCCCGGCAAAGAATTATCGCCGTTCGAACCGTCGTTCTCGAGGACTCGAATTAAATTACCGTCGATTTACGGCGCTACTACAATTATTTATTTCGGTCCGGATATTTATGTGCAAACGCGCCGTCGTAGAATAAGCTAGCAACGATAAGGAACACACAACAACGCACGGTGGGGTCGCGGCCCCACAAAACCTGGCAGAAACTCGAAATATGAAAACTCAAATATTCATGATTATCCGTCAGTTGTAGCATGAGAAACATTTGCTATGTCGTCAAAATTAAAGCAGACATTTAGCTGGCTACATTTATAAGAAAGAATTACTAGTCGGCAGATTTTGTGTTAAAAAATAGGTGAAATAAAAAACTTGGGAACAATCAGAAACATTTAAAAATATGGACACACTAATTTCAGACTGGACGATATAATCAAATGCATTTTTCGGCAGTATTTTCTTCCCACAATTGACTCGGAACATTTTTACTTCACATGTAGATCTAAGCGAGTGATGTTAGCTCCCGTATCGTTTGAATTCCCTTTTCGACCATCTAAAAGTGAAAGGCTATTTGATAAGATATCGGATCTCGAGCAGATAATGAAAAAGCCCGAAGATTTATTATTCGCCAAGGTTCTCGAGGCGCAACGGCGGCGGGATACGTTTACCGTTAATGGCTTGAATTATCGTTGAAACGTTAATAGCAGTTTCGCCGCGAAAACACGAACGGCCCGAGTATTAACATCCTTCTCGGCCACGTGACAGAGTTTAACTGAACTATGAGCGGCATAAATACCGAACGCCTCGCGGTTACTCCGGCGAATGCCTGCATCAAACTTTAAGCGAGAGCGCGGTCGAAAAGTTGCGGCAGTTTCGCGTAAGGTTGCGCTGCAAATGGCCCCGTTAAATGGGAAATTATTCTTCCCGGAAGAATGTAGAAATCGATGGCCGAGCGGCCCGAAAGACGCGGCAACCAGTCTCCTTCCTTGTGAACATCGAAATAGAAAAAGCGTCTAGCTGTTGGATCCCACTTGTGTTTAGAACCGCTTGTTGGATCACTGATCATCCAATTAAAGAACTTGCTTCTTATTCATTCTTTTTTTACGGAAGTTCTATCAACATATTCGTGGCAATTTTCTTATTAAAATCATATCAAACATTTACCTTCTTTTTTTTTATTTTTTATTTTACAATTAGAATCTCAAAGTAGAGATTATTTTGCCATACAATATTTTTCAATACATTGTTATACATTAGATAATACAATACAATTACATATTAACAATCGTTGGATGGTAAACAAGCAGTTTTTAAACCAATACAGTTTTCCTAAATATTTAATTCACAGGCAATCAGAAACGAGTAAGTTATTTTACATATTTCCACCGTAGGTCTGGATAGTAAGGTATTGCATGAGAGCGGAAAAAAAAGATGCAGTTTTCGTAGTTGTCTGATAAACTCCATTCTCTGTTCATCAAACATGGGACATTGCCATAGCACGTGGTCGATATCTTGATTTTCATAACCACATTAACAATGTGGATAAACATTTAGCTATTCCTTCTATCGTCGAAAAGCTAATCATCAGATAGATGATAGCACAAGTTCGTGCCCGAGTTGTAAATAAAATTCAATGGTTATATTTTAAAGAATACAGCTCTATTAATCAAATATACGACCACCATTCTTCTCTACAATTCGAGAAGAATATAGTGACTATATAATTTTATTTTACAGTTTGCCGTGACGTATACGAACTTACGCAATCGCCTAATACTTAGGATTGATGAGCTAATGAAAGATTGTCTGATAATATATCAATTCTTAATCAGCACGCGGAATGGCCTGAATAAGAAGTCGAGCTGAAACCGCTTGTCACAAAATCTTTTCTACAAAGACGTACTTGTCACAAAAGAGATAAAACAGATCCATAGGATCTACGAAACAATACGGACCGAAGGTGTTTCTTAGATCAAAGTTTTCCTATAGACGTACACTTTCCCAGCTCGCTTCGTTAGCTTAACACGCCGTCAAATGAAATTACAAAGAATAGTACATCGTAACCAGTTGAAGCGCGATCCGATTCGATAGCGAAGAAATTCCGCAGGCCGGCAGCACTAAAATCGAAAGTTTATGCCGGTCGAAAATTCGTTCCCGGCTCCGAAGCCGTGGAGGCCGTAGCGGGTACAAAAGGGATCATTCCTGCGAACTGCTTATGAATGGATGGAAATCCATTTAGATCGGGCGTTACCGCGGTAGAAGCCGTAGAGCGTTCATTGTCTGCAAATGTCCCGAGTCATTTATCGGAATCGGAGTATAAAAAGGAAGGGAATAAAAAGAGACGAGTAGAGAAGTGAAAGGAGAGGGGAACCTATCGACGGAGGCATTGAGAAATTTTCAACACCGTGACCGGGACGGAATACAAATGTATCGGCGAGGTCGCGCGCGCGACGGTAATGACAATCGCGTTGTCGCCGGGTTTGCGACACGACCCAGCCCGAGATTACTCGATGCCCAGCGTTTATTGGGAATATTATAGTAAATTAGCGGAATGCGCGGATTCTTGCCGAAGATTATCATGCTCGTTGTACGCGTTTACTGTTCACTCCCGACCGATCTTATTGCAGCGATTTGTTAGCGGGAATATCGAGCCGTTTTTCATATATTAATATTTAACCAGTTCCCGGTGGCCGTTCGAATGGCTGCCGCGTTGGATTGTTGCGCGAACGGTCAGTGGAAACGATGGGAACCGACAAACAAATCGCACTGAACGCATCCGGAAACTTGGCCGAGTGAATTTCTTGCCTCGATAAGCGTGGAAACTGGAAGAGTCGTCGCGGAAGTTAGCCTGGACACCGTTAAACGACCACAGCACCGTTCAGGCAAGCGGGTAATTGACCATTTTGATTCAGGAATAGCGCGATAAGGGGCCGGTACCGTTTATGCTTCAAATTTCATGTTATTATCATGGTAGAAGAGTCATATTCACTGCTCTCTTCGAAATTCCCAGCAATAGAAAATTTTGTAAATCCTCTAAATTCTTGATTCGCGACAGACTGTATCTCCGAGCGAAAACGTGGCGGGTCGTTTCTCCTGAAAACGAAATATTAATCCAGCAGGCTTGGTGTAAAACCCGGCGGAAAATTACAGTCTGTAACCTGCGTCGCGGGAGAAGCCTCTAAAAAAGAGGAGCCTTCCAAATCGCTTTCCTCGTGGAAAATGGAATTCGCGTAGTTACCGAAAAGTTTAGTGGCACTTGCGGCAAGAAAGTAGTCCGGGCGTAATTAATAAACGGTCAGGCCGATCTCCGTGCGGAGCGCGTACAAACTGCCGTTAAATAGCGAGGAGAAGAGAAAAGAGCGAGCGAGAAGCAAGCTAGGAAGGAAGAGTGCATCGTTTCGGTTTAATTTCCCTGATAGTTCGTGGCGAGGAGGGGAGGAGGAGGGTAAAAATCCGACGGATCCTTTGGAAAGGGAAGAAGTTCGGGGTTTTAGATAGCGGTCAACTTTCAACAAAATTGCCAGATATCGAGCGACCTGAAAAATTCAGTACACTCGTAGCCCGGTTTCAAAGCTGCTGGTTCGATCGAAAGGGAAAGAGAGAGAGAGAGAGAGGAGGGACGTGACCCAGCCTCTCGTTCGTTGTCGAAAAACCACTTCGATTCTTCTCGTGTGCTCTTGTCGGGTAGAGAAAGAGAGTGCGCGCGGAAAAAATACACGCGCTTACACAAACGCGGGAAAACCCCCGGAGGAAGAGAGAGAAAGACGGTGGAGAAAGGGGGTGGGTGAGAGAGAGAGAGAAGAGTAACAGAAAAAAAATGAACAAGCGATCGACTCGTAGCTACTCACGGTGTTTGCATTCAATTTTCCGTGCGCGCTCCTCTCGTCGCCGAAGGACTCATCTCGTCGGCTTCAAAAAATTCCAAACTGCCGGCGCGGCGCGCAATCGGGGGAAAGCATTCGTCGACTGTTCCGCGAGTGCTTGCAACCCCCGTGCACCCCCGTCGCTGACAAACACGCCGCATTATTCCCCGATACGACAGCCTACGACTCTCGTAACCTCGAGAGTCTTTCAAACGACAACGTTAATTCCGCCCGTCCAGTCTCCCCACGCTCGTGCCAGCACGACCGCTCGCTCGTTCGGACTCCCTAATTAAAGTCGGAGCATCTCGAGTGGCCACTGTGCTCCCGTGATTACCGACGTCCTCTTTGAATACGGACACACGATTTTGTACCCCGTGTTTGATGGGCGGCGGAAACGGGACCCACCCGCGTGTCTCTCCGTGGATCCCCGAGTCGATGAAACGCGGAGAAACGACGCACTGTCGTCGAAATGTGTTCAAGTAGAACCACAAAAAATAACGAGATTATTACTGTTTATTAAAGATTACGAAATATATTAAGGAAGGAGGATTTTCACACTACATTGACGTGCTAACTAATGAGCCCAGAGCTAACACTCGACTAAAGACTGCGTCTTTAGACGCCACGACCAGTCTTCCGACTTCGGGGAACTATTATAAAAACACAACAAACGCGCTCGTCGCTCGACACCATAACACGCGATTTAATAAAATGCGCTTCCTACATGGACTAGACTTAAAATTTCACAGCAATCCTTCAACGATACGGCACTCTTGATAAGCGTGTTTCCAATAATTTCGAAGTAAATGTGCATTTTCTTGGTCCTAGTCTAGCAGTCAGCTATCTTTAACTACAATCCCTGGCTAGAGAGTTAGGACCACTTACAATCTTCAATAATATTAATTTTTCATACTTGTCAATTATTTCACTGATGCTTGATCAAATAAAGTTTCTAAATTGAAGATATATACATTTATTTCTTTTTCTTTTCCAGTATTTTTCGAAATTCTCAAAATGTGTTTGCTGTCCCACACGCGATCTAGAAATTTTTGTCGTAAGTATTTAGAATACAATGATACGCTACCGATGAAGCAGAAAATTCGCACCCTCGTAGCGATACGCGAGAAGAGACCATGAAATTTTCCAGGAGTGCTCGACTCCACCGGCGAAACAGGCTAAAAATCTCGAGCATCCCCTTCAGGGTGTCCCTTGGTCGCAATAAACGGTCAGTCCAGAGGGTCGACAAAGAAAACAGGATCATGGTGTTCGGGGGTTCGCGGAATAATTAAAAAATTCGTTCGTCTCTGTTTCGTGGCGTTGTGCAGGCTCACAGGGACGGACACTTGGTCCTTTCGGCCGCAAGTTGGAAATGTGGTGGTGCGAGATATCCGGGGTAGACGTATACGGTGACCAACACACAGAGGTCGTGCGCTCAGAGGGGCTGAAAGGGATAGAGGAAGAAGGGAGGAAAAATGAGAGGGCGTACACTCGCGGTAAAGAGCCAAGCATACGAGAAACACATCGAGCCGTCAGGGGGCTGTGTGGGGGATGGAGAGGGTTGAAAAGGCGGGCGAGGTGGGACGGGGGGTTGGGAAGATACAGAGGCGCACGTGGAAGGTGTATCACCCGCAGGGTTTCACGGGGGACGACACTTCTTTTTTCTCGTTTTACCCTCATTATCGGCGGTGCTTTGAGGAGCGCAACGACGTTTCGCGTGCAGCCCGTGTGAACCGGCTAGAAGGACACCGGGAAACAGAGAAAAAGCAGCCCCCTGGAGGGTGGCGGAACGCGGCCGGTGGAGGAGCGACAGGTGAAGGGGGTGAAAGCTTTAATCGTTAACGTCGATGCACCGCTAAAAGCCTCGAAATGAGTGGACCGTCAAGCTACCCCCGCGCTCTGTGTCAGTGCACATCGACGCTGAGTGTCGAGGCGGCTGACTAGACGATCTCTACGGCGAGAAACTATTTTTCAGGTTATCGCAAGCTAATTTTCTTTGATGCTTTTTTGCCACAGCGACCAAGCTGAATTTTCTTTGTTACTGACGCACGGTAACCGGTTGGCGCAAACTTTCTGTCCAATAATTGGCTACCTCCTGTAAGGATCTTTACACCACCGCGCTATACAGGCTGAGGCACCTAACTTGATCACCTCAAATAACGTTTAAACGGTACAGTTTATGAAAATGTTGAAACATGGAATTTAAATGGCATTAGAGAGCACATCTCATAAGGTGCGTGCTTTTTCCGTGGATGAATATTCACAACTATAGAATATGGCGAGCATTGTACATATAGAAAATTATTTCGATAATAATATTTCAATACATCAGGTCAATACATTTTCTAGTTATGTTAAGTCGTTATTCGAGGTGATCAAGATAGATGCCTCGCCCTGTATATGGTGGTTAATCATAAATATGGTGGTTTTATCGTTATGTATGTTTTTATCGATTGATATCCTCGTTGATACAGTCAAGAATTTGGAGCACATACTCAGTTGGTCAATGTATCACGTTATCATATTTTTTCTCACTTCTTCCGTTTCATCCGGAACGCATCGGCGGATATCGATTCAACTCGAACACGTTTCCATTCGTGCCATACCGTGGCTCTGCAACTTCTTGTTGTAAATAACAGTATAATCCACCGACGCGAGGAACGAAAGAGGGGGTAGCTGGGCAGTTCGATTAAAATCCGGCCGAAAGGCCGAAAGCACAACAAGAATTTTCTTCGGGAATTATTGTTATCGTCAGGTATATTTCCCGGCGTTGGAGGCGCGGGTTAAATATCCGCTTGCGTCCGCGCGAGCCTCGTTTCGCTATAAGTTGAAAATTCCCCGGTGTATTTCCAGGTAATCTACGAGGTAAATTCTCCAGCGGCCAATAAAAATGAAACGCCCTCGCAAGGAAACGCTCCAACGAACGCGAAGCATTTTTCATTCCTCCTTTTTCTCCCATCTTTATTATTTTCTGCTGTATCCCAGCCCTCTCTCTCTCTCTCTCTCTCTTTTTACTCGCGATGTCATCCGCGCTCGCTACAACTGGAATTGCCTATTTTCAATTTCGTATGCCGCCGTGAATCGATACGTAACGGCAATTGTTAATTTTGTTCGAAACCAGTCGGAGCGTCGCGACGCGCGGCAGTGCTGAAACCTCGATGTCCTGCCTTTAGAATTTTTATTCGAACACAGTGACGTGGACTAGCTAAAGTATATTATCATGTGTTCCGCTGACTTCTAAGATTTGGATTATGAAAATCAAGTGACATAACAATGATGGAAGAATAATACCTTCCTGCCACGTGTAATTAATAGCGGATCTTTACGCAATTATATCTTGTGAAATTTTTTAAGAAATGCTAGGATATAAAATATGACCACCACGAAAAATAATATTCTATTTTATTCCACTTTCTTAAAATTTGTCTAAAGAACTTGCGTAAACACATCCGCAGTCTAGTAATTAATTTTAAATATTTTCTTAACGGATGATATTGATGTGCAAAAGGCTTAATTAATGTGAATTGCAAAACTTGTACCACCCGTAGTGTAATGACTCGTCAGAACGCGTCCAACTAAATGTCCTCTTTCTCTTTAATAATACACGAAAATAGTTAGAAGGGAGAACGAGTTTAAGAAGATATTTGCTGAAACAAAGGACACCGCTCCGCAGCGTCCCCGCTATCCAAATTCAGCTGACTTTTTCCGCTGAAGACAACGCTAAAAGATCGTTGTTGCGAGACCATTTCAAGCAAACCAAGAGAAACTCGCCAGTGAAGTTGTGTAGTCTTCCCAGAGAAGTGTCCCCGAGCTGGTTTAAAAGCGCGAACGAAACGCTGACAACAGTGTACCCAATGTCGAGAGGATAATCATGAAAACGACAGACCCTGAAAACTTCTTTGTCAAATTTACTGCGTCCGTAGCTCGGAGCTACGTTCATACACTCGTTTGAAATTTATTGATACAATTGAACCAGGAAAATTCAATTTCAGTGACTTACTTCCTTGAATTTCCACTCGACAGAGATAGTTAACTGTTTTCTCGTTTATATTGTCTCCGATTGAGCGTCTCTCTGCAGTATAATTATCTCTACGCTTTGTTCCTTTTACTTAATATTACTCCGAGGAATTTTTCTTCGATTATCCTATTCTCTTCAACGCAAAAATGTGTTGCGGCGGTGATGCAATTTGTGCAATCGTATTAACACTAAACCTACCGAGTCTTGAAAGTAACATGTTCCGTTATAAAAATGACAAGATTGATTTTATTCAGAATTTCTAAATAATTTCTCATGAAATTATTTTTGTTATATCGATAATTGTAAAATAAAAAATCTGGAACCGGTCGTTTTAACCAGTGATGGTAGGTTTAGTGTTAATGAGATTAATTAGGTCGTCGGCGTATTAAATTGCACAAAGTCTCTTCCCGTATCCTACGGGAGCCGGCGAGAGAAGGAAAGAACGCGTTTTTGTTCGCTTTTGCTTAGGCAATCGGAGGAAACAGGTGGCCATTAACTACTACGTGGACGATAGGTTCGCCAGAGCTCCCGATCATTATCGACGCGTCCTTTTGTGGAACAGAAAGGGCCAAAATTTCATTACAGCTGGCGAGCTTTTGCTCGCGCTGCAGGCAGCTATCAGAATTTGCTTGGATAGATTGTTCCTCGTTACTGCAGCAGGAGACACTGGCTGCACGGCATCGTTTGTAATTACTCCATCGCGGTAATTAAATTGCAGATACTACGGGAACAGTTTCTGCATTATCGCGGGCCGGCCCATTCAGCAGCGACGTATCCACGCGAACGGCCGACAAGGCTTGTGTGTGTCGCCGGAGACGCGTTTTCCACGCATCGACGGCACTGTTAACGAGTTCGGATAACGGAGAACAAAGAGAAACCGTCTACGTGCCGCCTTTTAATTAAATCTTCCATCACTCCGACAAATTTATAAATAATTCCCGAAACTGTGTAAACACTTTCTAATTAGTGGGGAACAGCGCGCCGCGCCGGGTCAGTCTTGTCGCTTGTCACTATATAGGGTGTCCCAAAATTCGTGTAACTCCTGGAAATGGGAGGTTCCTTGGGTCATTTGAAGCGACATTTTCCTTTACAAAAATGGCGTTCTTGGCTTTGTTTAGGAGTTATTAACGAAAAACACGGACCAATCACAGCGCGGTTACAGCGGATTGGTTCTGGCTCGGCCAACGGCTATGCCACGCTAAGCGGAACCTGTCGCC
>CM052321.1:8606617-8628069 GCA_028455615.1 Lasioglossum zephyrum | reverse complement strand
CATTTTTGTAAAGGAAAATGTCGCTTCAAATGACCCAAGGAACCTCCCATTTCCGGGAACTACACGAATTTTGGGACACCCTGTATGGATAAAATACTATACCTTCGAATATCAAAAATCTAAAAGTTATCGGAATAATTTTCCATTTGTACTTACTCAAGTTGAGTATCAGTTCGAGCTATGTATATCGTGTTACCAAACGCAAACAGGAAAATAACAAGACGGTTTATAGATTTGTTTAAATTAAAATATTAAAACATTTACGAACCAAATCGCATGAAAGTATTAAGTGAAGTAAAGAATATTTTTATTCAAAATGTCCAGAATTAATTTCACCAGTGCACGTTTGAACTGCTCGAGTCGACACAATTAATATTGTCTCCATTTCATAGTGCTACATTCGCGGATCGTAACCAAACATCTCCTCGTCGATTGTTTTATTTCGAAAATTGAGACAACTTCGAAATTACAAGCGAAAGAAAATGTTATCTTTCTTTCGTGGAGGAAAATGTTTCTCTTGCCATCTTCTAGTAATATCAGTACATGCTATTTTAGCTGGTAGTTTTTTCCGCGTCGCTGTGTCTCCGTCGTTCCGTAAATTTGATTAACATAAAGTTCGGTCTGGAGTCGTTCTAGTAGTTTACGTCGAGCAATTGAAATGATACAGAAATGTTATTCGAACAACTGATTACGAATATACCGTGAAAGCTTAATGTAAAAAGTGTTGTAAAATAATGCTGAGGTTTCGGCACGTGTTGAATTTGAACAATTCGATTATCATGTTACGTTCGGATCGTAAATTCGCGGAAAGTTTGAAATTTTTCGAATTTTCGAGTAGTCGAGGCTCTCGCAAGAAAAATAAGCTCCGTGGGGAGCATTAGTGAAACTGAACAAACATTTTTCTCGGTGGCGCGGCTAGGCGGAGGAGCCATTAGCGAGGGAAAGCAAAACTTCCGATTCAGTTTCTGCTTTTATAGCCTAGAAAAACCGGAATTAGCATAAACATCCATAGTCAGCGAATAACACACTCGGCGGACATTCCGTTAATTTATTCGGGGTCCCTATATCTCCGGGGCGGCTGGTTTCCATTATTCCTTCGATCGGCTGGACCATCGTGCGGGAGAAGAGGAGCAATTAGAGGAAACGCTGCAACTCTTTCTCTCTGCCGAGGTCGATTTACGATCTGTGGGGTGCAGCGAGCGTTCAGCTGGACGGGGAGGAAAGAAAATGCAAAAACGAACCGACTAGGAGACAGAGGAACGAACGGCCGCGGGGGGTGGATGACAGAGGGCCGAGGACGGCGGTGTTGGGGGTAAGGGTCGAACAGAAGGAACAATAAGAAGGAGGTCGGAGCAAACAGAGTGGAAAAGCGAGTGCGGAAGAGGAGAACACCGGTAGCCCGGTGTAAGCGTTATGCGATTTCAGACAAATGGCGGGATCGTGCGCGGAATCGTGACGAGGAGCGTCCACTTGGAAGCCATCGGTGAGTTTACCTTCTACTCCGCTAACTTACCATCGAGATTCACAGGGACGAAGGATGGCAGCTGTCCTCGAGAACGTTTCCGGGCGCTATTGCACCGGCAGGGAGGGGCCAAGAGGCAAATACGACACGGACGAGTACGAAAATCCGAAGGAATCACCATTTTCTACGTGAGCCCTCCGGAGTTATGGACGCGACAGCGGTTCGACGCGTGTATCACTTTGCAGCGCGTTTCCCTAGGCCCTGCTTGTTATTACTGCTGATTATTATTAACCCTTTCCAGTCGGTGCTATTGTAACCCCTTGACCTACGATTTATTTTACGATTTCAGTGATTAAAACTCACTTTGTAATTCTTAATTTACTAAACAAGCAGAATCTTTATACCTATTATAGTTGTACATGAACAATATCAAAATGGAATTTTATTTCCAATTTAAAGGAAACTAATAGCACACATACTTATTAGTAGACTCCGGAAGTTTGCGCATCAATTGCAAGACGCAGGAGGTGAATATAAATTTATATTCTTCATTAATAATTTTAACGTGGTGGAAATAATATATTAATACTCTTAAAGTCTTTTAATACTTTCACTGTTCTAAATTGCGCTTGCATATTTTTGCTGTAAATGCATAAAATCCGTAATCTGCTTATTAGACTCTATTTAGAATCTTCATCACGAGTCTGACTCGATACTGTTAGGCTCGGGGTTAATGTATTGTAGTAAATGAGACGAAAAGGATACTCATTTGATATGCGTCAAATTTTCTGCAGGGACTAATACGAGTTTAAACGTATAGGATTGAAGTACGGATGATGTATGTGCGAATGTATGCGTGTTACACGACAACCCCATATATAGCTAAATTTATAAAAATAGAGAAGCGAAAACAACAGGAGAATTGTAAAATTACGATTTGCAAACGAATCGAAAAAAGAAGACGGATCAAAACGAACACCCGTGACAAACACGTCTGTCGCCAACGATTGGTTATCCGTGCATAATAAATACGGCTTTTCCTTGTGTGTGTGCAAAGGGGAACCTCATTTTTCTAAACCCTCTCTAGCACGTAATTCCCGAAGCACGAAGATCGTGAACTTTGTAGCTTAAAGGCTAAGGAAGACTAATTATGCAATTTTTATTTCTGAAAAATTTATGATCGGAAGGTAACAACCTCGTATACCACTGTTACGAGTGCTCGCTTATGATGTTATTTTCATCATACACTTTCCTATGTTAGTGATACACCACGTGCGTCAGTGAATTATGCGACGGTAAATGGGATGGAGTATAACAACTTTTTTTATTAGTCAGATAGCTCTTATCGGAGTTTATAACGTTCGCTTGAAGTATTTCTCTTACTCCGCAGAGTGACTTGTGTAGCATAAAAAAGTGTTTCAAGTGAACTTTATAGAACACAGTAGGAGCTTTTGGTTGGTTAGCGAAAACTAAAGAATAGACTTATGTTAAGTTTGCAACTTGACGCAACATTATGACACGAGAGATTAAATAACGCGGTTTTTAATATTATAAAAATGGATTTACCAACGAATACTAAGAGGTTCAACACGCGTTTTGAATCGCGTGTTATGGTGTCGAGCGACGAGCGCGTTTGTTGTGTTTTTATAATAGTTCCCCGAAGTCGGAAGACTGGCGAGAGCGCGTTTGTTTACGTGTCGTCAAGCGCCGCTTCGATTCCTATCTGTGTAAGTATTTTAAGAGAATTACGAGTTATATTAGAGGTAAATACATCCGTCAAAGATCAGAGAAATTTCCGCTGATAGCAGAGAGTATTGAAACGCGTTATTTATAAACGAGTAAGTATCTTTACTAACATCGTCAAAAGGATTTCGCGAAGAAAAGGCAAGGATACAGAAGATAGGCAAACGGCGGCGGAAAAAGATTAGCAAATACTCGAGAGCGAAGGAAAAGAGGGATTTTTTCGGAAAAGGAATTAAGCCTGCAAAGAACGAGCCCGAACGCTTGCGTAACAGAAACGTTCCAAAGGTTTGAACACGGTCGAGCGGCAAACGCGACGCTGGAAAAAGGACGAAAAACCTTAGGGCGGCTCTCGATTGCTCGCAGCGCTGCGCGGCATGGCAGCCGGACTCCTTATAAATCTCCCGGGCACCGGTAATACAGCATGAAATATGCTTCTCACTTTGTTCACCAATTACCTCGATGACTAGTTACGTGTTAAAAGTGTGTTACGAAAACGTCGGGATCGCGTGCTGCTCTTCCGAGGTGTCTCGCGAGGCACGAGGCAGCCCGATAAAATCCGTCTCGCGATGGATTTCCACGCAACACCCTTGATATATCAACCATTTACCACCACCGATGGGACTGGACTAAACGCGCACTCGTGGAAACGTCGCTCGTTATCCCTCATAAAAACAAATCGCCCGTTTCACTTATTGCCGGACTGTGGATTTTACGCGTTCACGACAAAATCGACTACGGTGGAGATGTGCCAATTACCGGATATTCATTCACGACTAGAAAGTTTTTTTTTCATTTGAAGGCATTCTGTGATTTATCAACAACCTTTTTTCTCTATCATCAAATTTTTCTAGACGATCTCGTTAAAAATCAAAAGAAATACTAACGAAGTTTTGGTCCTATTTACCGGACGCAAGCAATTTGTTCGATCAAATTAATTAGTTAATTTCTTTTCATGCCGTAGCACGATAAAATTATTATTTTGTTATCCTGTCTTTTACTGGTGTATCACAGTTTATTAGCATTTTGTATAATCGGAAATGGAAAATATATATAAATATATATTGTCATTTTGTGTTTTCTATATCTTAAACAAGAATTATTGTAATACTTTTGATTTATATACGAAACATGAATTTTATTTTTAAAAATAAAGTAACACTAGGAAACTACACTGATAATAAGAATTTGAGGGTATCGATGCATTATTATCGGCTTGTCGATTATTCTTTTTCAGCTTATTAAAAACACAGAGAAAACAGCAGCGCTTGATGTATAAATACCTTCAATTATAATTACGTTGCAGACTCCTAATAACATGACTGCAGGGCAATGAATAGCAACCAGCGATCCCGCTGTCTTCATACGACCCACTAATTATACGTAGTAGCATAAAAACAAAAAGTTCTGTCCGATAAACTAACAACTTTTATATTCATTAATGAGCTTTTGTAAAATTACCATTGTGGTTGTGCATACTGCGTACTACAGGTTCATTGGATCTTCAATATCAAGCCGCTGCTGGCACAGACCAGTTGCTCGTTACTGTAGCGAATAAAGAACATTGAAACGTTTTCAGAAAATAATGGCAAAAAATGCCTGTTATTTTCGGGTCCTTCACGAATTTGCGGATCTCAAAAAATTTTTACTACTTAATTTGTTTCTTGGTGTCTAATGTAAAATGGTACAAATCGAATCTGGTGGAAGCATAAATAGTAAATATTGTAAATTCACCCTTTAGAATAAAATAAATGTGTATCGTAATGTTCAGAATATAATTCGGAACGAGGACACTTGTTTGAGCTGCTATTCAATCGTAAATACTCCCTACATTATTAATTCTTTAATACTTATTTCTAACTTCCTCAAAAAATGAAAGATTAGGATTTAGCGTCTACCGTTCATATTAATTTCATTTTATATAACGATATATACTTCCTTATTATTTGTAAAGTGTTCTACTAATATAATTATAGTAATGATATTTGGTCCCCTCGGGGTTTCAAAACCATTTACCCTCTTCCACAGTCTTCTCCATCTTTTATGCCTATAACACCGAGCGTACCCAGGCGGTCACCCATCCTAGTACAAATCTCGGCCAACCGCTGTTCAACTTCAGTGATCGAACCGGTATTTTCAGCGAGGCAATGGCAGTTGACAAACGTTATACATACTAATGTATGCTATATGAACCCAACATGGTTTACGGCCTCCGTAAATAAATAAATAAATATTATATGTATCGAGATGAAAATCTGCGTGCATACTCGACTCCATCGCTACTTCCGACCATCTCGATCCCACGAGTACGTAGCACCGTGCGCCCCTTGACTCCCGTGTCCTCGTACCGAAAATCGACAAACCGAAACGCGAATTATCATGGTCCGATACCAGAGCCGGCTTTAATGTTCGCCCGTGGATCGCAAGAAACCGGTCATTGAATGGGAACCGAGGCAGCAGCATTTCGATCATTAAAGTCGCAAGTACTAAACGACCGGCATCCGCAAAAAAGGAGGTAGCAAGTGGCCATTATATCCGAGAGCCTGAAGGGCTTGAAACACGGCCCGGTATTCCTGCCGCGATTCCAGTAATTTCGGTGTTTAACGTTTCTAGGTGCAAGTTCGGGGCTAACATGAACGGCGAGGCTTTCGGGAGGGGTTGGGAACGTTTCCGCGTATTTGCCAGCATATAAGATATCGGCATTAGCAACGGAGATGAGCCAGGGAGGAAGAGAAGTAATCGGGCAAAGAAAGCCGACAAAACACGCCATTGCGATAACAATGTCAAACCGACTATTTAACGAATGCGAATCGCTTGAAAGAAGTCAAGTCGAAACAGAAATCTAGATTACCGACAACACCGCGTGCTAGTGCTGCCGACTACTAAAACTAAAACCATTTGAAATCGCTGAAATTTCAACACGCGTCACTTTCGAGCCAGTGGGTTCCTAACATTGAAACTTGGATTTCCCGCATTTCCTTGGAAAAATCTACGGGATCAGTTTGAAAAAGTTAAATATTTTTGGTTTTTCCATTCAGATAGACCATTAAGTACGAGCGAAATAACTAGATTCGACTTCTCGTTGCTCAGCAATAGACAACTTGTAACGATCAGCAACTGCAGCGTACTCCATCAAGCAGTCTCCAATTAAACTCTCACCAACCAACACGTCTCGTTACGTCTATCAACCTCTCCTTTCAGTTGTGAATCTCAAGCATTAGTTTGCTGGAGAGATAGTGTGACTTCGCGTTGCCCTCCAGAGCGGTCGACGATCATCTTCCCGGTTCGACGTCGAACACTCAACAGATATCCGTTAACCTGCTTCGACCTTTTCTTTGAAGTCTCTGATTACATCACAGCTATAGGTACCGATTCTAAACATCGAGTTCTCAAGCCAAGGCCTAGAAGATGCTAATCGCAAACTCCAACTGCTTTCCTTTAACGTTATCGCAGCATTTAGATCGTGCCGCGTATCGAAATACGGGGTCTCGACAAAAGAATGGCGTCGATAGAGAATCGGGTGGCGTCGATAGACACAGCGAGAGAGGACGAAGAAGGAGACAACGAGGAGGAGAAAACGATCCAGGGTGTCTCTTTTCGAGCTGCACCAGGCAAAACTAATTAATTAGCGTAATGATTCGTTCGCGTAAGCTCTCATTTCGTTCGCCTGTAACGAGTAGAGTTCTGCGAAGTTTCGCAGACACGGACGCCGTCGCCGCTGATGCTGCCGCCGATGCCAGCGACGCCGACGCTACATCTCGCCTCCCCGTTCTCGCTCCCCCCACCCCCCGCCGACTTCTGGCACCGTTTCCATGGCCGCTCCTCCGCCCTTTTGAAATATTCGTATCGCGATTTTAATGAGCGACAAGCTGTGCAAACACGCGAACGATCGCATCCGGTCGTAGAAGACTCCACCCCGACACCTAACGTTCCGCGATAATAAGGACACAGTCTCAAACAATCAATTATCGAGCCGAATAATTAAAATCGACATACTCGCTGCACCGAACGCGCACGGAGCAAATTAACCAGCTAACACATTACCGACCGGTAATTATTGCATAATTTTGAAAAATCATGGTGACAACAATTTTCATTGTGAATTAATAAATCACCCTTAATAATGTCATTTAATAATTTCATTTAAGATTGCAATGTAAAAGAAAATTTCTATGCTTCCTTTTGTTGCAGCACAATTATTGAAGATTCTGTTAATACAGTTGTAGACTTCCGGTAGGTAAAGTGTCAATCCGTATCTCTATTCCGGTGTAAATATAATAACCTTTTCAAGAACGAATCGTTAATTTTTGATCAAATAGAAATGTTTTCCGTAAAATTTATAATGGGACCGTTTTTTGTCCTGTGCTCGACGTGTGTACTCGTCACTGCTTGATTTTAATTCAGCACTCTCTGGGGAATTTTAAAAGGTGGAAGCAGTTGATCATCGTTTCACACTTGCTACCTTCGGATTCGTTTGTTAGTGTTCCTTTCTTTCTCCATCTCTCTTTGCCGTCACCTTTTTTACCCTCGGCTCAACGACTCGTTTTTCTCCGACGAACAAAAGGAGCACGGGTAATTATAACTCAAGACTAGTCGCCGCGACACGCTGTCGCCCCGTGTCGATCAACTGGAACCCTCGGAAAGCGACTTTCACCGGTTGGTGGTCATTCGATTAAGAAAATCTGAGGTTTTCACTTTCCCTCAGAACGATCGGGATTTTCTTTCTTTGCCTGATCCTGCTGTTCAATGCAGTGTGCTCGAAATTCTTCCGTGTCCGATATTTGATACCACGAGAGGCGCGATATAATCGACTGACGAACTTTGAGTGATGCGTGTCGGGGCCGATAGCGTTCGACATGGATTGAATTAGTTTGAACTAGAGTGAAGGTGCCAGTTACCGGATATTTAATGGCGATTTGGAAGTTTTTTTTATTGATTTCAGGGCATTCTGTAAACATCAATTTTATTTTTAAAACTAAGGTAATACTTTGTTGTTTTCATTCATTTCGAAAAAGTTTGTTTGTCTTTACTAATGATCTTATTGTTCGTACAAATGGTTCTCTTGAAGTTGTTTAAATGATATTTCGGATGATAGATCTTCAAGTACTAATAGATCAAGATAAGACTCGTTAGACGAGGTTACTAAATATTTACTAAGCTTAAACCACCAAAATACTACGTTCTCGGCGTTGCGGAAAATATTTTACAATTTCAAGCGAGTATCCAAAACTGGTAGATCTCTTTATATACATCTCCAATATTTAGGTACTACATAATTCAAACTCCGCTATAGCGATTTATGCGAATCGTTAAAATTTAGTACAGTACCTATTTGCAGGTGATGGACTGATATACTATGAATACCTTAGACTCTATGTCTCAGAGCAGACTGGGACCATTCGGGATTACTAACCTGTAAACAGAAAACAGACGTATATTGTAGGTTGAGTGGAAAGACGAATATGTATATTTGGAAAAAGAAATACAGAATAATAAACTAGAAACTTAGTCGTGTTTGGTAATACCGTTTAACACTACGTCTTCTTATAGATTAGCATTACATGACGTTATTGAGGGTGACTTCGCAATGAAAATTGCTGTCCATAAAAAAGTGTTTAGCCGTGATGTTTCGATCACAAGAGACCGTTTCTTGGAGTAATATCGATTACTTCATTATTTGTCTCTCTCCTTTCACCTGAAGGCTGCTCGAGTCGGCCGTGGAGGATGACGAGTCATCAAGGGTGTGTTGAATGGAAAATGCAACGTTCGGCAATGCCCAATCAACACATCGCCTTGCATTTTTAATGAAACATCATTGAAATCAGCCGTAAACTGATTAGAAACCTTCTTCACGATGAAGAAGGTTTCAGCGTAAATCAGAAACAAAATAACAAATGTTCCCCCACAAAAACAGTTACGATCGATATAATAAATAACGACGACTCATTCGTAATCAAGCTGTCATAACGAATAAATCTTTCTACGATTTAAAAAGGTAAACGTCACGAATTACCAAGCGTTTAAGGCAGAATCTGCTAGATCAGCCTTACTGATGAGTCCACTAGCAGATTCGGGACGAAACGCTTCTTTTGACATATTTTATATTCATGTGAACCGAGAAAACATCTTTTGCGTCTTTTGTATAATTCGATCATTTGAACTATTTGCCCAAAATTAGTTTGGCGGGCACTGATCCGATACATTCGCGAACCGACAGCGTCGCGACAAAACAGTGAGCCATAGACTGTCAAAATTATGCGATAATCACCGGCCGCTAATGTGTCAATAGATTACAGAGAATTAAGGAGAATACATAAGTGTTTCAACTTCTAAAAATATAAAAGGCAATTCGCAGAACACGTTAAAACCCGCGCGAAAACTAATACGTTTGTACCGGCTTCGCCTGAAACGCAAAGACCCATCTGTATCTCAGAATTTTTCTCGAAAATGAAATGTTGCTCATCCCTGACCTGACGCCAGAAAAATCGTGGCCTTGTATTTCCCAGGGCAGCGTTCGCAGCGTGGGGAACACCGACGAACAACGCTGGGAAACAAATTTATCGATTGTCTGGGTCACGAGTCAAACTAAATTGCCGATCATAATACGTCGAGCGTTGCCGCAATAATTCATCGTCTCCCCGGGCCGCGTCGTATTAATAACCCTGTCGTCTGTATAAACTCCGCTAACTAACTTATAAGTCATTCGACTGGTTTGAGCGACAAATTCGTAACATAAATTATGACCGACCCCTGACCATCTGTCAGGCTAGTACACGAACTAAGCAGCCCGATTGAAGATATATTTATCGTCGGCGAGCCTGCTAACTTGTTGTGTAGTCGCCTCGCCTCGCTCATGCTCCTCGCTGTTGCTTCTAGTTGCTAGCGCCACGGACGACGCTGCGCTTCGTTTGCTCTATTTTGATAACGATCGCCGCACAACGATAAGGGACGCGTAACAAATTTCTGTAGCGAATTGCATTACCCACCGGACGCGCCTGGCTAATGGCAATCGGCAATGCTCGATTAACCGATGTAGACTACTAAGATTACACGGGAATCAGACTCCGATACGCAATACTCCGCGAGCTACTCGTAACGACCATTACAATAGCTTGTTGCGTCTCCAACGCATTCATTCGAGAACAAATTACGTACTTGCAAAAATCAACGTCAACCGGCTTTCTCTAATGCTAGATCTACAATACGCTAAAAGGATTCTAGAATTTTACACCAAGCCCTAAACACTTCGACCAACCGTGGAAATAAATTAGTCTTGGAATTATAAATTTTCTTACAACATATTTGAATTTCATCGAAATCGGCGAGGTGTACCCTTCTCTGTTGTATAATTTCTAGACAGCGGATCTTTATGCCAAATAAACATTTTCTACCTGAAATGCAACGAACTGGGGTGAAATAGAAATTTTGATCGTTTCATGTTACATTTACTGATATTTGTCATAAATGCATCAAATCCGTACATGATTATAGAACATGAAGAAATGCGGAAAGAATGGTGATCTTGATTCATGACAGGGTGAAACGCAAAAATTATAAAGTTCGAACGAAGACGTGCTAATGCGTTCATTAAAGAGTGTCACGCATGTCGAGTTTATTCGCGTACCCGAAATAAACCGCAGCGAATGTTCGGTGATTTTAATGACAGAGTTCTCGAGGAACTGTAATTTAGTTGCCCAGCGTGGCCCCGGCCAATCTCTATTTTCCCCAAATCGAATCAGTTAATTTCCAGCTACACATCCGTCGATATTGAACAAACGAACGATCGAGTTCAATTACATTTTGCTTGGTGGGGGCAGCACGTTTAAAAAATTCACTTCCACTAACAAGATTTCATTTTCGAAGGATGGGTGGACCGGAACCGTCTGCCGGGGTCAAATATTTCACGAGTAAAATGCGGAATTTTATTATTCAAAAATGGAACGGCCGAGCGTGTCCGATCGACGACGGAATTAATTCATCGGGGTGGGCTCTCGGGTATCGGATGAGAGGGGCGGAGAGGTTGTGGGTGGTACGAGGGTGGAAATGACAGGGATGGACGCGAAACGATACAAAACGAGGGATTCCAATATTTCCCTATCTGAACTTAATGGACGCCGGTTGCGTCTCGGGTTTTTCCCGTCGTGCGCCCGTCCCCGTAAATGGAAAGTCCCGTAATGCGAAAAATAGTGGAAGTGCCCGGCAAGAGTGGAAGTCTTGCGTGGAGTGATATTAATGCGAAGGAGCGATCTCCCTTTATGCCGGGACGGATCCATCTCGCTCTGACTCCATTAAAAGTGATTTCTTTCTCGACGCGCAGAGGACCGGGGCGAGATCATAAAGAGAGAGAAACGGCGAGAGAGGGAGAGAGAGAGAGAAAGATAGAGAGAGAAAGCGGATGAAGAAAAAAAAGAGAACGAGTAAACGCTCGTGGAAGATGCTATTCCTGGATGTTCCATTCGCGGGAAATCGATGGAACGGCCCCCCGTAATTGATCAACTAAATATTCACGTTTCGCCGTTTGCGAATGGATCACCCTCCACGTCTCAGTTACCTCCCGTCTATATATATATCTCTCTTTGGTCGTTTTCTTTCTACCGGTTTTTTTATGTTGATCCAAGAAGCAGCGGCAAATTGAATTATCTCGCAGGACGACTTTGCTATTTTATTAACAATCTTCCCGGACGATAATTACATTTTTTTAGCATTGATATAGTTACTTACCGTTCCACTGCAATTTTACAGACGGTAAAAGCGATGGTGATTTATGAACAGTCTTTGAACTTATTTATTGCTTTTGATTACGGTTTCTGCTCTGGCAGTGCTTGCATTTTGTTCAACCAGATTATGCATCTTTTATTCAGTGGACTGTTTTATTCCATTGAAAGAATCTAGTAATATTATAACATATAATTACATATTATATATACTTATATATAATTATCATATAATAATATATAATTACTAGACTGCAGCAGCACCAGGAAAAAAGAGTCTTCTACATTTTTATTTTTCGCCTTACGGTGCGCAGTCTTATCACATCGCACGGACTGAAGAACATATTCCATTCACTTCTGCCCCATTTTCCGTCAAATTGACCGGCAGATGGGTCCAGGCTCGCCAAAGCCGACGCATAAAAGTGAAATCATACAGAATCACGTCGCTGCGGTTTAATGACGAATCAGCGCCGGGTTGACCAGGCGTCAACCGAGCGAGAAATCGCGTCCGGGGCCCTGATCAAAAACCGTCGTACTCGTTACGAACACCAACAGAGCCTGTACCTAACGATCGTTTCGAGAGACTGGATTGAAAAGCAGCAGTATACTCGTCTACCAAAAACGGGTCCGCGTCTCCTGGAAGAAAAAGCCCGGAACACGCGGAAAGCTGCGGGGTGTGCACAAACGACGTCGAAGTACACTCGTTTCAAGATTCCACCGGCGGCAAACTTTTCCAGGGACGGCGGCGGGGGTCGGCGGCCGATGCGCGCAAATATCGACAGACCTCTCCGTTTCCCTCTAAATCTGCCGAGTGCTCAAAGAACCGGGGGTTGGAGAGTCGGGGGTGGAAGCCGGGGAGTAGAGAGAGAGAGAAGGGGGCTGCACGCGCGACAGATGAAACGCCGTCACACACGGCCGTTTATCCCGATTTATTCGAGAGGAAGAGGAGCCCGATACCAGACGGGCCATACAGAAGGCGAAGAGAAACATGAGACACGGAGAGAACCAACCAGTAGAGAGAGGGAGAGAGAGGGAGAGAGAGAGAGAGAATGTGCAAGGACAATCGCGTTTAGGAAGGAATTAATGAATACCGCTGCAGGGTGAGAGCTCATTTCGTCCTCGTGAGAGAGATTCGATCGATCGCCGGTAGGACAAGCTATACAACGCGATTTAATTAGTCGAAAGCAAATGCTACTAGATAGGAAGCTGCATAGGGTGAAAAGAACGAGGCAGGAAGATAGAGAAGAGACAGGGGGGTGGGGTGGGATCGTCTCCAGGACTACCGGAACATAATAAAGCACCGCCTCATTGTCTCCTCCTCTATCGTTCTTTGTCCTCTCTGCTTCGTTCCACCCGTCCCCACCTCTCCCTTGTGACTTCGAGCATCGTTCTTTTCCATTGCTTCTTTCACTGTAACTGGGACAATACCGTGTGCCGATTCATCGGAAACTTTCACCCCCCCCCCTTCCACCTCCTCCTCGTCTTCCCCGTCGCGCAACCACCGCGCTACGTTCAAAGGGGCGGAACTTGGCGAAAGCAAATTCGCGTTTTCGGCGCTCAGGAGGATGTCGCGGAGCGCTCTGAGCGCCTTGAGCCGCCCGTGTATACGCCACTTCCGGCGGTAGGACTCTCTCCGTACCCCTGTGTGCATAGAATTCCGAATGGAGAAAAGGGGAAAGCTGCTCGACGGCCATTGTGTGTATCGGTCGGATGAAATGAGGTATTTTTGAGGGGATCGGTGACGCGGAAAACTAGAAATTTTGACGGCGACGGGGGCGGGAGACGAGGTGTGTCGCTACGAAGAAAATTGAGACTGGTAGAAGCATTTGAGAAGTTGAGGAAAGCGAGGAAAGTAGTTTGCTGGTTTCGCTCGGTGGAACAATGGAACGACTAGAGACAGACTACGTGTCTGGTAGTTTGCTTTCGGTACATCTGGCATTTATTATCTTGAAAGCAAGAAGAGTATACTTGGACGTTTTTAATATACAGGGTGCGGCACACAAAATTGTTTCAGTATGTTGAAACGTGGAATTTAAATGGCATTTCAGAGCACATCTGATAAGGTGCGTGTTTTTTTAAACCCAGACCTTGATACCTTCTAAATCTAATAATAAGACGACTCCAACAAAGTAACAGTACGTGACGTATTGCTAAGCAATGCGTACATTTAAAATTGTTACATCACATAAGTATTAGGTTATCTCAAAAGTCCGTTTCCAGTTTCCAGTCCATTTTATTACCAAGTACTGAAAAGTTAAAAAACCGATGATCACGTTGTTTGTGTATACTTGTGTGATGTAACAATATTGGTTGTGCACATTGCGAAAGAAACTTTTGGGAGAATCTAATATATTTGGCGTTAATCTAAATAGAAAAGAAGAGTAGATATGTGGCCCTATAAGAGGGCAAACTGTACGAGAAGAGCCACAAGAAAGTCCTTTAGACGTGCTATTGTCTGGGGACCTGAGAAATTGTTATTCCACAGTGATTCCGGGCGCGTCGCGGGGAAGAATATTGTGTCAAAAAAGCTTCTTATCTACAAGGAGAAGGAACATCGCGGACCGAGTCACCCTCTTCGCCGTACACGCGATCCCATGTCGGGTATTGTAGAACGGCGAGGCACACCCACGCGGTACTGTTATTTGGCGGATGGAAACGGTGCATTGTGGTGTCTTGTCACGCCGTTTCCAGGCTCCCCTTTCCCGCGGTCCGAATATGTACTGGCGCGTCGAAGAACAAAGGGCGGTTTCACGGTCAAGGCCGCGGCTTGCCACGACATCACCGAGCATGAGGCTCTTTATTCATTAGCCAGCCGTATGGAAAGAGAAACGGAGAGAACTAGACCGAGCCAGAGCGAGAGAGAACTAGACTTCCTTCATCGTTACCATGATTTTTCTTTTCGATATATCCCAACGATCGTTTTACTCCTCCCCGATTCGAATCCGCCGCCGTTTTTTCTCCTCCACGGATGGTTCAAGACGTTCCCAACGTCTCGAGGGACCCGAGACCTTGGGCTTTAATAGGCCGCAGCAGAAAAATGAAGACGGATCAAAAAAGCCTGAATACGGCCAACAGTATTTCGCCAATCACGTATTATAGTCTGGATAATGAGGTATTATTTTCTCGAACGGGCGGGGAAGATTTCGGTTCGCGTACGATTTTACGGGTAATATACGATCCTGTTGATTTTTACAATGATGCAGAAGGTGCTCGACGAAGGAAATAAGAAAAAAATTATCCGTTACAGAGGATTATTCTTCGTTTTTCACGTGCGAACAACACGCATTAAGCATTTTTAACGGCTAAACGTTCTAAGAGACTCTTAACGATTATTGATTTTTACAAAAAGAGTCCAAGACGTAATTTCAAACAGCGAAAATCATGTTTAACTTGTCGCTAGACTGCGGATCTTAATGCAAAATCAAATTAGTTGTGCGCCAATCGCAAGATACAGGAGCTAAGTGAACATTTATATGTATGTATGTTCCTCGTTAATCGTTTTAATATAAACTTCTTTGAGAACTACATCGGAGAGTTAAAGAAATTCATAGATTTGTATTCGACTGAGGGAAACTAGGAGAATCGTCTGCTGGAAGTTCGAAGACCATAGGAAAGGTAAAAGTTCTTGTACGGTGTAATTTATCGACGAAGGTTAGCCGGCGCACCCTTACTTCGCGGTTTTATCGTTTCGGTATGATGAACTGCGTCTTTATCCGCAACGAATTCGACACAAATCGACAGGAAAAGACCGAGCGATTTCCCTTATCATGGTGGGTAGGAAAAATTCTGAGGGCAGCCAGGATGTCCGGCACGAATGCAATATCTCGAAGTGCCGGCTATCGCGAATGCATTTTAGAGAAGCGATGCATAAAATATGCGAGCGAAACGTACGGGCTCCGTTACCGTTCGCAATTTGTCCCAACAATGTTTACACACGTACATCGAGAAATTCGCCGAGAAATTTAAAGCTCCGCTTGGCGAGGAGATACAATGATTCGCGGAATGACATTATAGAAGCAAATTCATTCTACGACTGGAGGTTCTTCTCCTTTATAACAACTTGTGAAAAAATCGCTGTACGATTTTTAACCCTCGTATGTTCCTCAGGGTGAAAATTCACCGATTCAATATTTTTACATACTGTAAAATTATTCATCTTTTTATGTCTACGTCGTGAGATGTATTTCTTTAAAATGAGACGGTATAAATGATACATAATGTGTTGATTTAACGTGTAAAATAAAAATGGGTGAATTGTTATCCTAGTCTCTTTTATGCAGCTATTTTTGCTCGTCAGAATGGCCCCAAAAAATACTTTGAAATTCGTACATCTTCTGTTTTTTTCTGTAAAAATGTGTCTGCGTCTAACTGCGAGAAAATTGGAATTCTCGTTTCCGTTGCAATTTGTCCGCGCGTTTGCCGGAAGAAAATGTCTGAAAAACGTGGAAACTCTTAGTTTACAGTAATCAAGTTGAAATGGCGAACAGGTTCGTCTGACTGTGCTAACAAAGTTCCCGGGAGCCGGAACATCTCGAGTTTCCTTAATTTCTCGCTGAACGACGACGGACGACAGTTCCAGGATATTTCGACTCGATGTGTATCGATCCTCGAAACATATTTTCTGTGAAGATAATCATGGCTCCCTGCGTCGTGTTTCCGTGGCTTTTTCTCGGTTGCCTGGCAGTCGAACATGATACGCCGCGCCGTAATTCATGCTAGCGCGAAATGAATCGCATGCATCTCATCACGGCAACTTTCGCCCGAGACTTTATCGGCCCGTGTCGGGCAACTTTTCGACGATATTCGTTCATAATTACGAGTCTCGCGGTAACTTCCACTTCAGCGTCGCGATCGCGGATCGATCCGGCGCGGCTACGGCGAGGCGCGCGAGGAGAACGGCCGACTCCATCCTACTTTCGACGTCTGGGCTGTATTTCCACGCCGAATGCAACCTCTGGAGAGAGTCTGGGAGGAACGGATATTGGAATAGACGAAAATGGACTCACACTTGCGCTCAACCTCACACCGATCCCTCCCCGTAACCGTCCGCCGCCTTTCGCCGTTCCTACGATCCTCCCTTTTCTCTATTATATCCTCGCGATCTCTACCCGCCTTTCCACACCCTCCAACCCTCCCCATTCTCGCCTTCTTTTTTCTTGCTTTCCACGACGAGAACCTCCCCTGCCAACCGTTTTCTTCGCGCCATTTCTGCGGTTTCCGCGACGTCTACGCCCCACTCGCCATTGTTTCCCAGTCACCTCGATTTTTCTGTTGCTTCGCTACCGTTTACATTTCTTGCTCTCTCTCCATTGCTCTCCTCCACTACATTTTACAGATTACGTTATGTTTCGATTGTTCTGATCGTCCAGGCTTTTATCAAGCTGTTTTATGTTGTTTTATACACGCTTACACGCGCCACCAGGAAATATTACATACTAAGTTTAAGAAGTTCCAGGACCATCTCGTTTACAAGAAACCGTGCAATGCTATATCTCTTGTTTTATTCTATGTATCCTTAATAGCACAAAATATTGTATACGCATTCATATAATATTAAAAAGAGATTCAATCTTTTTCTAATATTCAAATATACATACAATATTTATTTTGGTAAGACTTATGTCACATATCGAAAGGAAGGGGGGTTCTAAAGTTCAGCCTTTATTTTATACTAAGTAACAAATATTTCTTTTTAAATATGCAGGAAATATCTATTTCATGTTACGAGGAAAATATTTTTTTCTAAATATTAAATGAATCTTTATTTCATATTAGAAGTAGAATATTTTTTCCTAATATACAGATGGGATACACGATATAATTTGAATTGTGTTCAGTGGTTTTATCCAGACCTAGGAAACTGATGCTCTCAGACGCGATGACTTAGCTTCCCCCACCCAACCGGCCAGCGCGAGGCCTGTCCCGCTCAGCGGGAAGCCTGTCCGGACCTGCTCCAGCCGATTCTATACGTCATCGACCCTCGGAGTACCAAGCGTCCGAGTCTGGTTGAATTCACGGTGTACAGTATACACGCAGTGTTTACTTGCGCTGTCTTTTCGCTCACTCTCTCTTTCTCTTTCTCTATCGCTCTCCCCCTCTCCCACTCTCTCTCTCTCTCCCTTTCTCTCGCGCTCAATTTTCGGTCCCTTATTTTATATAATAGAGAGATTAGAAATACAATATTTTTTCCTAATATACAGATAATCTTTATTCTTGTACATGTATACATTATGTTTATGAACAGCAGTTGATTCTGCCAATTGAGGTTCGAACGAGCGGCGATTTTCATAATGTTGAAATTCATTGAGCAATTTTTTGGCTAAAAACAGCGAATCAAGCTCCTTGCGGCTTTTTTCTTTTTTCGCGATTAAAACAACCGCCAGGGGGATGTCGGTTTCAGTCGATTCGGGAGATAAAATAAAATCTGCTGGAAGAATTAAGTGCCATCGGATAAGAAACGTTGGCAGAAACATATTGTTAGCAATGGGGATTACATTGAAGGTGACAAAATAGAAATTGATAAATCAATGGCACCTGTATTGTTTGACCGGATTCAAGTTGTATATTATACATATATGAAGTAAATTTATATTTTACTACAGCTTGTTGGAACTGAGGTAGAGAATTTTACGTTTAATTCCACGATTTTGTTGTAGTCGCTACATGTATAGCCTTCAGAGAAAAGATAGGCATCCAATAAATATATACTTTCTTATCTCTACTATGAAGTTCTGAATGTCAGCAACATTGATCGGAGTTTAACTTACGTTTCTTACATCACTGTTGCCGCGGCCACGTTCAAATAAACTGCAATTAAATAAATAAGAGAACGAAAGAGAAATTTCTATCCGGTCTTTCATTCGTTGTAATCGATGCTGAACATTTTTATTTTCCATAAAAGCTCGCAGTTCCCTTGTAGCGGGCAAGCATCATCACATAATTCTAGAACGTACACGGTGTGCAACAATGTTGCTTTGAGCACGGCAAAACAAATGCTGATATTCGACGTCGCATTCGACAAGACCGGTATAAAGCTAATTGAATTTCTTAGTTCTCTCACTGCGTGGTGGATAAACCGCTCGGCGGATCTGTCGTTTCCACAAAGAATCGTTGATTCTTGCTTGACTTTATCTTATCTCCGATTTCTCGTGAATATCATTATTTTATCCGGCCCTGCTAACAATTCGAATATTCGCGTGTACCCGGGACTTTCTTTCCACTTCGCGCACGATTAAAACGAATAAAAGTCTCGGAGTCCGCCGGCGCAGTACTTGTTAAGTACTCGTTTCCCGAGGATCACACGTCCTTCGCGTTTCTTCAGGAATGTTGAACATGCGCCTACACTCTCAGCCGAAGCGACATTCGCCAAAAACGCAAGTATAAACGTGCGCGCACCGGCAAGAAAGTAATAAGCGAACGATGTTTCTGTCTGCAAGTCAGCGTGTCCCTGCAACTTCATGCCAGAATGGACTTGATGCATGACGCACGTCCCAGCGAAATGTTTAATACTGCCTATTCAACCCCCTTTTGCGGCCAGAGGACTTGTACCCCTTCTGATAATTGCTACACGCTCCGTCGGTCACTCGTAAATACCGTCATACATCGACTCTTATCAAAATTCTTATCGTGCCCCTTCAATCTTCCCTGTGAAGTGAAACTTCTACTTCCTTTTGTGCCGGTGACAGTCACTGCAGATCTGGTTTCGATCTTCACTTATCAGAGCGTAATCATTCACAACGACAGATAAAATGAGCAAGATCACTGCTTCCTGCAGTTGATTGAGATGAAAAATTGAATTAAATATTTAATACATTTTACATGTCGAAAACAAAAGAATCTATATTATTAAATTCTGAAATGTCAGCCCAAATTCGGTAAACGGAAATGTACAATTGATTTGAAACCGTCGTTTCCACTTCGAATATATAAAATTCAATCGTCGAAGCTCAATCACAGAATCGACAAAATTTGTCGATGATAATAGTCGTTAAAAATTACTAGCAGATCGTTTTACATGTCAATAATACAAGAGATAATCCACACTATTATATTCTGAAATGTAATCCCAACGTTATGATGTGTAAAAAGCGAATGCATGAATTACAAAAATGACGTACCTCGAAGCTATTTAGACCATTGCAGACGGTACAGAAAGACGTTGGAATTGAATTATTTTTAACCATTCATCGGTATATTTCTTGTTAAACATTCTACATAAAACTGCTCGATAAATACGAGCCGCTTGTAAGAAGACCGACTGTTCGGACGGCACAAATCATTGCAGCGTTACACAAACGAACGAAGTTTCCCAAGGGAAAAGGAAAAGAGGCAACGTCTTTTAAAAACTCAACGAATCGGAGCGTCTAATTAATGAGAGGACTCTGCTCGGATAGCTACGATTTGTTTAATGTCGCTGGTTCGATTCAATTTCCCGTCGAATTAATTCGACTGGCTTTAAATGAACTTTAATTAAAGTCCTCTACCTCGGTCCAGTTAACTCGGGTGTATTTGGATGCCCTGCTCATTTCCGATATTCAAAAGTTTCGAGAAAAGTGGATTTTCCTCGTCGTCGGGGAGGTGCTTATATTAACGGGAAGACATGGAATCGACAGAAACCGAGGACAGCGTTAAATCGTCACTTTTTGCCGAGGAATAAATATACTTTCGGTAAACACATTTAAGTGTTTCTTTTATTACAATACTTAAAATATGCGATTAATTATATAAAAGTTTCACTTTGATAGAATTTCGTGCTCGTCGTCATTCGTGATTTTAACAGGTTTCTGTGTACACGCTCACCCCCATGAAATATAATATTAGTTTCGTGAAAACTAGTATAATTTCTGTGGAAACGAGCTGTTCTCGTGAAAAGAGGAATAATATTGGCTTTGGATAAACAGATTTTCGGAGAGGCGCAGGGATGAATGAAATAGCTCATCAAAAGCCCGAAGCGAAGATGTTCGCCTCTCTGTTAATAAATCGCAACGAGTCCCCTCGTTTCACTTGATTACTGTTTCTAATTGTCTATTTATTCTCATACTTCGGGTAGGCATTTTCTATTTCACCGACGACTTCCACCCCAGTTCTAATTACGTCGGAGTAATCGCCCCCTTCAGGCTTCCCTGCCGCTCACAAATCAAGTGGAGCGAAGAATATTACCGCAACTCCGCAGCGAGACAATTGTAAACTCGATACTCACGAGCTTGAGTATATTAACGCGAGAAACGCGAAACGAAACCGTAAAGAAACCAATTGAATCGAAGAACTTTCGATCTGAAGGTACTTTTTCATTTATCCAACACTTACTGTAAGGACATCGCATATGTATAAGAAGAGTGTGCGAAAATCATGATGATTCATGTTGGGAAGCAATACGTCAATAAGTGAAATTAGACAGACAAACTAAATAAGTGTGGGTTTGATTTGAAGAAGGAAGAACTAGATGTACCTATATGATACGCACAATATGCGAACAAATTCCAAGAATCTATTAATGAAACACAATTAAAAAATATTGATAAACGAAAACCGGACAT
>CM052321.1:8555472-8606517 GCA_028455615.1 Lasioglossum zephyrum | reverse complement strand
TCTTGCGAAAGTATATTTACAATTTCATTAATTGTGAAATACACAAAACTCTAGAACTGGTCATTTCACCGATCGTGTTACGTACAGTGAACGATTAGCCTTGTTCCACAAAGTTTTATATAACAAACTTCTAGACTATAATAGCATTTCTCGATCGGAACGTTTTATCAAATCTGAATCTTCGTCATCGCCGAAGAAATTGTTTGATCGAGAAGCGGTAAATTCGCCGCGCGTTTCTTATCTCTGCGAAACAGTCGAGCTATCGAAAGGAGTAGTTCGCGGTGGTATTCGGAAGATATCCTGAGTCTCGGTTCAAATTCCAATGGAAAGGCGATTTCCGCGGAAAAGTAGCGGTTCAGAAGCGACCGAGCGTCTTGCCAACGCGGTCCAGACATCAAAGCCTGCGCGCCGCGCCGCGTTGGCCAGTTCGGCTCGTCGATCCGGCGAAAATTCTTCCCATGGATCGATAGTTATATCCCCGGGAGACCGTCCGCTATGTAAATCCGCGT
This sequence comes from Lasioglossum zephyrum, assembly GCA_028455615.1. Taxonomy (NCBI): domain Eukaryota; kingdom Metazoa; phylum Arthropoda; class Insecta; order Hymenoptera; family Halictidae; genus Lasioglossum; species Lasioglossum zephyrum. Next base: position 8,606,008 of record CM052321.1, on the reverse strand, counting down.
GTTTACGTCCGGGGCCAAGTACCAACGGGTTTTCCAGCTTTCAGGGGAAATTACAAGCGGAGAACGTGTTCGTTTGTCAAACGCGAAGATACACGTCGAAAACGGAGCCGGGGAGAGGTCTCTGGCCGTGTGGCCGAGCCTCGGGAACACGCCGGACTACGAAATGGACGGTGGAATAACCACTGGTTCGGTTCCATCAATTTGTCGAATAAATTCGTACCCCGGCAATTTCCTCTGTTTCCATTACCCTCGTCGGTTATCGACGGGAGTAAATATAGTCGGGAAGAGGTGGCTGCCACATCGGGCAGTGGCGGGGCACGCGGCGAATTACAAAACTTGCCGGGGCTTTCGACTCCGCTCCCGTTGATAAAACCGTAATAAAGACGGAATTTGACATCGCAAATTTGACACCGGATACGCGCACGGACCGTTCTTCTGGCTAATGCGATTAATGAACGCGAGCCAATTTCGTTCCGCTGGAAAATCAGTGCCCCGAACCCGATCTTGACCGGCGAACTTCCGATTCCGCTCGGAGAACCTTTCCAGTCCATCTGAACATTTTCTACGCTGAACTAGCTTCCGGAACTCGATGGAATATCGCACGAACAGTTCCGACCGATTTTACGGTTTCGTTGGAAACAGATATTCTCGGCTTTCATCTTCGAAAAATAGATTTCTTTCTCCCCGCATTCTCATAGAGTGTACCAAGAATGCCATTCGGGATTTTCTCGCTTGCGAAAAGCTGCTGCGCGACATTTAATAGCGACAAAAAATGACGGGACAATCAACTAAAAAACAGGAAAACGGTAAAATTCTCCGCTTCGCTCCATTTCGTTTCCCTCAGGTGAAAATCAGTGGCGAAGGAAACTTGAGGAAAAGAGGGCTGCAAAAAGGGCACGGAAAGGCTGAAGTAAACGGAGTCATGCGACGCGGAGGAAGGGAAGATGATCCCGCAGCGTTACGAAGTATCTCGTTCTCGTTAAAATAATGAAACGGCGCGGTCAAAATGGAGGCAGCCCTGTCGCCAGGATTTTTCACGCGGACGTGCCTGTCGCCGCGGCCTCGAAAGTCGAGCAGCGGGAAACAAAATATTTTAAGAGGAGACCGACCAGCGGAAAATAACGAGGCGACCAGAAAAATAGAGGGGTGAAATTACGGCTGCGAGGGAACCGTTCACTTCCTCTTTGCCTTTTACTCCCTCTTCATATCCCTCGTATTCTCTCTCTCTCTCTCTCTCCCTGCCCTCATCCCTCGTGCATCTCGTTTTCACTCGTGATAATGTTCCGTGGAACGGGCATCATACGTGCCTTCATCCTTTCGGGACGCGAAGCCGCCGTAATTGATATTATTATCGTCGTTTCGAAAACGCGACTCGCTCCAGTCACGCCGGAGAAGAGTTACCGTCCGCGTCATTGTTCGAGAATAAGGGACGCGAAACATAAAGGCAGCCTACCAACGAGCTTATAAACCCGGCTTAACGTACCCTCCCCTATCACCGAGAGTTCTCCTTTTTCATCCGTCGAGTGGATGGAATCAACGTTACCCGAGCCGGTTGATCGAAAATTTTTTCTTTCGCTGCGATAAGCCAGTCTCTTTGGGATTGTCTGCTGCTCGGCTAGATTCGGAACAAGCTTCCGCTGAATATTTTAGCGGCCCCGCGTTTTCAATGCTTTCGCTACATTCTCCGTCTACGAACCAACCCGTCACCGCGGTTTCTTCAATTGCCAATGGATTTATAATGCAGCTCTAATTTTGGGCTCCCATGGAAATCACCAACACAAATTTCCCCGACACGGTTTTCACCAGCAACGTTTCACCGACACCAGGTTTGACCGACGACTACATTGGCCGACAACGAACCTAAAATCGTTGTCGTCAAATTCGTGTCGATCAATATCGCTGTCGGCCAAAGTGGTTGTCGGTGAAAACCGTGTCGGGGAAATTTGTGTCGGTGATTTCCATGGAACCCCTAATTTTGACGCGCAACTTTTTCATTATGTTATTTGAATAGGTCAATATTAGGCGCAACCGGTGTGTAAGGAGAACTTCATTCCTCTCGGGGTCGTCTGAAACGGAGCGAAGCCACTCGATAACCGAACCACGCTATTCCGCGGGGTTGCGTGCCCTCCGTCGCGCCACCGCACCCCGCTGTTCCGCATTTCCGGCCACGCCGCGAGTTTCACCCACGGGTTCATGCTTTTTATTACTCTCGTCCCATTTCTTCCAGCAGGTAACCATAACGGAGCTCTTTCTCCGGCTGTTACACGGTTCCCCGGTACCCTCCTCTCGGCTTTTTATCGATGTGCCGTGACATCGGCCGCTCGTTGTCGCATGCCTACCGCGTGGCCCGTTTCGTTTTCCACCGTCGCGTCTCGTCGTGCATGCACGCACACGCGTACACGCACCCGGATAGGTAGGTATGTACATAGAAGCACGCAAGCACACAGAAAATCGAGGCTCGTCGTCCGTTCTCCCGTTTTCTCGGTGTTTCCGCCGCTGAATGAGCGAGGCCATGGGTGGAGGAGAAAGCCGAGAGTAGGAAGAAGGAGGGTAGAAAGAGAGGCGGCGAACAGACTCGGTGGAAAATAGTCACGTTGCGGTTAATTTCGAGCCACATTTTCTCTGTCCCTCGGCCTTCGTACTCCTATCCCATCCTCCCTACCCGCTCGGCGCTTTATACTCTCTCTCTCTCTTTCTTTCTATTCCCTGTACAGGCTCCTCCTTTGCCATTTCACCCTCTCTTCCTCCAGCCGACTTCTACTCTTAACGCTAGCGCTGCTGCTCCTGTTCTTTTTCTTCCACGGCATTTTTTTTTTACCCCCGTTTCCTTTCCCCCCTCTCTTTCTTCGTTCCTCCTCTCTCCTTTCATTTTCGTATCTGCGTGCCGCGTCTGTCTCCTCGTGATTTAATGGCCGGAAGCGTAATTACTTATGCCGACGCGAGGCAGATAGCAGAGACTCCGCCCGCTTTGCCGAATAGACGGCCAGAGAGAGAGAGAGAGAGAGAGAGAGGAATCGGCGAGCGAGTGTTTGTCTACGCGCGTGCACGTGCGAGAACCGTACGGCCGCAATCAGTGCAGAAGGGGCCATTGTCAGTTACGGGGACGCCTCCGGCCAATCGATTATCGCTCGGATCGAGTCCTGGCATATGCGTTGAGATAAAGCACCGGCTCAGGACAATGGACAAACACGGACGGGAACCCCGCCACGGAGGAGGAACCATCGCTCCGCCCTCGCCGTCGCTATCTTAAGGAAAATTAATGCGAGACGCGACCGCGAAATTGGCGACAACCTCCCGGAAATTGCGAGCCGATTGTCCCGATCCTGCGTCCCCGCGAATTCGCCGAGATATCCCGCTGAACTCGCGCGCCGATGCGCATTCGACTGCCAATAGCTTTACGGGACCCATGAACCCTCGGCCCACTCGAGAACTATGTCGTGTCGCAGGTTTCCTCATCCGGACTACGTCGACGGACAAATTCGTCGTCTTACATCGAAAGAAAACGCAAGGTTAAATGTGTTTAACACTTATCCGTCCCTCGTATCAATTTGACATAGTTTTCCAGAATTAATGTTCTGTTATTCGTTAGCAAATTCTCCCGAAACTTCGGTGACATTTTTTTTAATGCAAAACACTCATGAATTTCAATAAAAACAATATCGATAAATAACTGTTTACTTTGTTATTTCATCGATCTTTTATCACCGTGTCAATTTGACACCGAGGCTTCAATTCGTGTTAATTATATAACGTCCCTTATTAATGTTCTAATACTATTAATTTACTCGTGTTAAGATTGCAACGATGCATCCACGAAGAATTATTCGACAAATTTCTTTGGGTATATGTTGGAAAAATAAATGGCTAAAACATTTGATAGACACACTTTTGGTTTTTTTTGTGAAATACTGTAAAATAGTTACCGATAGTGGTTCGTGTACCTAGCGTTAGCCGGGATCAATTGTTGCAAAGTTGAGAGCTGATTCTCCGGGAATAACTGTGTATCAGATATTTGCAGTTCGGATAACGAAAATAATAGAATTTGTTAGACAGCGTACGTTGTGCGCGCAGCTCCCGCGGCTAAAAGTGCGCGCGTTTCACCCTCTGCAACCCCCGCGGCGTCGATTAATGCGAACAATCACGACTTTTCACCGTTCCGACCACGCGGGCATCGCGTAAATACATTTCGCCGAACTATTGTCCCACCATTGTTCATTTTCTCATCGACGTGTTTTTGATCCGTGCTGGATTTGAGCCTTTCCAATAGCTGGGGAGAACCACGGGCATTCTCCGTGCGATATCTTTTCATTTTCATATCTTTTTTCTTTTTTTTTTATTAAAACTCCGCTGAACTATTTTCGCCGGTGGCGCGGCGCACTGGTTTTGTGTGCTTCCGGAGTTCGGGGTCTGCTTGAACAGCTCGCTTGGAAAACCCGATAACGCCCGGGAAAAATGTTTTCCCTCCGGATTAATGTTCATTGATTCATGTTCCCGGCGAGAAAGCGCTTCGAGGAACCGAGATTTCGAGTTATCGCGGACCGTTCTGCGTTTCGGTGCCAATTTTCGACTCGCCGCGCCGCTTCAAGGAACGGCTCTCGCGTTTTCCACTGAACAGCGATTTCGCGAATTTTTCTGCGAACACAGTCTCCAAAATTTACGAACAACCTGTAATTATTTCGCGTTCGTGCTTCGAAGAACACGCCATACGTGTGAAGGTGAAATTAAATACATTTAAAAACGCTATAAAATTTGCTTATGAAGGGTACAAGCATTTTCAGTATACATATTGTATTATTTCGTATTCATCCATGTTTCGAGGAACATGTCGGCATACGTCTGTCATTGTATGTTGTCTATTCAACACAGATCAATTTTCATAGTCTAATTATTTTATATAGAATTTACAGCACGAGTCCAGTTTCGCATTTTATTTTTCATGTACTTCTGCCACACCATTGTAGCCAAAGAATTTTTTCATTCCAATTTCGCAGTTGCTTCAACTGCAATAATGTTATGCATTTCTCAAATAGTTTCGGCAGTTCACACAATTTGATCAGACTTAAAAACAATTGGTTTACATGTATATTTTGATTACGCTGTGTTGTAGATGGCCAGCAAATAACATCAGCTGAATACTCGTATAAAATATAAATGCATATTTCACCGAAAAGGAGGTCAGCGCATCATTTCGTTTTACGCAATATAATATCCGCGGTGTAATTACGGAAATGAATATTTTATTCCAGCGAACGAGTAACTCTCGCATTATTTTTCGCTTCGAGAGAGTGATACAGAGAACCAAAAGATAATAATTCAACAAATTATATAAGAAAACGATAGAACAGAAAATTACGTAAGAAACATAATCTCTCGAGATTCGCAGAAACGTAACGTTCAAACAGTTTTTGGATCGACCGTATAAAATACGTAAGCATTTCCGACATAAACTCCGTCTTCCAATTACGCGGCTGACAAGAACCAGTGACCGAGCAAATCCAACATTTTTGTAACGATTCCAGCCGCGGAGTCGACCGTCCAAACAGGTCGCTGAAAAACTGTGCGGCGTGGAACCGCGCGGTAACCCGAAATCCTTGTTAATCGGCGAAAAGTTTCGCTAAACAAATTTGCAGGAGCGTACCCGCGCCGGCAAGCAAACCCCTCATTTGTTCCCGCTAGCCCAATTACCGTTTCCAGCAATCCTGGGTCTCCGCTGGTACCAAGAAGAGCATTTCGGCGTGGCTTTCCGCCCCAGCCCCGGTTCTGGCATGCAAGAAATCCGGCTCACATACTCGCTCCGGCTACGTTCAACCACGTTCAACCAGCGTGACCAGAAAAACCAGCGCTGGTCGCAAGAAACGGGCGGAGACCGTGTGTCCTGGGCATAGCGGATCGGTTTTCCGCGGTTTTCCGTTTTCCCCGAATATCAGGCGTCTACTTTGCCATGCGTAGCGCGCGCACGGCAATCCTCTTTCTCTTTCTCTCTCTCTCTCTCTCCGTCCCTCTTCTCGCACGCGAGACGGTCCTTGCGCCGAAAAATTTCTCCGCAAGCACGACCATGCGGAAAATCGAACCGGAATCCCACGGACTCGCACAATCTACAGCTCAAATGGCCCGGAACGATGGAAATTTTCGCGGTTATTGATTTCCCCGGGTACAGGTGCGCGAGTGTACACGTAATCTGGAAAGAGGGGGGGGCGGGCTCTGTCGAGGGGGTAGCTGGGGGATACTGTGAAAAAAAGGGGCCGACGAAAACAAGATGGAAAGAAAAATTCAAAAATGCAATTTTATCATCCGCCCCATCCTGTGCTTCTCTCCTCTTCATCCTTTACTGCGTCGGTTGGCTTCTCCCTCGCCCCCGTCCGCAATTATTGACGCACGAGGGAACGATGACGGATAGACGACAAAATGTCGGCCGTTTTCGAACGAGGGAAAAATCGGTTCTTTATTTATGGCACGGCGAGACGAAGCACGGAGACGGAAAAGTCGGAACGGCCGACAGATTGTGTTCTCAAATGGGTTCCGAAGCGGATACATAATTGAACAATGGCTCCGTTCACCCCGGCGTTTTCATAAACATTTCTTTTTTTTTTTCTCCGTCGAGGAAGCTTCCACGGACAATGGGCGGGGACAGTCCTGTTTGTAGCATGCGGCTGTGCGGACCGGCTAGCATAGTTTATGCCAAGTGGATAGAATCTGGAATGCAAGTTGCAAATAAGGGCGCGGGTATTATTTTCCTGGAAACTGAATAATTAGGAGTTTACACGCCTCATTGTTTCTTCGAGCTTGCTTGGCATAAAACGCTGCAAATTATACAATTGTGTCAATGTTCGTTCGCATGAATGATTTTAGAATGTTGCGAAGAGAATGACATATGCATTGTTGAGGAAGTAATAAATTAGGCTGGGAATTTTTATATGGGATACAAATTGTTTACATTCACTGCAAGACCTACATGGACCAGAGTAAATTGTTTTTCTTAATTAAAAATAATAGAATCCTTTCGTCTTTGATCTAGCTTTGCTTCTAGTGATAGTGGTATTAATTGAATTCAATATTAAGTTTTCACTACGATTCTGACGTCACAGGATGATTCAAGTAGTTCGCCGTTGTATAGCGGGCAACATCGGCGCAACGGTTCCTGTACAGCAATCCCAGTGGTTCTTGAGCGCGGCAAAACGTGTTTCTCGATTCGATTGCGATCCACTCTCGAAATTAAGGCAATGCGTTCGGCTTTGCTCGGTTTTTTCAATTTTTATTCAGCCCGGTGTTTCCGCGGGGATTTGAATTACACGATCGAAGCCGCGTAATCTGCTAGCAACGCGAGCTATCGCGATGAAAATTAATTCGCGGCAATTCATCGGAGATTCCCTGATCCCCTGATCAAACAATCCCGCGGAATATTGGGAGTTTCGAGCGGTGATTTTTAAAAATCCCATTCGTACCGCGTCCGATTCGATTCGTCGAAAAATGCCGGAATTTCCTGGCGAATAGGTGCATATCGAAACCTACTTTACCACGTTGAATGACAAGTACGGTTTCCCCTCCGATTTCCACTTCGATCGGAAATTTTCACTCGACGCATTTAAAAGCACGAACCTTTCGAAACACAAACGGAAGATAATATTTTTCCACCGGGTCTCGTGTTACATTCTATCCGCACTATTATTACACGGTATTGACCAACTCAAATCTACCATGCATATTTCAATAGTTCCCGTTGGTAAATGGTAATGGTAAATACAAAACTGTTTTTTCGCTGACCGAAAACATTCCGGAGTTATTCAACGACCAACAACGGATGCGTTATTTATGTCTCGTTTGTTTAACGAAACAGCCGATTAGCATGCCGAGTTAATCAACATTTACTAGACCATTGTGGCATGGTTCCCGATTAAAATCACACTAAATACGATATATACGAGGTCAATAATTAATCGTGTGAGGAAGACGGACGGCGTTACTGAGGGAACTTGGCATTACTACATATAGTATACTGTCATCAATTAAACGACGCCATACTAAATTTCATACTGATCGATAGTTCAGTTTTGATTTGACAGAAATTTGTATGAAACGTATTTGGTGGTTTTCAATGCAATCACGGTAACGCACCAACTCACACATACCCAACAAAAGAAATTCGAAACCGTTGAAAAATTTTTAAAATTAAAGATTTTAATACATGATAAAATACATGATACAATTTTTATTTCGCATAAAAATCCGCAGATTCTAAATTTTCATTACTGGCAATGATAAACAATTTAAAGATTACGACCTTCACCTTTTTTTGCTGTTGCGACCAATAAATATTTAAAAAATATTATTCACACATTAGCTAGTAAACTAATCCTTCTAACGCCGAAGAAAAACTCAAACCGTCGATTTTAATTTTGAAAAAATCATTCGTTTTTAAAAGGTGTACGAATAGCAGAGTAGGGCACCAATCAAATGATATTTAAACATGACTAATAGTCTGATTTTTTGTCAAAGTAAAATAGTCATCAGTTATTCATAACTAAATACATGGCACTTGTTTTTTAGTCACTTCATTTTAATATAAGCGTGGTTTTTAAAAAGTTTTTTATATATTTTTTTCAATTATTAGTTGATTTGAGCCCTACTCTGACGAATACATTGTACACTCACTGCAAATGATTTTCAGTGAAATTTTTCCCTGCCATCTCCCTGTCTAGCATGGAAGAACGAGAGAAACTCGAGCCCTCTGGAATTTCGCAAGCCTTAATTATTTAATTACCGGTATATCGGCGGGGGCTACTTGAGAGATAGGGGGCGATGTGGTAAAAACGTGTAAAACGATCGCATCTCTCGAGTGGTATCGGTCGATAATTGGCACGACGAGCAAGAGGCCACCGAGTCCGAAAAAAAGCGTGTCGCCAATGAGAACTTCTTCATTTTTGTCTTCTCTATCTCGACGCGCGCGGAGTCGGCCCGGAGAAAATCGCTTGGCGTACCAATTAAAACGCCGCGAGGAGCCCGCCGCGAGAGACAAAAGGGCGAAGTTTCGCAAATTGCTTTTGGCCGCACCGCGAAAAAAGCTCTCGAGCTTCCTCGCGGACTCGACCGTTCCTTCGATTGTCATGTTTCACTCTCTGTAGGAGAATAATGGCTCCCCCGGGGCTTGAACAGCTAAAATTAATATTTGAAAGAAGCCTTAATTTTACGTACCATGATAACGGGAAATCCGAGTACCGCGGTCAAAGAATATACGAGACGTGGACTTGAAGGTACGCGGGTATTATTGATAACAGTTATTTGTCTAAGTTTTCGCGAAAGTTCAACATTGTCACGGAAGGTCGCCATTTTTATCGTGTGAAACCGTGCTGCGGTTTTTTATGCACTTTAAATTAAACCTTTCTTTGATGCAATCATGAAAACGCTGCGTTTACATGAATACCATTTTTTCTACCGAAATAATTCGTTTAGTGGTGAAGTTTAAAATGGATGTTTATCAATCTCGCTGTTGAAAAGTTTTTGTGACTTTTTTGTCTGGTATCATCTGCACCGACAGTTCATATGCGGCGCGGATGTTGATAATCTTATCAGCTTTTTTGTGAACAGTTCGAAACTTTTCCAAAGCGCGGCTTTTTATTTCGTTTAAGCGAATGGAAAGAGGATTGTGTATAATATCGGCAAATCGGATTAAATGATGAGAATATATGTGTGTTTGAACGGACAGCTCGCGGTGTTGAACCAATGGTAAATGCTTGAATTATGATTAATGGAAATTAGTGATTCCTGGCGTTTGCCGGATCGAGAAGCATTTCAATTTCGAATTAATATGTCGAATTGGATTTTTCTCCTATTCAATACTAAACCAACCGAGCTCTAAAAGAAGCCGATACGCGATGTGCGGTTCATATCAAAGTATCTCCGCTATTAAATAATAAATTAAAGCATCTTTACAATTTCAATAATTGTCAAATAAAATCTCTAAAATGGGTCATTTGATCCATCGTGATAGGTGTAGTGTTAAACTTTACTTGCAACATTATTTACAGAATAACAATCCATGATGCGAATTACTAAAAATAGTATTCCTTTCTCTACAGGTCCGTAGATATTTTGTATTGAAATTTCGAAAATTTGATAGGCTTTTATCAACCGAATGATGATATTTCCAAGTTGGCATCTCAGGCGAGTTAAGGAGCAGAATGAGCACCAAGTCGAACGGAACAAGAAGCTAAGCTTCCGATTCTGTACTTCGCTGTATTAATACATTGCACACGACCGATCGACTCCGCAATTTTCCACCGTTCCGAGCGATTTAATTAACTAACTCGTGGAACCGTGTAAGACAGCAGCACGGGAAACTGTCGCGAACAATGGCAGCGCGTGATCGAAAGCGACTTTAAATCAAATTCCTGTTGGAAGGTGTAGCAGGTTGATGGTAGGTTTCGCAAAGACGAAGGCAGCTTGCCAGGCTCCATCGAAAGGAAACGATGATTATCCACAGTTTCTTCGAAAGTATCAATGTTGTATGGGAAGACGACGAAGGAAGTGAAAGCGGGGCAGTAGCATATGAAAACGACGACGAGGAGGGGAGGGGCAGGACATTTCGACAGACCTGGGCCAGATTCTGAATCAAATTTCGACGTGGTGACGAGAACGGCAGCTTGCCAACCGAGCCATTAAGGACATATTCTCTTATTTACACAATCAGTTTCTACGATTGTGGAAGAATTGTTGTGAAATACCTCGTAAAAGTTTGAGAACGCAAAGGACCAATGAAAGCTCGAATTCGTTGATTTGAAGATTCGCTTCGTAGGATCTTCGGGGAAAGTTCAGTTGGAATCGTAACCCCGATGGCGGTTTGTATATTTAATGAGGGGTTGAAACCCCTCTTAGACACGATGAGAGTTATGGGCTTAACCATTAGGAGGCAGAGCCATTCGTAAATTCTGCAAAGGAATGGAGGAGAGCAGGTCAACCCGTCCGATGTCTCTGAAGGGACCACAGCTTCCAAAAAATTGGAAAGACGCTGGATCAAACATCAAAAGGGCCAATCATCGCTGATTAAATATATGCGCAATTTTTTATTTACGTTACTGGATATAATTAATTCTCGTCAAAGTAAAATAAGTGTCTCTAAATATTAAAAATATCAAATGACGGAATGTTTCCTTTGGTTTAAAAAAGGGGAGTCTTAAATTTATTTGAAAGATGGAAACGTTCCGCCACGAGGAAACGGGAATTCCTCGATGCAAGTTCTGTTCGCCGTATGAAAATGATCTTCCCAGTGCTCCCCAGATCGTGGATAATGAAAGTGGGACACGCCGGGTGCTCGCTGAATCGTTCATGTTAATTCCGTTACGTTTTCCGGTCTCCTCTTAACCCTTCGCGAATTAATGCTGTCCGGGGAAAGTATTGCACCGGATGAAACCGCGGCGCAGCGTGCCGGCGGAATATGCAAATTAATCTATGAATTTTTCCGCGCGGTCGCCATCGAGTTTGGACTACGGATTTGGGTCATCGATAAATTGCTTTGACCTAATAAGGAAAATCCGCTATCAGGATGATACACTGTAAACAAGAATGATGGGCGTCCAGGTTGATCCACCTGAACGGGTGAATCGCGAAAGATTAATGCCGATAATTGTCCTGGTGGAAAATGTAGAATTTTTATGGAAAATTCATCGAGAAACTATCAGATGATGATATCAGTTAAATTTTATAGAATACAGCATTATTAATCAATTAGTAGATGATTGCATAAGTTCGTACCCGATTTGAAAATAAAATTTAATGGTTAAATTTTAAAGAATATAACTCTATTAATCAATTATAAAGTCACTATTCTCTTCTAATTGTAAAACATTTATACGTTTCTTAATTTTAATTCCACCAATTTTTAACCGAATCTTTAAAATTTAACCATTATATTTTATTTTCTAATCGAATATGAACTTATGCAATCATCTGATATACATATAGTCTTTTCTACAATTACATTAAATCTGATATCAATAGGATTTTCAGGATTCATTAAAATTAGTTCAAGGCCACCGACGATCTGAATTTCTTCTTTACGATAAGGCGCCCTAAATGATTATTCGTCTGAAGCCTACGAAAATACAGACGAACGGTTTCGAATATAAAAATGTCTCTTAAAGAGACGAGGTGGTAGCCGACGAACGTTAACCTGAAATTTATGGTTCATTAGAAAAGGGTAGTCGACGGGGATGAAAGGTATAAACCGTACCGGAAAAGGGATCCTCCGGGGGGGGGGGGGGGGGGTGTAAAGAGCCGGTAAATCTTAAATTAAAAATACAGGTACGATATGGGATACGCGTTGAAGAAAATCCTATTAACGAAATAATATAAAAAGAAATAATACATAAACCTTGGAGAGGCGACGAAAAAATATAAAAATTCTTTCATACGCATACGACGACTTTTACTTGGAATGAAAGGTTCGTAAAAAAGAAAGTCCCCTCTGTAGATCTTACAATCTTCATTTCAAAAGCAATTTCATCCCTTATTTTCCCACCGAAAAAAATGTGATTTTCTAAAGTTTTATGTAAGTAGATTTTATATACTGCGGAAGATTGTAGCGAGGCAACAACGCGGAGATATTGTACTGAGATTTTTACGGTTCACCTAACGAGGGTTCTTTCACCCTAATACCTGCATAATTTATTAATTGACATTCACGCGAAATAACTTCGCACCTTTCCGTGCCAGTGCGCTGGTTATATAAAGATGCATTTTGTTATTTACAGTAATTTTATAGTCTATTCATAGTACAGGTAAATTTTGTATCCATGAATTTTTAACAAGATGTTAATTTATTCTTCGGTTAGTGATTTCCATTCCCCTATTTAAAGTTATGCAATAGCACGTAACAGTACAATTTTCAGAACGAACGTACATTGTAAGCACGGTAAAATAGAAAGGCTAGATTGTATTGTTATTTTTAGCTAAATAATTGGTGGAAATAATTACGATGTTATCTTTTAATCATGTGAATGTTTCAGTCTCCTACGAAAATTGCATATTAAATATGTATCCAACAAAATTTTTACAGTACTTCCAGTTTATATAACAAGAGTGGTTACAACATGCTACTTGCATAACCAGCACGCAAATTTCTAATTTGAAGAAAGGTTAGTTGCGAAAATACGTATAACCAAACGGAAACTGCAAACGAAAGTGGTGAGACGAAAATCAAAATATTCATCACTTATGAGAAAAATGAGTAGATGTAATTGAAACAGTACATTAGAAGAATTGAAAAAAAACTGTTACATTATTTTCAATCTGTTAAGTATATTAAGAATTCACTCTAGTTTGTTACGATTCAGGTAGACAATTTTTATTCTGCATAAAGATGATCCTATTATTTCGAAAAATTGATTTTCAATGTAGCTGAACATTTATCGGGAAAATTGATGATGGTAACGCATGCTCGTAAATTTATGCAAGTGGCTGTAATAATTGGACCAGCCCCTGTATCTCACGTTACAAACTATGATGGCTCCCGTGCGACCTTAAATATGAGAAACTACGATGGATCATCTCGTGCAAGATTCCAACTGTTTAATCAAAATGGATAATAGAACAGGAGGAACAAGTATATTGAACCCACTTTACACACAGGATAGGTTCGTAAATCCTGCAACAGGGGTTTCAATTCTCCGAGCGCAAACTCAGGTAGGTACGAGGATTCCAAGCGATTGAGCTCGCGAGTTCAGTTCTTCGATTGATCCCGACGCGGCGTCTATCCTCGGCCAGCTAGCAAGAACACCTTTAAGCGAACCTTAAAACCTCCCAGACACAGGGGAACGGTGGAGGTTCCAGGAGACTAACGGTAATTTCGCGAAGCAAAGACTGCGAAGTTCGCCGGAAAGGAGATCTCCCGGGACAGAGAAATTCTTAGGCGGATGGAGTCCCGCATAGCTCGGCTTCCGATGATTCCTTTAAACTTTTTCTCGTTTTCCCGATGCGAGGCTGCTTTTCCAGATCCCCGGCACGTCGTGTCGTCATTGCGTCGCGTCGTCGTCGTCGTCGGGCCGAGTCGAGCCAAGGCGGGCCAAGGCGGGCCGAGCAATGCCGCCGCGTGCGCCGGATCGCTTCTCCGACGGAATCACGAACGTGGGAATTGCGCCGCGAGATTTGCATCGCATCGCCGATAATGCGAAAGCCTCTCGCTTTTGTTTCCACAGATGAAACGCTGCTTTCCCTACCCGCTGCGCCGTGCAACTTTAACGTTACTACCCCAATCTTCTACTTTCGGAAACTTCTGCTTCCCATTCAGACTATTTCACCGACGAGAAAGGTAAATGCGCCTATTCGCGACCGACCTCTTATTGCCGACGAACCTTCTCGTTTCTATTCGTTCAAGACGCTGCTCGGTCAAATTTCCGAACAAATATCGACGCTTAACCCTTCTCCTGCCAAAAGGTGAATGCTCTAATTTAATAATTTCATGTGGTTTAACTATGGCAAAAATCGCTAAATTAAAATTTTATTTACTTTCCCGCCCTGCTTATTCCTCAGATCTAGTCCCTTCTGATTTTCACCTATTGTTGAATCGCGTGTTATGGTGTCGAGCGACGAGTGCGTATCTTGTGTTTTTATATTGATTCCCCGAAGTCGGAAGACTGGGCGAGAGCGCGTTTGTTTACGTTTTTCTGTGTACGTATGAGCGCGTAGCGGGCGAAGCGTCCGAAGACGCAGTCTTTAGTCGATTGTTAGCCCTGGGCTCATTAGCACGTCATTGTATTGTAAAAATCCTCTTTCTTTAATAAACATTAATAATCCCGTTATTTTTTGTGGTTCTACTTGAACACCTATTTTGAAAATTGAAAAAATGTATTGGCTCGTTGATTTTGCGTCAACAGATGAATTTATAGGCGCAGTAAACAGCTACTTCAGACCTTCAAGAAACGTACTGTCGAAATGGTACAAGATCACTGGAGCATCGCCGGATGAAGTTCATCGAAGTTCAAGGTGATTATATCGAAAAATAAAAAGAAATTAAAACTCCAAACTGCATGTTTATATTCTTAAGCCGCGAACTTTTCAAACCGACCTCGAATTTTCCCTAAAAATGAGAATGCAAAAGAACCGTGTAAATCTGAGCAGATACCAGCCCTCCACGGGGCCTCCGGTTTTTCTCCGTTGACTCCGTCGACTCTCCCAGCCAAAATCCTTTTAATTAAGGACTTAAACCTTTACAGCGTCGCAGGACGCCACCCGCGCGAAGCTAAAACCTCCGTAATCCTCTTGTAATTGGAAACCCGAGTAGCTCCATTCAACGGCGCGTTATTCCAATGAGGACAACTAATATGCATACGAAGCGTCCCGAATGGTGATCGATCGACTATGGATAAGACTCGATGGGCTATCCCCGATCGTTGTTGCTCCCTTGACACACGATGCATTCAACAGATACAATCCGCGTCGGTAATATTCGACAGAGAGAGAGAGAGAGAGCTGGTTGCGACCTACGTTCGGCCCGTCCGCATATCTAAGGGTGCACACGTCACCCGTGGAACGCGTTTAGGATGCAGCCGCGAATTAAACTGATTTACAGCCGGCGTAATGGTGAATTTTACGCGAGCATAAACTCGAAGGCCCCCGTTCAAGCAGGACGATCATGTTTAAACCGCGCTTTACGCGACGAATATCGTAAAGCCGGGTCCTGGGGGCCCGACGAGGAAAGAACTGCGCGTCGGATGGCCGATCATAAATCTAGGATGGAGATCGCGAACGGTGTTAAAGCTCCAGGGGAAAATGGGTCGCCGAAAGGGGGACGTTCTTCTTCGTAAATTGCCGCTCGATCAACTTTGATGCGAGCTTCGGTAATGGGGATCGATTTAGTAACGTTTCGTCCTGCACCACCGCTGCCGGTCCGCTCGTTAACATTACTTTCATATTCCATTATCGCGATCGACCCGGAACGACGTCAGATCCTTCGAAAAATGTACAACACGTTCGCCGAGTGTGTACACACAGTCTCAACGGATCACTTCGAGTTCACTCGTTTTCGATCGTGCAGCGTTACAGAAGATGTAGAGCATCTCCGATACTAAATAAGTTCTTATGTACACTTCCGACGATTACCGGACGATAAGAACGTCTGGAATAGGGTAATGTCCTTTTATGGTTATTCTAAGCAGCGTTCGAGGCGTGTATCGAGGCTTAATAGACAGCGGTTACGGTATAACAGATGAGGGCAGTGGATTAGAATGATTGGTTTCGTATTTCTACAACGTAATAAATGTGCAATCTTACACGAACAAAATTTACAAAACGCTTTTCTTAGTTTTTCTTCTTAATTTTCTATTGCAATTAGCCGTGTAGGCAGTGGATTCGTCTATTCGCTATAACTAGAATGATTGGTCTCCTCTTTCAAGATCTTAATAAATGTGCAATGTTACACGAAAAAATTTACAAAACACTTTTCTTAGTTTTTCTTCTTAATTTTCTGTTATAGTAGGCCGCGTAAACCGATGACAGACGGTTATAGATTCAGCCCGAGGAATGTTGAGTGTTGTAATTCGTCGCGTCTTTGAAATTTCGCGTGATAAGGTGCGAAACAGTCAGGGAGGCTCGTCTTCTCGTATTTATAAGTGGTTAGCTGGTCGTCGTTTTGCTGTTCTGTCGCCGGCGGCGCGGCATCCGGGTGTTTTATGGTGGAGTCGTCAAGCCACGGTGGCCATAAAGAATTAACGAAATTTCGGAACCAGGAACGCACGGATATTGCGGCTGCTACGAGTGAATTTTCCGTACTATTACGTATGGAAAATGCACAAGATCACAGATGTTACAGGAGACAGTAAAATACTGCTGTAAAAATCCGTTTATTGCTTCGACAGTCGAACAACACTTTGCCTGGCACCTCTCTATAACATTGTATAAAATCGGTATTTATCTATGAATAATCGTTGGATTGAAACTCCTATTCAACGAATTGTACAGATATACAATGTCGGGTTGGTTTCTTGGGGGTTTCTTGCTCGCCGTAAAAGCGTCCATTTTACTGCGTTTTAATCAGTGGCGGCCGCCGTCACCTGGCATTTATAGGAACTGTTAGAGCGCCGCTATTCATCAGATTTCTAGGTAGCTGGTCATTCTCCCTAAGACACTGTGCGCCGCGCAGTCTCCATAAACGCGACGCGCGCTCGTTAATATGGTACAAGTAAAGGAGGGGACGGTAAAAGCTTTTATTAAAGAGAAAACCTAGAAATTTTCGGATGAAACCAAGTAGCGCCGCGACCGGGTCGTGTTTCCCTTCGTAACCGGTGAAAGCATCGTCCAATGTGTACAATGTTCCCGGTGTGTCCCCATTCATCCGAAAGGTGTATCCCCACCATGTACAGAGACAAAAAGATCGTGGAGGGTGTTAGTCGTGCGGGGTGGTCCTCGCGAGACATTTAGCGGGGCAGTGTGCCAGACATTATTAAAATAGAGCGGCAGCGGTCGTTCTCGAAGACGGAACGAAAGAGAAAGGGTGTTCGAAGGGCGCGAAGCGCCAGCAACGAAGGACAGTGTGCAAGAAGGTCGAGGAGTATCAATGGGACGCCGCTTGAAGGGTTCTTCGCCCTTCCGTTCTCTCCCTACAGCTTCCTACAGCTTGCCAGCCACCCTCCAGGGTCTCCAGAGCCTCCAGAGCCACCTCCTGTCCACCACCCTTCGCAGGCGCAGCCGCCCCTGCGCGGACCAAACGAAATTCACCAGGCTTACATTAGCCCGGGGGTTGGCTGCAGCTTTGGGGATTGGTCGAGCCCCAGCTCGCCCTCTCGTTCCTTCTTTTACATAGACAGTGGCCCTCTCCCTTCGGCTCTCACTGCCCCTGTTGCCAAGTTTCGGCTCTCACCTGTTCCCTTTTTGCCGGCCGGATTCGAGCCCTGCATGTACACGGTGTAAAACAATTATTGGCCGCCGGTCTACGAGTTGCTACCGTTTCTTTGGGCCAATGCTCGTTTGTCGAGCTGACTTACCGCGTTAGGCGTTGCTTTCGGCCTGCGGATATACGTTTAACTTCGAAATGAACAGTTGTATTTCCGTTTTAGACTGATTCATTAAATTTACTGATTACAGACATGCGATCTTGAAGACGTCTCTCCAATTTACCCTGCAGAACTCTGAAGTTCTGACAACTCTGTAAAATAGATTTAAAAAGAAGATCGCGAAGAACGCAGCAGTTGGAAAACGACCGCTTCAGAATTTTCTCGAGTTTCCAGTCTCGTACCGGCAGATTCGATGGTTTCGATCGGCGGCTCCTAGTTCGCGCTTCTAACGAGTACCGGTGTTTGCAGAGTCTCGGGGGGCGCGGCGAGGTATAACCGGTCGCGGGAAACGCGTGTTCCGGGCGCGCTAGCTGTCGAGACACCTTGTCAAACAGGGCAACCGTTTGGTGGGGGAGAATCGAGGGTTTAACAGGGATTTTCCTTATTCCGAGGGATTAGGTTTCCTCGCGAAATTCGAGACACGATCTTCGCCACGGGAGCAGGGACCAGGGACGTCTGTGGCGAACTCTGGTCACCGAGGGTAGTTTCACGTCGGACAATCCGGTCCGGCTCCAGTCGTACAATAAAAGCTTCGCCGGGGTTTTATCGTTCTGCTGGGAGTCGAGTAAATATCCTGTCGAATTTTCCGCCGCGTCGGAAGCTTCGAAACGTCCAGTATGCCCATCTCTATCGTCGCTCGCAGGATGCTCACCCTAACGGATGCTGCAGCTCGACTTTGTCAAGCAAATAATTAACCTTTTTCTCGGAAATTGGCACCCCCGATATAAGCTGGCCGGCCAGCAGCGTGTTTCCACTCGTCACACTTGACACTTTCATACCTTCACGGTTCGGATGATTCTTTGAACCGATCAACCCTTGAAGCTGCTCACTGTCTGTGGTAAACCTACCTCCTCCCCCGCGCATGGGCCGTATAAATAGGATGTTCAACTCCTAAGTAGTTCCCATATTCATTTGAGCAACTACTGTCACGAGCATAACTGATCGCTAGACTGCGGATCTTTATTCATGCATAGAAGAATTAAGTAGATTACATTAAAAATCGTTATAATATTCTAAAAATTGTATATTTCAATATACGATTACTCCTCTATTAAAATCGTTAAGGGAAGATGTAACATTCAATTTGTTTTCTATATCACGCAATCGATCGAGACTATTTTTATTTTGCATAAAGATCCGCAGTCTACTGATCATAGACACTTGAAATCAGAATAACTTTTTTATGAATGGACCAAACGACTTCAATTTCTCATTCATGGCTTATAAAAACTATCAAAAAATGCTGGAGTATTAGATTCAACAGAATTCAACGCAATTTTCATTTAAGTTTAATCTACAAATACTATTACAAATGAAAACAGAATTTTATTTGGTACGACTTTCTGCAAAAGTCTCTACAAAAATTAAAAATTTTATATTAACTACGGTATATTAGCCCTGAAGGGGTTAGCGTGTATTACAAAAGAATTGTAAACGACGCAGACAGTTTTCATTTTGCGCACATACATTAAATAAGTGTTGCGGACACTTATCAAACGTGTCCTACATGCGTCAAAGCGGAATTAAATCGGTGACGGGCGTATTGCCTGTGTTACTTCTGCAAGGGTTCCGTAGATAGCTGAGCAGCGTGCGATAGAGTCGTGGACGTCTCCCGGGAGCCTGATATCTTGGAGATCAATCGGGAGACGTTAAACAACTGTCCCAAAAGCGTGACAGTAAGCAGACAAGGCGGAGCTACGAGACCACGATATTTCAAATTTTTTCAAGGCGACAGCACCGGGAGTGGAGTATATTTATACTCGGCAGGTTCGCAGACGTTTCCCGCGAGACGCTGCTCGAGAGAAAGTTCGGGATGCACGCGCTCAAGACGCGGAAAATGCTAAGCCAACAGATCCGGGGCTGCACGCAGCCGGACGAGAACACTCGAGCGAGCTCCAGCCCGAGCGTAATGCACTTCTCGAGGATATGACGCGGTTGTTCCTTATTCCGCAACGTTACGTCGCGTCTCGAATCGCGGATCCTTTCCTAGACCACGATTAAATGGATGTTACGCGATGATACCGCGAGACCCGCCCCTCCCGGAAAAAACCAACTTGCTTACATCAACCCCTTTGCCTCCCCTCGCTGCGTCTCATTGGGCTTGCAACTAACGACAGGGCGCATTCAAGCTGCACGAGCAGATTTTGATAAAGTTTACGCGAGATATCCTTCATAAAAAGTATGGAATATTAGCTTTATCGTGTGAAAACAACCCTGAAAGTTGGAGGCTTCGAACATGGGATTAAATAACTTAACTTAATCTGAATTTTCTCTACGAGTGTTATTTCTGTAGACGTAATAAGAAAGTAATTTTAAGAACGAAAAACAAGATTCTATGAAACTTTCTAAATATTATAGCTTCCTTTGAAAATTTTCGTGTGCCATGAATGAATAAAAATCTGCAGTCTAGTTATTTCTATCTGAAAATAAATTGCTTAAATATAAGAGGTGTCTACCGATAAACTTCTGCACACTTGAATGTACATGAAAAGAAAGTTAAAAAATAGTATATTAATAATAACAACGTACGTAAGACAAAAAGATTATTGCGGGCCAAAAGATTGATTGTATTGTAGCTATGAACAAAAGTAATACGAGAAGGAGATGTAAAATATAAAAAAACACGCAGAACGCGACGAGGGATGGCGGAGTTGCAATAAAAAATGCCACGGAAGGAAACACTCGAAGTACTGTGCGGCGAATAGTATCGATCATCGACAAAGGCTCGGTCGCAACCGAGCATTATCGGAACAGTGTATTCATTAGTCAGCCAGTTCATTACCCGGTCCATTCATGCTCGGCGTAGTAAGACGACGCTCTCGACAATGCGCGAGGTAGCCACCCCTGACGGATACTCGGCTATTGGGAAAACTGTCGTTCCATGACCTCGGAAGGGCCTCTTAACCCATGATCCGGTGACCTAACCCGTCCCGTCGGTCCAACTGTGCAAAAACCCATCCTCGCAGCCGCGGACGATAATTTAAAAGAAAGGGAAAACACCGGCTGGACCGATCGGTGAAAAACGATGTCCGGCTGGGGAAAGACGACAACTAGGCAAGAGGGTGGAGAAGAAGAATGGTGGCGGAAAAACCGAGCGCAACCGACGTGCTTTCCCGAAGACGATACACACTTTCGTTCAGAAGCGTTACATTTCCAAAGAATTAAATGATTCCCGACAACATTTACGAACTCATTGTTAGACCGCGGATCTTTACGCATTTATAAGAGAATTGAGTAAATGAAATTCCAAGTTGTACAAATTTTAAAAAATCAATATATGATGTCTCCTGTAATTATTTATTTATTGATACCGTAAACCATGTTCGGTTTACATAGCAAACATTATAGCGTACGGTATAACACTTTTCAGAAGATGTCTCTTCTATTAAAATCACTAAAGGAATCTATTTCCTGCAATCGCTGCAGACAATTTTTATTTTGCACATTTTGAATTGGATTACATCTAAAAAGCATAACATTCGTATCCGTTGGAATTTGTTCCTATCTTCGTCACGAAGTCTGACTCGTTGAAACACGGGCGAGGGGTTAAACATCACCGGTTGTTACAAAACCGTTGAATGTCTTAATACTTCTGGACGTCAGTGTACATACGAGTTCGAACAGAGAGAAACGAGAGAAGAGGAAGAGCGAGAGGGGCGATCCTCGTGGAAGTTCGTCGATTGCCGAATCCCGACGTCGTTCTTGGATCGGCTTGCTCCGGCATTGCTCGTGAGTGGTCGGCTGTTGTTCGCCCCTCGGTTTCTCCACCCTGGCGCGCAGCAACCCCCAGCCAGCCCCGCACCAACCCCCGTGGACGGACCAACCACCCACTAAACCGAGCCACGGCGCCGCGACTACGCACTATTGATTCGCATGGAGCGAAAGAGGGGGGTTGAGCCGAGCGGAGTCGAGCGAAGTCGAGCGGAGTCGAGTCGAGTTGAGTCGAGTCGGGTCGGGTCGGGTCGTGGGTTCGTTCGCAAGCAAGCAAGCTTGCCTGGCGGGTGAGAGTTGTCGGGTGGTCCAGGGACGGCGCTCACGGCTGGGTCACCCGGCGAGGGCTCGGGGAAAAACATCGAGCGGCCACGGCGCTGATCATCCTTCGACCCCCAACCCCCTTTGCAACCCATCCACCACCCCCTGACCCCCTTCCATACCGTATCGGCCAACCTATGCCGGTCGAAATTACGTTTCCGGGTATAAATTTTTATTGAACGTTTTCGTACGTGTAGCCGAGAGTCCCGCGGGACTGTTATTAATCCCCGTTGTCCCGTAAAACTCGGCGACTGTTGACCCGCGCGCGTCCCGTTTAATGTATTTCGTAAATACGGTTTTTGCGGTGCAACGGGATAGAGACACGAGCGGTCGCGATGCTGTTGCAACGCTGTCGGTACGCGACGCGGCGCATGAAAATTCCGAATGCATTTAAATCTCAATGCAGGATGAAGCACTCGCGGGGTGCGCGGACGGAGGAGCAGACCGCGTTCACCGCTGGGCAAATTGGATACGACCGAAGTACGGATCCGGGAATAATTGGGGTGCAAAAGGCTTCGACCGAGAAGGACCATCTTCTGCGCGGAACGATTCGTCGACTCGTTCGCGGTCGACGAACAGGCGATGAAGTCTCTTACACCTACCGGTTGCTAGGGGCTGTCTTCCGCTAGACTAGACTGCCACGAATATTGCGTTTGACGTGCCCTAACAATCTCGAAATCTAGACACGGTCGATACGAATTATACTCCTGGCCCGAAAAAATCTGCGTACACTCTTCCGGAACGGAGCAGCAATTTTAACTCGAAAATTAAACACTTCTTCCCCGACCTATCGTACAATACTTCTCCATTTCCTATAATTTTTTAAATTTTATGGATATCAAATCGGTATAACAACTCATACTATGCCTATGTGTTCAGCAATTGATTAGATACCGATATATTTAACACTTTGACACTCGGAGCTATTTTAACCGGGAAATTAAACATTTCTTCCAACCTGGAATATTTCCATACCGTATGATTTTTTAATTTTGTGGATATGAAATTAATACAGTACCTGATGCGATACGTAAATGTTTAGTAATTGATTAGATGCCGGTATTCAATAATGTAATGTGCCTCTCTCTTTCTCTCTCAGAGGAGACAACGAAGTGCAGAGGATTAATAATTAATATTTAAATGAACATTATATGGAATTCATTTAGTGTTAATATATCATCTTCCTTGAAATATCTCGAAACAGGAAATACATGACTTAGATCACACTCATAATTCAATGAATAGCGGTCACTTTAAGTACAACAGACGGACTAATGTATTCACAAGGTGTAGCCCCAACCATACGTTAAAAAAATTTGATAAGCATGGTAAATTACATATTTGTAAAACAGGTCCGCCATCGAACTGTTAACGGACTGTCCTTTTTAATGTTACCAAGCCGGCTGGGAGGATCGAAACCACTCGTCAGAATTTTCATTAGCGATAACTATGTGAACATTAATACTGATTAAGTCTCGTTAGAGTGAAATTCATTATCCCGAAAATTTCACAATTACCCGGGCTAATCGTGCCAGCAGCTGGCGTGGCCGAGATACGTAGTTCTGCGAACATTTTAACTCGCGTTTCCTTTCGGTGGAGGATCACGTTTCGTCGTTGATCGAATATTTTGGTGTACGCGTACACATCCGAACAATTTACGATACAATATACAGTTAAAGATAAAAGGGACAGTGAAATTTACGGTTTATTGCCGAATCTTGTCCGTTTTATCCTGACGAACCATAAATTCTTTCATGCTTTCGTTCCGCTCGGTTTTATGGATGCTCTTACACGCGCGTGTAACAAATTATTGTGTTCTACGCGATTCCGTTATAACAGTCGTTCTCTTGGTCGCCTCTTCGTTTTAGAACATGTCAGAACTATAAGCCAGTTTCTATTAGTCCACAGATCTTATCAGACCTAGCTTGCAGTATCCGGTATACCGCTGCACTTGCTTAATCTTGATATAGTTCGTATTCATTCTACGATCTTATCTAAATTATTTTGTGTAGGTTTGCCAGTTGCTTTTATGTAACATTGCTTGTTCATATAGAACGCGGCACAAAGTGGTTATTATCCTTCCTTATCTACGAATAACGCACCGACGATTATGTATTTTTGCTATTTAGTCTATTCATGAGTTTCATAGGCAACACGTATGAAACAAGAATGAAAGACTACATTGGTTAATCATCGTTTTCGAAAATATATTATTCAAATCCGATCGAGGGTAATCGAATGATAATCACTACACCGGCACACGATCGCGTCAATGTAATATTCATAAGTTGATCATAATTCGATGATTTCCAATCAGTATGCCGTATGAATACAAACTAATAAAGAGAAAATCGTGCGTATGCTAATTCATTATAAATAGGAAAATGCTTTAATTGAAATCCTGCGTTGCCCGAAATACCTTCGTAGAAAATGTTTGCCGACGAAATTAATCATTCAGCTTCGGATATTGTGCGTTCATGCACGCCCGGTTATTCAAAAATAGTGATATGATTATTTGGTCCCCTCAGGGTTTCAAATCCATTTACCAAATCTCCCCTTTCTCTCCACTCTCCCTATCGCCTAATTTCAGCCTATTTCAGCCTAATTTTCAGCGAGATCTACTGTTTATCACGGTGGGTTCCGAACCACCTTTTGCCAACAACACGTGAAAAGCACCTGGGAGTCACTTCCTGGTTTTTACCAGGCGGTCACCCATCCAAGTCCGTTCCACGCTCCACATTGTTTAATTTCGGTAATCGAATGAGAACCGGTGCTTTCAACGGGACCACGCTCGTTGGCTCGGTTATTAAAAAATAATATTGTTTATTTTATGTAAAAAAATTGCTGCTCTTCTTCAAACCGGTCTCAAATTTGCATTGATGTCGTGCATTAATCAACAAATTAGGCATCTCTATATTAATTCACAGAAATAGATAGTAAATATAATTTTATTTTACCACGTTTTTATTAGCTCGCTTTCTTGTTTGTTTGTTTGTTTGTTTGTCTGTCTGTCTGTTTGTTCGGTGGCAAATTTTGCAATTGATTTTAAATTTAGTAATAGAATTCTATTCATTTGAAATAGTTAAATAAAAAAATCACTTCAAATATATCAATAGACATGCTCTCCTAATTTATACAACATACGTCACTCAATAGTTTCAGCGCAAACGGAAAGTGTAGCAGCATCCAAGGCTAGAAAATATTTTTACCGGAAGGAAGGGGTCGCCATGCAAATTTTTCGCGTAGGTAAACACGGAACGGTTGAAAACACTTGTTTGTCCACTTGTTGGACTTTCCGAATCCGGTGTCTAGACAGTAAAATGACGTAGCACCGGTGCACCGACGTCGACTCTTTTCGAACATCTTTTTCCCCTCCGCGGGATGTCTGAATTGTGTTCCCCTAAAAGATATCGTTCGAACAAGGAATCGATAGAGGCCGCGTATAGATCGACTCGCCCTCGCAAAAACGCATCGAGTGCTCTCGAAAGCTTCCTTCTCTTCGTCAATTTGCTGACCAGCCGGATCCGGGAGGCTCTAACGCACTCGAACGATGCCGGAATGCGTCTATTTGACTAACGTGAGCCACGATCAACGAACACGAATCGCAAAGATTTTCCGTACCCGCATTTACCCGACAGTTTTCCAACCCTATGGATCTCGCCCCACCAAAATTTCTAGAATTTCTCAATTTTATTATTTCTAAAAATTTCGTGAATAAACAAGATCTGAAATTTTTTAGTTCGGCCCACACAGCTGCATTCAAATATGGTTGGTTGGCCCATGATCGCCAAAACGTACTCCATAAAAATATGTGTAGCCCATGCAATTTAGATTATACTTACCTGAAAAAATCACACATGCCCTACATGAAAATCCCACTACTGAGAGATTACAAGTTTTTTTTTAATTCCTAAATGTGTAAAAACAGTGTCGGAAGTCAGAAGCCCTTTATAATTCTCGAGGTTTTTAAAAACATACTACATTAATAAATATATAACTCCCGCGATCTTGATTATTTTTATTTTAAAAAAAATCACACATGTTCTTCCAATATTAGTACATAGATGTGCAAACCCCCAATACAAAAGGAACAGCAGTTTTTTCTTAAGAAATTCCTAAATGTGTAAAAACAGTGTCGGAGGTCAGAAGCCCTTTATAATTCTCGAGGTTTTTAAAAACATACTACATTAATAAATATATAACTCCCGCGATCTTGATTATTTTTATTTAAAAAAAAATCACACATGTTCTTCCAATATTGGTACATAGATGTGCAAACCCCCAATACAAAAGGAACAGCAGTTTTTTCTGAAGAAATTCCTAAATGTGTAAAAACAGTGTCGGATGTCAAAAGGCCTTTATAATTCTCGAGGTTTTTAAAAACATACTACATTAAAAAATACATAAGTCCCGCGATTTTGATTATTTTTATTTAAAAAAAAATCACACATGTTCTTCCAATATTGGCACATAGATGTGCAAACCCCCAATACAAAAGGATCAGCAGTGCTTTCTGAAAAAATTCCTACATGTGCGAAATGTTTAAAGGCATGATGTGAAATCATGAAGAACCTGTCCTTAGGCATCCAGGCATTTAGTCTTTTGACGCTTCGCAAGCAAGATACAGACCTCATAGCCTCGCCATTGTCCGTTTCGCTTAGTACCTCGGTCACGACCATGCAAATGCTCATTTAGTCGCATGACCGCTCAGTACTCAACAAGAGACATCTACACGTAGCATCTTGCAGTGTTCCGTTTCTCTTACAACGAGTTACTTTTATAATAATCGCGCGAGTGCTCCGTTGCTTATCAATATATAAACAGCTAAAATTATTGATCACGCCCGCTCGTCAAACCTAGCGTGGCAACGTGGTTGTCACTCTACTGTAGAAGGTTCGGGTGTAGTACAGTTTTACGTTCAATCTAGGATAAACGTCATAAACTTAGGGCGTACACTTTGTTTCCTTCCATTAAAGAGAAGGTCCTTGGAGAGCAGTAATTTTCGACGACGCACCATGTGCGAATATCTGGTGAAGCTGTTCCGAACCTCGGCCATCATCCCTAGCGTTAAAAATGCAGAAAATCTACGAATTTTCTTCAGAAACGCGTCTGCAATGATAAACAATTTTCTCAGCCTCATAAATTTTTTAGACAGTTTGTAATATGTGTCCAATAATTACAACCTAACTCACACAAACACGCATACTGTGTACGAATGTTTTAATATTGTATATTGTATATATTTATATGTATTATAACTTATATGTATTTATTATTTATATAATTATAATGTATTTATAATTTATGTATTTATATGTATATTGTAATATTGTATATACTACAGGTACTTCCTGTTTTCATAGAAATTCGTTAACGTTAAAAATTCAAAACGAGATATTTCGCAGAAAATCTACGATTTCTGTTCTAAAACATTGTGCCTCAACAGTGAACGACTCTTCAAACCTAAGGAACTTTTTTGAGAATTTGTAACACGCGTCCAATAATTATAAACTAACTCGTACAAGTACATATACTGCGTACGAACATTCTAATATCAGTACATACTTCCTGTTTTGTCAGAGTCTCACATAAATCCATTCGACACGTAGAAACTGCATAACCTAAACGAATTAAAAATTTTCCGGACCTAATAAATACGAGAGGACTATTACGGTGTTGAATGGACCTCGCATTCGCAGCTGCCGGCAACGGTCCGATCCGTCCGTAGCTGCGTTAAGTAACGCAATGAATGTGTACTTTCATCATCTACAAAATAGCTCAGAGCAGTCCGAGGTTGCACAAGGATTCTTAGTCTATTAATTACTCGGCAACAGGAACGCGTCTGCAGCTTCGGCACGATCGTCGGGCGATAAACCATCGGCGTCAAATCATTGCCGGAGAAACTCTCTACCGGTGTGAAGAAACAGGGGGGAGGAAGAAATGGAACTGAATCGTTAACGATTCCCGTGGATAATTCTCGTCGCACGTTAACCTTCGCGATAGGTTGCTCGCGGTAATTAAGCTTGAACGTATTTATAGAGGTCGGAGAAAAAAGGACTGCATCTTTATGCACGGGATCACTGTTCCACGTGGGACGTGATAGATAGCCGGCGTACAAAAGCGCGCGCGAACGTACCGCCGACGAACGCCCACGAAAAAGAGAGGGGGTGGGGAGAGAGAGAGCGAAGTAGAAACTTCTCAGCTTCGTGTCTTGAGCGGTCTCTCGCGCGAGAGAGCGTTGCCTGATTAATAGAACTAATTGGTAGCGGGCTGCCATTTATCTCGACGAAGCTCCGAATTTATCAATTTCCAGGTCCACGACGGGAGCGGGTTCTAGGGGTGGCAGCTGGGGGTGGTAGCATAGAGGGAGAGAGGGGAAGGGGTCGGTAGAATTACTTGAACCGCGATTAAATTAATTGCAGATACGAAAATAAATTTGCGAAATTAAACGGCCGGTAAATTACTCCGGCGGCCGATCGGATCCGTGGGCTCGCGTCCGAGTTAATTAATATCGGGCAGGATTAATGCCGATGTACAATTTATACGACAATCGTCGGGGAAAAAAACCAGCCCCGGAAAACAAGAAGAAAGAGTTAATGCCGCATGCGGCGGTCTCATTTGTCGGTGAAATTAATAACGATGCCGGCGGAACACGTCCGGGCTGGCCAGCGCGCGGATTTTCGTGATAGGCACCGCGCTGCAATTATCGCGCTGTTTCTCGCGCGCGTGCGAGCGAATCCCCGTGCCTGCAGGTGACGACCGGCCGAATTCGATGTACCGGCAACGGGGGCGCGGGATTTCACGAGGGCATAAAGTGGAGGGCTGTTCGGTTACTTCGAACCCTCCGCTCGCGTTGCGCCGCGGTCCGTTGCGATTCCCGGCGCGTATCTTTCGAGAGTGTTCATTGCCGCGCGTCGGATTCCTGTTCAATTCGACGCGTTCAATTCACGACCGATCAGTCGCGCGTTTCGATTGACGCGGATGACACTTCGGGAACTGTAACAGCTAGTATTTCAGCAGAAGATAGTATTTCGTCGGGGCACTTGTGGATCATTGCGAACCTCTCGGTAGTTTTTGAAATAGCAAGGTAGATACGATTGTTGTTTACTCGGTATTACCTCCGGTTTCATGGCGGTAGTACTAAACCCGGAGAGAATAAAAACAAACTATTATTGCATTAGACGGTCGCCGGAGATTGTTTCCGATTTGAAAATAGAAGGCGAACAGCTGCACGTCAACACAATTAGTTAGCAATTTTTTAAAACACGGTTTCTTGATTTTGATGATTCGGATCAAGATAGACCCGGATTCCACCATCGGTTACTGTAAAGGATTAGAAGGTCGTGGAAGGATTAAATAACGGCACCAGAACTTTAAGTTAAATGTCAAACGGCAATAATCAAATGTCCACTTTATAAAAAAAACAAATCACAGGAACCCGTCACCGCTTATAACTAACTTAGAACTAGGACAAAATAGAGACGTACAGATAGCAACTGACTTTTCGGCAATCACCTGTGCCCAAGGACTTAGAACGGCAAGGGGAGAGGTGTTATTGTTTTGGCAACCCCGTCACCTCTCTCTCCCTTGGCCTATAGTATTCGCGTGTCGCCGCGGAGCTCGCGCGATACGCAACAGTTACGCTTGTTCTCTACGTGCACGGTGTTTCTACAAAAAAGAATCTGAAGTCTCCAATATGAAATAATGAATTATCTAAAAAGAGAAGGTAGTGGTCTCGCGATTACAAGAAAATGCTAAATGTAATACTATCTACCGATGCGAGTAGAATCGCAGTACTGTAGTAGAATATTCCGAACTCTCTCAGAGATAACAAAACTACGTCCTAGTAGGAGATCTCGTGTTCTATCGTTTTGTAATGTGCTCGATGGTAACTTCAATAAGACGACAGCTCTTAAGGGGGTTGTGAACACAGAAAGTTTTCGAACCACCCACACGTACTGATTCAATTCAGTTATAGACTACGGAACTCAAGGCAAACGTTGATTCATATGACTAATTAATTAATAAAGAGAGTTGAATGGATACGTATGCAACATGTATGGAATTGCTCGTCAATTATTGCTGCCACTTCGTCATTCGCATATTAAAGCCTTATTGCTTCAGACTTACAACTACGTGGGACAAGTAAAAATTTGTACGACTCATTCAAAATCTTGAAATCGAGTTTTCTCCGACTTTTTGTAACCAACTACCCTACTCTGCGACGGGGTTCGTTCGCGTCTCGTTAAACCGCTGGCTAATGCGTTCGGCTGTACCTCAAGACTCGTTAAAGCAGCCGGAGCAATATAAATCTTATACCGAAAACGGCGAGTTCCCGAGTTGCCGGAAAACTGTGCGCCGCGCCGGCAAACCAAGCGAGATACTTGGCCGCGGCGTTTCTGCCGAGGGTGGCGCGCGCGTTTATCTTGATATATGCGAATAATATGGCATATATCAGCCATATTCTATCCTATTTTTATGGAGATGCGCGTTTATCGGGGGGAGGAATATTAAAACGCGAACATCTCTTTATCACGCGGCGCCCGTCATGAATTCCAGTTTCAAAAGCTTCTATTTAACTCGGTAGCCGCCGCCTCCACCGCCTCCACCGCCAACGTGCGTCTATCGACGCTCCTCTAACCGGGAAAACTGTTCTTTCGACTCGGTTAGTACGCTATTCGCGTATCTGTAACGAAAGTAGCCAATTTCCTTCCTTCCTTCCTACCTTCTTATCTCGTTAACTTTTACGATTCCATTCTTTTTTCTCTTTAAAAAAAAAACACAAAGCCGTGCAAATGATTAGGCTCCGCCGAGCTTTACACGCTTCTGTCTGGATATACGGCAGAACTGTGATTCGACGCGTTGTCATTCGAGCTTGCGAATTTTCGCATCGCGGTGCTAGAAGCTTTCGTAATTTTACAAGCACAATTTTTAGCACTCTAAAGGAGGGAACGTTTTTATCAAATGTGTACGGTCTTCCCTTCGTAGCGGCGACGAGGATGGATACAAACTCCTGGTCCTACAAGTTGCGCAACGTTATGAAGAAAATATTATACTATTATTCTAATTCTAAAATAGTGTACTGCTATTCTAATGTTAACCGTGCACGGGTGCGTAATTGGACTCTATATATTTTTCGAGCAAGATGTAAAGGAAACATTTGTTTGTACAAATATTTGTGAAATTTTTATCGATTTTTAAACGACAAGGATACAGTACTTGAAAAATTTGAAATATATTTTATAAGTTACTGGAAATTTTCCATTAGTCAACGTTTTATTTCCGATTTTATCAGCCTGGGGTGCCAATGCACATACACAGAGAGAAGGTTAATTCGAAGTTGTGCAGAAAGCGTTTACAGTAAATTTTCATGAAATGAAAACCATGGAAACGAGAACGAAATTCGGAGCACAGCTCGATTGTTCCCCAACAGTCGCACTCACAATTTGAAGACTGGTTGACAATGGGCACTACGGTGCAGGAATGCAGCACGAAGGCGCACGCACGGCACTGCTGTAGAGATTAAACCCCTACTTGCAACATGTATCAAAGAGGAACGTTCTATCATTTCTTCTTTGAGTAACGAAGGGGTGAATCCCTTTGAGACTCATCGACGAATGAAAGTCTGTCATTATAGCATGCGCATGAGTAGACTAGGATGTTCCTAAACAGTGTCATTAACTTCCTTTGTACGCATTTCAGGTCTAGGGAGAAGATAGGGCAGAAATGCACGACTAGTTGCGCTTCGACCAAGAAATATTGTTAATGAACTCTGCTCTCGTCACGGCAAATTGTCTAGTTATCGAATTGAAATCCATGAAAGTTGGAATTTGAACAAAGTTCCACAGTTTAGAAATACACTGCTGTGCAAAAGAAAGAAGCACCCGGTACAATTACAGGATAAAACAATATCTTTATATAGAAATTGTATTGTACAATTATTGATTGATTGCATTTAAAGTATTAGATAATCCAGAATATGTAATATATATTCTCAGAACTATTCAATTAAACAGCGCAATCCTTTTTCGAAACTGTGTTCTTATTTGATTTTTTACGCTTCTCTATTACATATCACTTCTGTCTTTTTCACAGCAGTGTAAGTAGTTCACTTCACTGAATGTAAAATCTAACAATACAAGTTACAAGTTACACTATTCCAATATCAAAATCCACATATCGACGTTGTCCGAATCGACGTCCGACAAGAGCGTGCCAACGAGACACGAGTTGTATCATCGACGACAAAGTAAGCGGTTAGGCAAAAACAAAAGTACGCGGGCTAAATGCGAAACGCACGTTAGCAAAGCGCGAATAAAACGGGCAGGACAAAGCCTCCGTTACTTGTCTGTTCGTAGCTCGGGGCTAGTAATCTGCACACCTGAGTGCAGCGGTTCATAAAAAGCCTGGAGAAGAGAAAGAGAGGAGAAGAAGAAGAAGAGGGAGAGAGAGAGGAGGCCATTTAAAAGGCTTAAAGGGATTGAGAAGAGGGAGTTGAGGGTTGAGTCGGCGGGTATTCGAGCGTGTCGCGAACAACAAGGATCGATCTGGTACGTAATCGAATTCCATGCAGAATGGTCGTTCATTCACGATTACGGTCGTCAATGGGAGCTGCACGGATTCTTGGAATCCGTGTCAAATTCCTGGCACGGAGAGCCCTCGAAATATCTGTTCGGCCGCGTTACCGTCATTCAGGATCATCGGCCGATCGTCACGACCAACACCGGGAATTCGTGTCGGCCGAGCCACAGGCCCAAAATAATCCGGTGCACGATCGGTAGCCCCCGAGATATCCGGCAGAGACATCCCCGACGACAGCCGGCCGTGGACAAAATTCCCCTGGCCTCTCTCCTCCCACGGCCGATTAATCCGACAACGAAGAGAAGAGAGGGAGGGAGGGGAAACGTCCCGGTCGACTGACTCGAAATTAGGTCGGGGGTCGCTGTACTACACGCCGGGGAGGATTCTCAGGGGCGGACGTGGAAACTCCAAGTGCCTCCTTCTTTCTCTCGTCTGTCCGTTCACTTTTTTCTTCTCTGGCGATCTCTGTTTCTCTCTGTTTTTCTCTCCAGTCTCTTTCCAGCTCGTTCCTCGACCCACCGAGCTAACTGCTACGTTTTTACGGAGGCGCACTTATATTTGGATGAAGTCTGATTTCGAGACGACGCTCTCCTCTCTCTCCCACACTCGACCGCGCTGCAGCATTCATGAGTTTCGGGCTGCTTCAAGCTCGACGAGCTCGAGATAGTTAACACTGAACCCATCGCCACCGGTCAAAATGACCGGTTCCAGATTTTTTATTTTACAATTATTGAAATGATCATAATGGTTTCATGAGAAATGATGGTGTTAGACATCTTTATTGGAACATGCAGTACGATAGGAGCCGCACAAAGTCTGAATAAAATCAATATTCCCATTTTTATAAGGGAACGTGTACCAGTTACATTTAAGGCTCGGTAGGTTGTTTATGCTGATCAAAGGGTGAATCGATGAGCGCAAAACATTTTTCTATTTTGCAGAAAGATCCGCAGTCTATTGACTGAGTACCAACATATTTAATAATGAAAGCACTATTGTGGAAATACGTATCTCCGACCGCAAAGAACGAGAAAATACCTTGTCTAGATCAATTATCAACGCCAATTAGCACGGAATTAGGAAAACGATACCTCCGCCGCGGAAGAATTTAAATATCGACGATCCGGGAGAGAGAAAGCTGACGTTAACGTGATAATTATTTCGATCTTGGAACTTCGTCCCCTCCCGTTAAAATCATAGCTTTCCGAGCTCAATTTGCATCGCGCCATCGACCAGATGAACCTGTCCGTGGAGTGTACACACGGAGAACCGCGATGCATTATGCAACGTTTAACGAGTGTCGTTTAAAGTTTGACGCAAACAACGTCGCTGTGCTCGCACGATAACCAGAGAAGCGTCACAGGAGTATCGGTGACGGGGGGTAGCTCGGCTCGAGCGAGAAGGATAACGCGGGCCGCGGATATATCCGTGTTATTCGATAAACATTGCCGGATATTCATTCGTCGATACACGAGCGAACGAGCGACCGGACAAGCAGGACAGGACACTCGGATATTCAGATAACCGGATGTCCGGCGAGTTCGCAACCCTATCCGCGTCGATGTCTCTTCACCGGTGTCGTCCGGAGAGGCTGGAGAGCTGTGTTCTATCTCTCTCCACCTCTCTCTTTCTCGTCCATTCACCGGTCGAATAGGGCGGCCATTGTATGCAATAATTCCTTCGAGAATGAAAAACGCCTCACCGCGTTCCTCGGGGCGCATTCTATCCGCTTGAACCATTCCCGGCTTCCCAACTTGGCTACCCGACGACCATTCGAGACCCGGACGATACCAGGAAAACGAGCGTTCGCCGCGACACAGCGCCACCGAGTACCGTTTCCAGAGACACTGGACAGCACTTTTAGAAACTCCTCTATCATACTGCGACAGCAGCAGTGGACATTAGCCGAGCCACCGTCGGCGAAACTTCTAGCCAAACCCTACCCGACAGCCGAGGACACTGACGTCGTTTTTCGGCCGGCGGGTTCGCCGGAGATGCGACAACCCTTTGAATCCAGCCAACGGAAGACGAGAATCGTGTGAATTATTAGGAGACTGATAGTGTTTATGGAAATTTGGAATTTCGGATGATGCCGGAACTCTCGCGACCTGCGATCCCAGGTCTACACGGTTCTACCTTCGGGAGTGCAGTGTCTCGTTCTGATCAACAGTTCGAACAATTATGTTTCATTAAGAATTTGTATATCCTTGGAATTCAACGATAACATGAAACTGGACGAATAAAACACATTAGTCAAACTTCATACTTAATGATTTAATACCCAAGAATAGTCCAACAACATTAGAAATTCCTAATGAAACATAATTGTTCGAACCGTTGAACAGAACGGTTATAAATAAACCACATTTGTCAAGTTTCATAGTTAACGACTTGAGTTAAGGGTTTAGGCGTAAGGGGCAGTTTTTCGTACCTTGGATTAAATACAGGATATGCGGAAACACACTGTGTCGTTATTTACAGCAACGGCTTATAATACTAATAAAGTATACAAGTTATAAAGTGTAGTTTGAGTAGAATAACGGACCCGGGGAAAGACATTTCCAACATATATGCATTTACTTCTATCGCATTTAACTAGCATCTGTCATTGTTAAATAGCATTTTACTGGAATGCATACTATGTCGTAAGGAACCCAATGTCAAGGAAAAATTTGTTAATACTCCGAGATTTCAGTTAATACGAAGGCGTCATTCGTTCTTGTTAACATTCTTATTCCGCTGTGTTTTCCACGTTTCCGTGTGGTGTAAGTGCAGGTAGATTCGCAAACTATATATCCGGATAAACTTTATTGAAAACTTTATTCTACCGAGTTCTGCGGTATAGGAGGCGCTATGAATGCAGAAATTTCCGGAGTCTAGTTATTAGGTTCGTGGTCATGGAGCGTATCTTCTCGTAACTTGAATTTTGTAATAAGTAGATTGTGGGTGTATACGTGCGAATTTACACGGCTGTATGAAGTACATTACCGACGCAGAATCCCGCGGAAACTCATTTCTGTAGAATTTTCGAAATATTGTAAAATAAATATAGTTTCTGTGTAACTGCTGTATTACAAATCTTGAAACAATTATTTAACGAGAAATGTAAGTATTTAGTTAGTTCGCCAAATTCAACGTTCACAGCAATTATCGGTTTAATTTACTAATTACAGCGAGCGGAATTTTTCGCAAGAACCAGCCGCGTCGCTGGCAGAACGCAGAAAGAGTACAAAGGGTTAATCGATCTCCCACTATTTCACAGATAGTTACTGGAACCTTTATCCTGCAGAAGTATTTGGTCGTTCCGAAAGTTCGTGCAGTTTCCTGCACAGTGTCTTTATTATCCTTTCCCCGCAAGAAATAAAATCGCGAACTTGGCGACGACCGTTGCAGTTCTCCTGCAGAAACATTCGATTCGAAAGTTTAAACTGCACGAAGTACGAACTTCGAAATTTTGCCAAATGTTAGTGGATATGTACGAGTATAGTCCTCATTCGAACTCTCTACAATCAATTTCATGAAAAGTACGTGTTAGATATTTTTGGAAAATTCAATGTCCTTTGAAGGGATTCTACCTACTAGTTACCATAATCCATAAAACCGTCTCGCGCATCCTACTGCGGAAGTCGCAGTAGGCTCCTTGTAGGCTTATTCTAATTTATGCATTCCACTTCAGCATCGCGTAAACTGGGAGCAGAGCCAATTAGCGACGGTAGCATTTACAGTTATGGGCACAAATGTCGAGAAGTACACGTATAGGGTGTCTCCGACCTGATGGTGCAGCCAGAAAGGGGACAATTTCACAAAAAGAAGTACATCAGAAATCTAGAATATACTCAGTGCGTTCAGATCCACATTGTGCTAGATCAGAAGCACTCTCTGTACAATCCCTGAACAAGGAAACATATGAACATCTAGTATGTAAACATTAAAGAACAAATTGCAGTTATAGGTTGAAACAGACAGTTGGAAAGGGGATAATTTTACAATAAGAAGAACATTAAAAATTTAGAATATATTTAGTGCATTCAGATCTACATTGTACTAGATATGAATCACTCTGTAAAAACCATGGCCAAGTAAACAAGTGAACATCTAGTATGTAAACATTGAAGAACAAGTTGTAGTTATAGGTTTAAAAGAACCTCTCAACATACATATATGGTGTCTTCGATCTAATGGTGCAATCGGAAAGGGTGTACAATTTCACAAAAAGAACATCAAAGACTCAGAACATACTCAATGCATTTAGAACTACATGGTACTAGATTAAAGCCACCCAGTATAACATGTGAGCACCAAGTACGTAAGCACAGAAGAACAAGTTGCAGTTATGAGGTCAAAAGGACCGCCCGCACAGCGTCAATCTCCTGAGACCCAAGAGACGCGAAAAACCCTTGAAGATGACTTCTTTGTCCGTGAAAAGCGTATTTTCGTCAGCAGCGCCCCTACCGTGTGTTTCTTTCAACGTGTACGGTGCCCAGGGTTACAGTTGTTTGGGCAGGCTGATCCAGACGGATTTGCAAGACCCCCTGGATCCAATAAATCTGGTTCGCTAGTACAGGGTATCCCATCCACCCCCTAAACTGTCCGAACACCGGCCGGTTTCGGACACCCCTAGGCCACCGCGTGTGCCGGTCTACTCGTGACCCGAGCACACACGTGCGTGAGCGTATAGTGCACCGTGTGCCTCTCCGCGTTTCACTCTCTTGGATCATGTTCGCATGTCAAGCCCAACCGCTCTGACACGCTTTACGCTCGAGAGCCTCCTTTGTCGGAGCTCGCCGGTGTACAACGCGAACGAACAGCCCGAGCTGGCGCATGCTGGATGGCGCACACGCTCGCGACTACTCGCGCACATAACGCGAGTTATCATCTGGTGTCCGGAGCGGATTGCGCGCGCCGAGTTGCGAGACGAGTAGCGGGTCGTCTACAAGCCCGGTTCGTGTCTACCGACACCGTGTCACCGGGTCACTTCGCGATCCGACGAATACATACCCGCTGCGAGGATAAGCGTCGAGCTGAACAGTTCTTGGCGAAAAGAGGGCACGCAAAGAAGCTTTTATGCCGACCCGCGTTCACCCCTTACCGGTGACTGGCACGCGTGCTTCAACGGGAATATCGAAAGGTAAATTGCGATCGATTAATCTCTCTTGGAACCTAGTTAGCAATGGGGACGGTTTCTCGTCGGGTGAAGCGGAAAAACAAGGCGGATCAGTGGCGGCTCAAGTCATGTGGAGGCCCCAAGTGGTAAAAATTTGGGGGTTCTCAAACTAAAGTTAGAAATAGAAGTTGCAAGAAAACTTTTAGAATCTTATTAAGAAAAAAGAAAAGTAATGAAAAAATTTCATGCGGTTACAGATTAAATAAATTTATTTAAAATTCGGGGTCCTATGATCTGTTCTCATATCGGCCAATGAGAATATAAATTTTCAATTTGTTCCGGTAATTAGTATTTCATTTGTGAGATACGGCGGAATTTAATCGAAAACAATTTGAGCATATGCATTGCACGTTAGCGGAGCAGTCTAAGACAGTCGAACGAAGTGTGTATGCTGTTCGGAGAACAGGCTGGAGCGTTATAAACAGGTCACCTGAATAACTCGGCATATGAAGATAACTGTTACTAGTTTACTCACGTTACTAATTTTTTTTATAAATGGAGGTGTTAAGGAGACATGAAGGTCAACTCTGTTTCCTTTAAATATGTTTTCACGAGTATGTTTTTATCCCAGAAATTCTGCAGGATTAGGTGCTAAAAATAAATTAGTGGCACAGCTCCAGAAATAAGCCAGTCGTTGATTTTTATTGTGGGAATTGTGTCCTCGTTTCCAAAGATCTAAAAATCAATGTCTAAATAGAATAACAAGTATTTCTCAGGAAACGCATAAAGATTTCATTCCACACCACTAAAACAATCTCGATAAAAAAACCCGAAGATATCGCAATCCCGAAAAGAAAAGCTACGCGATAGTACACGGTATGAAATCCCCGCGGAAACTTACAAAGAATACAAAAACCGCGTTCTACGTAGGAGAATAGAGTTCAAAAGCTATAGGTCGCCCCATCAAAACATGCAAAGGATAAAAATACATAGTTCGGTGTCAAAAAAGTGTAGCTGACTCGACCGATTCTATGTATATATAAAAAAAAGACGGAAAAACCGAACAAAAAAGAGGACGGGCAAAGGACGTATCTTCAAAGCGTGCGATTCGATTCCCTGGCCGCAAACAGTCCGATTTTCTACCGTGCACAAAAGCGAGCCTTTTCAGTGTTCCGGAGCGGTTCCGGCGCCGCGGCCAGGTGACACCGTGGTCGATCGGTCGTATCTGCTCCATCGCGGGAACGTGTCTCGCCCTTTCACGCGTTCACGTTTCACCCGCTTGACCCGTATCCGAAGCGTGGCGGAGCAGAGCGGTTTTCAGTAGCTGCGCGCTGTCGCTTTCAGTTTCATCGGCAACCGATATCGAATTTCACCTCCGTAGACCAGAGTCGCGGCCGAGAAACGCGAACGGCACCGAATAAATTTCGAATTCATTAAGTCGCTAAGACGGAAGCGGGTTCGAAGCTTACCGAGCCGCTCCTGATCCGCGGGGATGAACAGTAGCTACTCCCTGCTTGACACCAGAGTCGAGTTACAATTATTATTAACACTTTAGCTACCGAAAGCCTATTAATAAGATTTTCTGTAATTTTCATTTATATTAAAATTGTAAGGGGGCAGACTCGTTTTTCCAGGATCCTAAATTTTAGTACAGTACCTATTTGCAGGCGTTTAACTGATATAGTATGAATACCTCGGAGCAGACTGAGACCATTCAGGATTACTAACCTGTGAACAGAAAACAGACATATATTGTAGGTTGAGTGGAAGGAAGGATATGTGTATTTAGAAAAAGAAATACGGAATGATAAACTAGAAACATTAATCGTGTATATACCGTTTAACACTTTGCCTACCGAAAGCCTATTATTTAGCGATTTTGACTACTTGAAAAACCCATTAGTGAGAAATGAAGAACGTCGCACCCTTGCAATCCTGGGAACAAATTCACCCATGTACCTTTCTTCTCATATTGTAAAACGATTGATTTCTTTTTGTCTATAACGCAAAATGTATTTCTTTGAAATATCACATTATAATCGAAGCATAATTCGTATTTTTGAAATGTGAAGTAAGAAGGGGCGAAATATTATTCTAGGATCTTTTATGCAGCTATGTCTGAGATGACGTTATTTAGGGTGGATTGTTAGGGCACAATGAAAATTGCTGTTGCTGTTGAAGGTTACATTAAAGTGTGTTTAACCACGTGGCATAGATTTTTGAAAATTACTCAATAATCGGCGATCGGTAATGCGTCGAAACCTATTTTCCCCTAATTTCACGCACGTTCTATCACCCAGCTGTCACCAGCGAAATTGATCGATCCGACGAGAAATGGCGCACCGAATTTGCTCCGACTAATGAATGAATGAACGACAAGTTGGCTGAAATAAATATTCCATCGAAAGAATTTGAGTGGGCAAGTTTAGCAGCCACGTCACGCGAACCCTCGGCCATTCGTGCTCGATTCGGGTTGTTTGTAATTTTGACTCGGCCGCTACGAGAAGTTTAGCCGATTGGTTCGATCGATCGCGGAGGTTCTTGGGTCTCGTGAGAGTTCGCGGCAAAGTATCCGAGTGGAAACGACGCGACGTTGCAAGCCTGCTCGCTTCTTTCTAAGCCTCTTACGCGTTCATCTATAATTTCCAAGCAGCCTTCGACTAAGCAATCGCATCGACAAATCCTCTAATCTTATTGCGGCGTGTTTCGACTTTAAAGCTTGGCCGGACGGGGCCGGCTATCAAAAATGCAACCGCGCGTGTGGTCCATCATCCGGCGGGCAAACGCTTCCACGCGCGCATAACTATGCGGTAACTTCCTTACACGTTCGACCATAATTTACCGACCCGTAGGTACTCGACGAACCCTATCATCGGGACGCCAACGTTCGAGAGAGAGTCGAAGACCTTCGTTTCCCTTCACGACAATAATACATCTATGCCCCCGTGACAATCGTTGTTCCTTTGTAAGTTCCGTAACGCTCCGACCGTACAGCTATTCCCGGTTTATGATTTATTAGGTTGGCGCACACACGAGATGTCGCTTTCCTGCATTAACTTTACGATGTAATAACCGGCTGGCTGGATTATGGGACATCAGAATACTTAAATGGATAGTTACAGCGCGACGAAGATTCGAAGTATTCGCAGCTTAAGAGGCGACGTAAATTTAACACCGCATTCACCATGAAGGTTCCCCGTTTCGGGGACACGACGCGTCAACCCTTATGCGGCGTTCGACGGTATCACGGAAAGGGACTTAAGGGTCACTTTGTTGCTGTGACCATTTACAGCGGTGGATCATACTGGAGAACGAACAACGAAGATATTTGCTTCGGTGGACATTTCAACAATATTAATCACTCTCTTGCTCCATTTAAAATCTTCATCTTCATTCCATTTAACACATACACGAAGATGCTCGCGATTGCTTGAAAAATGTCTTCCTGCTACACTTTCGTAGAGGCGAATCGAAAATTATTCAGATTATTATTTTTGTCACGAGCAAACTTATTTATTACAGACCTATTGATTACAGAACTATAAAGCCTACTATCGCCGAGAAAATGATTCTACACGGTTTCGTAAGGTTCGTCTGCAAAAGTGGAATATTGTAGACTGACTTAGGGGAACGATGAAATAATTACATTTTACGGAAAAGGCTGTCGTAAAAACGCGAATGAATATTTGAAGGTCCAACATCGCTGGCAGGAAACGAAACTAACATTTCCGGTGGTGGAAAATTTTCTGGAAGAAAAACGTGGAACGATTTACAGGGCTCCGGCTAATAATTCGAGAATGGCTCGGTTTATATTTACGACGTGTACGCGTTTATAAACGACATCTGTACCGCATTTGATGTTCGGTTTATTTTATAGGTTGCCAGGACGAGCGTACGACCGACCGCGTCGCCCTATTCCATTTACCCTGATCTCCTCGCGTATGCGCTTCCTGCGAGACGCTCCAGGGATGGTTCGCCGACAGATAAACACGGCTGCATACAACGGGACACAGCGAGGCAAAGCGAGGCAAAGGTTAGACGAGGCAACGTTGATCTCACGACGCGGCAATCGCGGCGGTCGTAATTTTTGGGTGGCGCATGGCGTGGCTCGATGGGCGCAAAGTCAATTTTCAGTTATCGAGTCGCAAGTTGGTCGGCGGTGCACGCGCGATAGTTCCCGCTGTCTAGCCGCAGCCTTCGACATAAGCCGAGCGTGCGGTTGGTTTACGAGGTTATGCTGGCGAGCTGAAGTAGTTAA
Source organism: Lasioglossum zephyrum (assembly GCA_028455615.1). Classification (NCBI taxonomy): domain Eukaryota; kingdom Metazoa; phylum Arthropoda; class Insecta; order Hymenoptera; family Halictidae; genus Lasioglossum; species Lasioglossum zephyrum. The sequence continues at coordinate 8,563,995 of CM052321.1, read as the reverse complement.
AGGCCCTCCTGCCAGCGTACTCCAGCCGAACCACCCACAGTGGACGTTCGTTCACAACGGCCTGGTACCACATCCTAGCTGACGAAAATACGGATTATCGGTGACGGAAACCTGCCCTTTCTAATCGCCACTGCGAACTCCCGTCGCAATTAACCGTGCTCCGAGTTGCTCGCAATTCAGTTTTGTTGCCTCGAGGGTTCTACAGTCGCTGGTCATCGAATCAGGACCACGTACAAAATTTCATATCTACGGTTGTAATCGTACAATATGGTTACATGTATCGTGTATGGGAGACTGTCTTTGGTCATTCAAATTATTACTAAGTACGTTGATAACAAAGGTATACATAGCAATAGATTTGTTATTAATGTGATTATATGATGTTACTTCCATCGAAAAACATCCCTGTGTTCCCATCGCCAGACAATTCATTAATTTGTTACTGGGCCCCAAAAGGAAACTTTTAGAACTTGATAGGAAAGTTTCCTTTTGGGGAATTTGTTCTCTCGCATACAATAGATGCGATAATGTATTACATCTGATCATACAGCATGAATGTCAATTTGTAACCTACCACACTTCGTGGTACAATAGCACGTCTTTAAAATTGATGGGCTTAATTTCAAATTTACCGCCATATACTGATTTAAGATCTTCGACCTCTATGTTCAGACTAGTGTGTCTATATTCTCAGTTCCTATGTATTTTGATTTTAACTCTGTTCAAACGATCACTTTGACCACAGTACAATTTCAACAAGCATCGAGGTCAAACCAATTTTCAATGTTCAATTTGCACATTTAAACTTATATATATAGCAAGTGAGCACTAATATTTCTTTCTTTTTTTCAATGTTTAATCCACCTACATTACATACTATTTTTAATATTTCTAGACGTAAAATCTCTTTGAAAAAGATCCGAATCAGGACCGAAACGTTAGAGTTTAAATTGCAAAATTGCTAATAATTATTTAAATTAATTATCTACTCGATAGACTTGATTACAATTCTCCAATCGCCACATTATCAGAGTTGAAAACAAAAATTACAGATACTAAGAACTGTATACGAAGCAGGCCGGAACGGATACAAGCTGTCTTCAAGGCAAAGGGTGGAAATACGAGATATTTACATCTGTTAATAATGTTATGTACAGTGTATTATAATAAACTAATAAATATTACATACAATTTCAACATGCCTTTGGAATTTAAGGAAACCATGAAAAATGCTGAAAAATTTGGAGTGGTCCTAATTCGATGACTGTACTACATGTACAGAAAACCGTAGAAATATTCAGACACTTTACGACTTGGATTTTTCTGAGATGTTAGAATAGAATAAAAGTTGAATGAAGTTACTACATGACGTGAAAAAGATTTTGAACTTGCAATACTTTTATGTAGGCCAGTATTGAACATTTAAAAAGTACGTTTTGTATGTCTGTACGAAATATTTCTATCTTGCATAAAAATGTTGTAAGCACACCTAGCTCTCGTGGAAATGGGTACGTCCTACAAATATCACAGCTTGTGCATACAATGTCACGTTATTTTCACTAAAAACGGCCGAACAGTCGAAACAATACACAAACTCGTGTGATAAAGCAAACAGTATTCTTTTGAATTTTCAGCTGCAGATGAATATAAACAACGCTACCTAAATTGAACGCCTATGCGCCGAACCAATATTTCCTTTACTTTAACAATCAATACCTTCTCTATCAAAGCAAATTCCTTTTTGTTAGTTTAGGATATCGTGAACATTTCAAGAGTATTAGTTGTTCCCTGAATGAAAAGCGTTTCAGCCTCTGTGTATAAAATTGTCTAGATTGCTCGACAACTTTGAAAGACTATAAATCAGGATACATAGTGAGTTTGCAATTCCTCCGTCCTAACAAATCTTAAACAAATGACAAATATAAAATATTTTTGTGGTTTCTGTCGCCCTAAAACGCCGAGCGGGTTGCCTTCCGAAGGGGAACCGAAAATTGAGAAGCGGGTTGTTTACTGAAAGGGACCAAAAATTGAGCGCGAGACAAAGGGAGAGAGAAAGAGCGGGAGAGAGAGAGCGTAAAGACAACGCAAGTGAACACTCCGTGTATACTGTACTCCGTCAATTTAAGGGGGTAAGGGATAGGCAGAATATTACTAGAATATTACTAGAAAAACAAGTGAGAAAAAAACACTGTTTTCATCAGCAAAACAGCGTTTGCGGGAAACAGTTGTTTGTCCTTATACGAACAAAATAGGAGCTGTGTGAGGGCTCATTATAAAGAGGAAGGTTGATTGTTCTAAGGTGCACTCATGATTTCAGTAAAAAAAGTCGTTTCGTATTAGAAAAATACATGGGAACCTAAGGGTGGTTGTCTCGATTTTTCCCACTATTTTAGACGCTCATATTATTAATTATAAACATAATCGCGTTAAATCATGATGGAAACAAGCTACAATAAACCTTCCTCTTTACAATTTGCCTTCACACAGCTCCTATTATGCTCGTATAATGACAAAAAAATATTCTAGTAATGTTCTAGTAATATTCTGCCTATCCCTTACCCCCTTAACTAGACTCGGACTCTTGGTACTCTGAGGGTCGATGACGTCATAGAATCGGCTGGAGCAGGTCCGGACAGGCTTCGCGCTGACCGGTTGGGTGGGGGAAGCTTAGTCGCCGCATCTGAGAGCATCAGTTGCCTAGGTCTGGATAAAATCACTGAACACAATTCAAATTATATCGTGTATCCTACATACCAACAATGGGACGACCTAAATTAGAAAAAGCAAACGAAGAAATCGAAGAAAGAAATTTGCGAAACAAGTAACAAAAGAGAATACGAAAACGTTATGAAAGGAAGACCAAGAATAAACATAACCTTAAATCAATCATTTCGAACTGTGAAAACAATATTTTTATTTCGTATAAAGATCCACAAAAGCTTTCAAAAATTCATTTAGATCTTTCTTTCACCGAAATATAGACCAGTGAAAATATACTGGAACAGGATGGTTGTCCAGTGTAGCAACAAATCGTTTCTTTCAGAAATAAAAACGTTTGAAAGATTTATTATTCCCGTAATACACGATGCAATTAAAAAAATGTAGTATGCATCAAAAAACACCGATGACGTTGATCACTTAAAAAAAATGACCTTCGGAAAAAATATATAGTTTGCAATATAACGGTTCCTTCAAACCATTTAAATAGTACACAAAATATTTTTTGTACCCCCACAATTGGAGGAGAAATTTAGGTGGTCTTACTTAGGTGGAACACCCTGTATAATCTACCAACACTTGGATGTTTGTTTCACTGGAATATAGCGAGTACAGTCGCCCCGATTGTCGCACAGAGTCAATAAATCGAAGACAAACAGAATAGCTGAGATAAGAGACAACAATTCGATGGTCCGATTGCAACGCTAATAGAAATCCAAGCAAGATAGGATTTCGATTAGTAACGTTATTATTAGGTCCCGGTGAAATGTCCACACAAGCTACGCGACCCTCTCTGTCCGTGGTTTCGAAGTGTCCAAGTCGGGAACGAACGAACAGTAGTTACCAGAAGCTGTTAAAGACACGGTGAACATTGAGTATCGCCGCATTGATTGTCCCCGAATTCGGTCGCCGAGCCGCGTCGGCCGAGTTCAAATTACTGGCGAAGCTTTCATAGCCAAACACAAGACGCTTCTCCCGGCAATAACAAACTCGCGGAAACTTCTTTCGCAATGAGTTTGCGATAGACGGTGATTTCATTATTTCCGCCCTAGGGAATTTCGAGTACCCACTTTCGCGAACTGCCCTCGGACCATTTGATTGGACTCGCGTAAAAATGTTTGTCCGCTCTGAATTGCTGCATTCCGATTTTGCTATTTTAAATTGATCGAAGTTGATACTCCTTTCATCTAAATTAGAAAAATTCTCTGTATATCAAATTATGTTCAAGTTGTTCGTATATTCTGATCGTGAACTGTGTGATTAAAATCTAGAGTCGAGACCAATTACATTATATTATATTAATACAAAACATTACAGATATACATTTCTTCTTAAATTGAGCGAAGTCAATACTGAAATTAGAATTATAATTTAAGTAAATTAAAAAGTTTGTATTTCAGATGGTATTGAATTTATTAGTATATTTTGATTACGAAGAGTATGATTAAAATTCAGAGTGAATACCAACTACAAAATATTACTGATATTGAATAAAAGAATTATTTATTGCAGCTTCTGCCTGAAAAATCGACGTACGAGTTTAGCGCAAAATATTAATTTTGAAAAAGGGCATCACGGAATTTTGCCCGTATGCAAACAAGTCTCCGTGCTCAGTTTATCTCGAGCTGATAAATAATTCAGTTATAAATATTGGTTATTTTTCGCTGAAAAAGTCGACAGAGCTTTTCGATCAATTTAATAAACGAATGTGGCAATCAAAATATGTATCACGAGATGAATATCAAATATGGAACAGCCGGAACGAATAAAGCAGATGAAATATATTAAATCGACGAAATAGATGACGGCGATGAAATGAAAGCGTTTGGTGAACCGAATGGAATTGGCAATACGGATGATGCACGAAAAATTAGGAACGGAGAAAGACGAAAGTAACCGGAGAAATGAAAGTACGCGGAAGAAATTAAATAAATAAAATGAAAGGAACATGCGGAACGCGGATGAAACGTATGAAATAGATCCAATAGCACGTGCGGATATAACAAATGGATCTGATAAAGTATGCGGAACACATAAAATGTATGAGACACGTGAAATAGGTGAATGGAACGAAACATTTGGAATATTTATATGGAACGTGCGCATATAAGGAACGGATGGAATAGACAGAATAGGTGACACACAGACATGTATGTAGAATCGGGTGGCTTTTATTTTACTAGAAATTTTTGTTTTTTCAAAAAATCGAGAACCATCGCTTTTATGAGAAGACGCAGCCAGTTCAGATCTATAGGTTCTGTTTAACATATTTCTCCATGTGGTCAATAATTTGGAAGATATTCAAGAAAAACGATTTTACGAGCATTTAATTAATTATTTCAATATTTAAGAGTCTCAAACTTTGTACAGTGGCGGGATTAACGGCAAACGGACTGAGTTGCCGCGTGGGACCTCGAATTAAAAAAAAAGATTCAATCTATTTACAAAAAATTAGCACAACTTTCTTCATTTTCAATAGTAAATTATGCTTGTTTGTAATACCACGAACGTTAAAGGCTACTATATTACCCCTCATTCACACAAGTAATTTTTTATACGAATTTGAAATAGACACCCGGATTCCACGTCGTGTGGATAAGGCTTTAAGACTAAACTTTGTTGTTTTATGTGAAAGACCAAAATTTTTACTGCTCGGGGCTTTTACTTGACTCGAGCCGCCAATTGTAAAAGAAGAACCATCCTAATGTAGAATATAGGTAAGCAAGTTGTCGTAGAAAAATAGAAGCATCGAGAGGAACGTCGATATTCGGATCTCGCGGATCAGACAGCAGTAATCAATTAATAAAATCTCGTCGGTTATCAAGACCGCAACATCTCTGCTATTAAAGGCGCATAGTTCGTCGCTCTAAATCGCTGTGCTGAATTCCGTGCACCGTTGATATTCGAACAATGCGCTCGACTATCTACAAGACAGGCACCGAAGACAGGGAACTAATCAAACAATACTATCCCAGCAATCTCCGCCATGAAATCAGCGACGAGTGAATTCGCGCGAGACCGCCTCCGTGCAAAACCAGTGTTGCGGGCCAAACACGCGTCCTTTTCAACTTTTACCAAGCTGGATTTACGATGGAAATCGTTGAAATATAATATTTCCGAGAGAGCACGTTGGGGAACAGTATTTTCCAGCTGTTGCCGAATTAATACCAGACTCGGAGTACAAGACGTTAATTCACCGCTACATGTGTTTGATAAACACTCCCACCACTCTACCAGCGCCTAACTCCCAGGTCAATAGCGATCGACGTGTTACAAACTTCTAGATGAGACGTGACAGTCAATGGGTCCACTAAACGGGACCCCCTCGGGCCCGGAACCTCTGCGGACCACTTTGAGCGTCAGTTTCACCTCTCGTACTCAAGTGCGACGGACGCCTTGCAAGGGTTGTTTCGGATACGCCCCATCCAATCTCATTGAAATTTGCTGAGATGATAGGTTTGCAGGCTAGGTTAATGTAAACTTCGTTGTACATAGCCGATTGGCCGGGCGACCAAACTTCCGAAAAGTAAGTGAAGCTTCGAGGAAAAAATTTCAGGACAATCCTTTTCGGTACGTTTCTCGTTCGGGTCTGTTTTCAACTAGAGTATGAAAATCGTCACAGAATTACGCGGCTTGTGGCGAAGTAATTAATGAACAGCAACTGCATCGACGTCGATAGAAAAATTAGTGTGACAAGTAGTCGATATTCAAAATCATGTAGAGCATTACTGAAATGTTTTGCCAGGTGTATGGGACGCTAGAAAAATTAACGCGTCAGTCTGAAACAAGGTCCAGTAGATATGGACGAGCGTGGTTAAGCCACGGGAAGAAGCAGGCGAGGCCAGACTGGGTGCCATAATCGTGAGAAAAAGGAATCAGTGGTCTGTGGATCGTGGTCCCGTCCGAGCATGTTTCATCAACTCGAGAAAACGCGACGCGTGGATCGATAGGGGCTGCCGGAAGCCTGTAACCCGGGCAAAAAGCAGCGATAAAGCACGATAATCCGGGGTGGCCGCGCGCGCGGATCGTAGCCGAGCGGAGAGGAGCGTAGAGAAGCAGCGTGTAGCACAGAGGAGAGGAGAGAAGAGGAAACGGCGGTCCGATAGAGGAGCGGTCGGTGAAACAAAACTAAGACGAGAGGCTAGGTGGTATCGCGGCTTTATTGCGCGTTTTACGGGCCTCCGACGCTTGTATAATTGTCGAGGGCGGAGGGTTGGCCCATTTTCGAGGGGGAAATATGGCCGCGACTCGAGCGACTCTCGCCGGCAAAAGTCGATACTTCGGCCGGCTCGAGAGTTCGTTTGCTCGTCGCTCGTTACATACCCTCCCGTGAAAGCCTCTGACCGCCTCCGTGAGTTTCTAATCAGCCTACATCTGTCTGTTGTGCATCCACCACCGATAGGGGTGGCGCGCACAACCCGTACGCATCACTTTGTACGCGCACACCTGATAGAGAGCCGGTGAGAGAGGGATGGAGTGGGATGAAGAGGGGTGAAGAGGGAAGAGAGACGGTTGTGGAGGGTAGGAAGCGAGAAAGAGAGAGAGAGGGAGGGTCGAGAGAGCGCCAGCGCAAGAGAGAAACAGGGAGAGGTTCCGCTCTGTGGGGGTGAATACGAGAAGGGAAGAGGGAATCGAGATATCGATTCCACGCGCGATACGGCCGGGTGTTTCCGGGCCTGGTCTAGCTCGGCTCGAGCACCTTCGACAACTTCGACAACGCTAATTACAGGATGACGGTCTAACGGTGGTCACCTCGAGCTCTACCTGCGCCGAGAATATCGAGTCGCGAAACGCTCTCGGGCAACGGCTCGACACGCTGATCGAATTTTTCCTTTCATCCGCCGCAACGGTACAGTTTCCATTCCGGTTCCCTCCCCTTTTCCCTCGTTCCGTCGTTTATCATCGCTCGGATAATGGTTTGCCAGGCCTCGCGAATGGCCTATCGATGGGAAACCGGTTACAAGCGGCAGTGTATCGGTCGCTTTGTGCCGCCGTTAAAAGGAAATCCGGTTGATTAGTTTTGGATAGAAAACGATTCGAACCTGGCGAAACTTCCTTTAATTTCGCGTTGCCTGTTATTTAGGACGGTCTCACGTGTCCTGGACAAACACCGCGATACGGAGCTTTCCAATCAGTTGATGGTATGGCTGCGTTCTATGCGGGCTCCACGCTGCACGCGTTGCACACCATCTAGGTCAATATAAAACTCTATGTACCTTCTCTGCGTTTATCGCTGATTTCTTTAACGACAAAACTTCTTAATGTTTTTAACGACACTGGATTGCTAGCATATGTTCGAGGGACAGCGATTCTTTAGTTTCTCAAGCCTCGGAATCAGAGCCGGTTTATTAAATTAAATTAGAAATTAGTAATATTTCAGTCCTGAAGCTTTTACACGTAATCGAGACAGTTCCGTCATTGAAAAGGAGTCGCTAAAACCGGTTACTGTATCGAGAAGCAGCGGTTTTGTTTCAGATCGCGCTTCATCCGTACGTGGAAAATCGTTGTCTGGTTGGATCGTTCTCCTTCCACAACGTGGTGCACATGCCACCACTGTTCTCTCGAATGATCATCCGATTGACTGGAGATCTGAAAACTGGTCGATCGACAAAGAACCGGTGAGAACGGCGAGCGCGAGCGCATTCATACTGGCAAAATCACGGAGCTGAGCAATAATTTAAAGTCAAATGGAAATCCCGTGATTCTCGATGAAAGAGCGTTCCATTATACAGGGTGTCCCAAAATTCGTGTAACTCCTGGAAATGGGAGGTTCCTTGGGTCATTTGAAGCGACATTTTCCTTTAC
>CM052321.1:8535647-8555372 GCA_028455615.1 Lasioglossum zephyrum | reverse complement strand
GGTCGATAATAAATTGGCAAATGTGTTATGCCACGGTCGAACGTGTAATTTTTACGAGTTTTCGTTTGAATGGCTGTTCGAAATGTTTCTCATGCAAATTTCATACCGGTAAACGAAAAACTAAAATACTTATCGAATAGTTCATACAACCACCAAAAGAAATCAATATGGCGTTCCAGTTAATTCGAACGTGACCGTGCGTTTCGCTACAGACCGTCGAAAACGAGATGATTCGCTTACTTTTTTCCCCGAGTACAAACTAACTTTCCCAATATGATTGGAAACGGGAGTAGATTATCAACTGTTGAATACGGCAAAGTTTCTTATATGTGACAATATCTCAATTTTTACTTCTTCTAAAAATTGCCGGTGCAATTTACCGCGAACACCTGGTCCACAACGAATGGACTTGTTCGTAAAAACTTTAAATAAATGACTGCGCCGTAAGAAAACAACGACAAAACTTTTCCTTACGCCAAAAATTTAATTCACTCGGATCAGCTCTGAATTATTCAGAGGGACAAGGGGTAAGGAAGTATTAATACAAATTTTCATTAAAAATGCCGTAGGCGAGAGTTCGGCCGCGGTCCATGAAACACGAATAAAGATCGAAATTTCGATAGAAAGAGAATGGGAAAGAAGGGAAGAGAGAGAGCTAGACATCGTTTATCAGACCGGGCAAGTCAGACGGTCGGCAATAATTAATGGCGGACCGGCTGCGGGCTTGATTGGAAAATTATGAATGCCGCAGACGTAATTGCACAATTGTCGATTGTGACTTTTCCCCAAGTAAGAGCATGATCGATCTACTTGAAAGGCAATTGAGTGTTCCTGCGATTGCCCTCAAGGCCCGTGAATGCAGCCCTCTGCTTTCGTCCGGGATCGAATGCATGCAACGCGATAGATCGTTCCCGTGGTTCTGCTCGTAACCCCGTCGAGGGAGGTAAAAAGTAAGAATAGAGAAAAGAGAGAAAGAGAGAGAGTCTCGTGAGCAGTGAAACGTATAAGATTAGATTCGCCCGAGGAAAAATATGATACAATTAGACGGCGAACCGGCCGCGATACACAATGAATTCTGATCTCGAGCGAGGAACAGCGGCACAAAACGATCGATCAGAAACCTAGAAACCGTGTCAATAATACAGAATGAAATATACTACCGCGATACTATTGATATTAATTGTAGGCAAATGCAGTAGATTTTCTGACCGGCGCAAAGCGTTGCTTGAAAGATTGTGAATTAAACTGTGAATTGAATCTACGAAGTACACGGTGCGGTCGCGTTTTTAATGTACTTTCCATTGTCCGATCGGACTGCAGATACGATGGGATTGTGGTCGTTGTACGTGTATACAATGAGTTCTTTCTGATCTTTCAATGAATCCTGTGAAAGGTGAGAAAGGGATGATGAAAGCTTGGCCAGCTGTAATAGGTCAAATGTGAACACCGCTCGGTGGAAACGTAATCATTCTAATGGGAATTTGAACTATTCAATTCGGCGTTTGATCGCTAATAAGGGATTGGTAAAACACGAATCAATTAGCGAATCGAGTGATTTATTTCACAAGCTTTCTTACGGACAGCGTTGACAAATACAGTGGGAGATCAGGTTATTAGTGCTCCAGTACAGGTTGATTTATTTTTAAAGAAAACGAACGGCGTTTCACCGCAGAACGTGACGGATCAGAATCATTCGCTGCTCAGCAATTGTGTGCACGGTAGGCCTGGAGATCTCACTTCAAAAATTAAGTAATCCTTCTAAAATCTCGAAAATTGGATGAAATTAAATGAAATTATTTAATAACGGCAAAGAAGAATCAGTCGAGTCAGCTCGAAAACCGAAATTCCTTCGAAATCCCATGGAAATAAACCGTGTCCAAGGTGTTCCTGACCCGGGCTGAACAAAATGATTGAATTTCCAGGGTTTTATCCGGCCGATCACAGAGGTTCAGTTTCCAACGCGTCTCTACGCGATTTATAGATTGCAGGCAGTGTATGCGTTCGTATCCCGAGTCGGACAGATGTCATTCGCGAATCTGTCCGGCTGAATGCCGGGGCTGCAGCGTTGGCGTTTAGAAACGCGCGCTTTAAAGGTTTACAATGCGCACCAATGGAAGCGCGGTCAAAAAAAAAAAGAAAAAAGAACCGCGTATTCCATTCGGCCCCGACGATAGACGACTCTAATAGATTCTCGCCTGGCCGATACTCAACGAAAGCAATTTTTGTCGGACGCGGCGGTTTTACAAAGGCAAATGGTGTTTGAAAAAGTTAGACCGGGCAGTTTCGCGCGGAGGCCCGAGCCGTGGGACGAAATGAGAACGCGATGGAGCCCGAGCCTTTAGGGGCGTCGAGAATAAAAATTCATGAACTATGGATTTCAATATTGAAAACGCGAGAGGCGCGACCAGGGGCTCGTGGCGAAAGCGGGAATGCGAAATAAATAATTTCCCGTGCGTCCACCGACCGGAAAAGTTGCTTTTCCGCGAGCCAGCGCGGCAGTCCTTTTTGCGATCGAGCTCGTGCTACTTTGCTTCTCAATGATTTATCGCGTCACTATGCGTGATTTTGATAAATTGCTGCTGGGGATTGCTGTACACCATCGATCCGAAGTTTTTGAACACGCCGCGCGCTCGCGACCGACTCTCTCGCGTCTTTTATTCTCGATGGAATAATAATTCTTTGTTTTTCCGCGTGTTCGCGGAAGACCAAGTTTACTTCGGAAACCCATCGCGCTGTTTATTTATGGTTTTGCGGGGACATAGAGCCGAGAGAATAGTTAACTGTCGAACTGCGGCTGCGCTGTTACGAGTACTTGTGAATCGAGGTCATTGGAGCTGAGTCTCATTCCGTTGATACTTACCATAAATCTTGCTCTGGTTGACCAATTTTTTTCAGATTTTTTCTAAGTGATCGCAGCGACTAATTTTCATGTCTTGCGTTACTGTAATTTTTTAGAACACGATTCATTGCAAGCCAGTCTCGAATAAATAAATTTTTAAACATTTTTCTAACTGTACTGATTACGACGTTACCTCACAGAGAGGTACCTTCTTCGACTGATCGCAATTTCGTCTAGCTAGCCCTGAAACACGTGAGACCTAACTGAAAGCGACGGCCAAGGAAAGGCGTGATTGCTGTTCCTCCGGATCCGAGGCAGGCGGCTCGCAGACGGTCGTCTTCTGGTGATTTCGGTGAAAAGGGGGTGGCGCGTTTAAAAGAACAGTCTCGCGGCAGGAAGCTCGCAAGATCGTGGAACAAGCATCGAGCATAATTTCGGATAAATGGTAGGATAAGTGACGAGTCCCACGGAGTCGAGTCGAGTGAGCGAGGTCTTTTCCTCGTGGAGGTCGACGTCCTGTGAGAACCATTCGAAACTGCCGCTGAAGCGTCAAGTGGAGCCTCGGCCAGGGCTCGGTGCAGCTCGTTAATCCTTGGCACCGTGCTCGCGTTCGCGGACCGTGCTAAGTCGTCGGCGTTAGCAGCTTTTCCCGGTGAAAAGGGAAGAAAAAAGGTGAAAGAAAGAAAGAAGAAAGGGAACGGCAACCTGGCTCACTGGCACACGCGTGGAACAGAGATAGAGGGAAACCGATAGAGAGAGAGAAAGAGATCTTCTCGGAAGCTGCCGTAGAGCAAATGACGCCGCGAGCTGACGCAATTAGCGCTTCGCGATCGGCAAACGAGTCGGCTCGCGGTTCTCGCTCGATTATCCTCGTGTGATACGGTTCATCGATTATGAATGAACCGCGGACCCGGTTGTCTTCGTGGGAAAATGCTTCTAGTCTTCTTGCGCGCGGCCCCTAAGAGATGACGTACCAGGAACTTGCAGCAATTTCCGCCTCCTTCTCGTATCTTGTCCTGCTCTCCGGTTTTGATAACGGGCACGTTCCACTGGTTCGAACACACTCTAGATAACCAATCGCTGAACTTCTCCCGGGTATTAGCTGCAGATTCTGCTGGTTTGTTCTATTGCGCATCGACTGATTCTAACGATTAACCGGCGCCAGGCCCGGTCGCTTAGACCCGGAAACGATGCAGAGACTCTGTCGGATGTTCAACATTTGTTTGGATGGAACGGTGATAACTAGACTCCGGATGTTTATGCAAAATAAGAAGTTTGTGCATCGATCGCAAGACGCAGGAACTAAATATGAATTGATATTCTTCGTTAATAATTTTAATGTGGTGAAAATTACTGTTTTAAATTGCACTTGCTCATGTTTGTTATAAACGCATAAAATCCGGAGTCTAATTATGACCATTTACAAAGTTCGTGATTAAATGAAGTCCTTTCGTGTTTATAGAACTCTGCTCTGAAAATCTGCTTTGCAAATTGCACTTGCTCGTTTCTGCTATAAACGCATAAAATCCGGAGTCTAGTGATAACTCAACAGATTACGAACTCGACTTCATATTTCATTTTCTTTGATTACCTATTTGAATTCATATAGTTATGCATTATAAGAAATCTTTATTTGTTCAAGCTTCACTCGCAGTAATGTTAGAATCGTGTCCTAAAAAAATTTCAGTAATGAAAGAAGTATAAGTGATATCTGTCGTTCGGTGTGTTGGACTCTTGAGTGGAGGAAAATCAATTTCTATAATAGAGATAACCATTTCGAAAAATCGCCCGCTTCCTCCATCTGCTGCGTACACTAGAGACCTGCGGGACTAGAGACACGTTTCCAACCCTTCGCGCGGACTTGAAAGTTGCTTTCGGTAGTGGAACTCGCTAATGGACGCAGCCGCAACAATGAGACCAACTGTCCAACAGGCATTCTTCAATAGATATCGCGGCGACACCTAGGGTAAGCTAAACTCTGAAGAGCTACTCCCAGGAGTACACCTAGTACCGGGCTAACTTTAGAAAGCTACTCTCGGGCGGACACGCAGCATAAGTTAACTCGGGAGAATCATTTACACGTGGACACCTACCATAAGTTGGCAACTCTCGTCGTCGGTACTCCCCCTAAAAAGTTCGCCCCCGTAGAATTATGCGACCGATAGTTACTCTAGCGTGGACACGTTGCACAGGCTGTCGACAAGCCCAGTCGACTGAACAAGTATCCCTGTGTCCATTCCTACATTCCACCCTCCCCCCTCGTTTTGCTTTCCTTATGCGACGTGTCCACATAAGAGTAACTTTCAAGAGCAATATATACGGGGAGGGAGAGGTCTCCCCGTGCTGTACCGACCTGAAAATGAACTCCTGTCAATTAAACTCTCAAGAGCACAGCCAACATACCTCGGAGAATAAACGCTGTCGGGAGGGTACTACTTACTTTCAAGTCGCGTCTACTAGTAACTTCCACCCTCGAAAGTAGCGCTTCCAGGTAGCAGTCCAAGAAATTCACCAGAACAAACAGACATTCCTACCCCGTTAAAAGCACCTTACTCGCGTCCCGACAGGCTCTGCCCTACCTAACTTTTATACCGGAAATTATTATGTCGTTTGTAGATGTCCAAGTATTATTCGACGACACGCTGTCGCACAGTGATTCGTACAATTGTTTCTTCTAATGTGTATATTACATTATAATGCTGTTTGAATTAGAGGAAATATACTTGAGGACTTTACTTGAAGTTAAGAGAACAATACGGGATGCATTGTACACCCGTCCCTGGCGTTTTCAAGTCGTCGCGTGTTAATTATGTAGACTCACAGGCGTTTTTAATGTGTTGAGAAGTTGCGGCTGCTTTGAATCGGGAGAATTGTTATTAATACTTCAGATTTACATAAACGAATGTCAAATCTAATTTCAATTTTGGAATATGTGAAATATCAATCACCTTGAAAACTCCGGGAAAAAAGACATTGAGAAAAAAGAAAATTTGCAAAGCATTCTACCTTGTGATACCGTTTACGTTGCATTCAAAACTTCTGTTATCTCATGAAAAATAGAGGAGATACTTAGGTAGACTATATAAAGAGTATGGAATAATGTCAGCGTAATTTCTTGAAGCGTTAGCGAAGAAATTTGATGAATACCGACGCGGCTTTAAGTCGTGCTGGGAGAAACTACTGTACGCTGGGAGCAAAAGCGGGAACTAGCTCGATGAACTTCGCGAATGCGATCGGGCCCGGCGTAATCTACGATCTCGACCAGTTCTCGGGTGCAGCGGGTACAGCGTGTACCGTCGCGGCGCAGTAAAAGCGCTGAAAGCGTGCCGGAACCGGGTGCACCTCGCAACAAGTGAAGTAACAGCGCGCGAACGAAGTTCCGCAGCGACGCTTTGCACGTTGGCGAGAGAAGTCCGACGCGTTAGAACGCCTGCAAGAAACCGTTCTGCGAGCGAAGTGTCCCTTCGTTGCCATAAGTAACGCCGCGCCGTGGGCCGGGGGCGGGAAATATACGCAGCCGGTGCGCCGCGGCGCGCGGATGTCTCCTGCCGCGAGAATTTCGCACACTTTACCGCGTTTCACTGCGCGCGATTACCATCTCTCCTGTCTTTCCGCGCTATAAATTCCTATGGTGTCGCGCGTTAATCCACGGATTAGCCGGTGACTGCGGAACCCGCGAGCACCGCGGATAGGGAACCCGTGGAAGGACCGGGGCCCTGAATGAAGGCACCCGAGAAAACCAGACTGGACGAACTCGTTTCGCGGGATTACGGATTATCGCGGCGCGTTTAAGGGACACGGAACGGAATAAAGGACCACCAACACGCGACCATGGACGAGCGTACCTCTTGTCCGACATTTTCAGGCCACTCGTTTCAGCACTCGCGGTCGAGCACACCTTCAACAAACACGTGTTCTCTGTGCCTCACAAGTTTCCTCACAGGAATTCCAAAGGAATGCGCCAGCAAGCTGTCTGATTGGATCATTCCACACGCATTTCCGGTTCTAGCCGAATTATTGGCTAAAGCGTGCGACATCAAAGCCTAGCCATTGGCTGCCAGCGAGGATCCCCTTTACACCTGTGCCGCATACTGGCGCAAAGTGATGAAGGTTGTGTCAAAAGAACTTTCGATAGAAACGAAGTAGAGCTTTCTTTAAATTAAAGCTGAAATCTGTTGCAGAATATGGGAAAAATACGGTTACCGTAGTAGGAACGTTTCTTAATATTGAAAATCGGTGTTGAACGTGCAATATTAAATGAAAATTGTGATTTATCTTGATTTTTCTTGATATGCTATACAGATAGTCATGAAATTCGTCAACTGTGAGGCACGGAGAATACAAAAGCAAATTTTATAATTCTTGTCCTTCCTTCGACTAGTAATTAGAAATTAGCAAACGATCAACGTCCGAAGGTTGGAAGAATCCACCTAAGTTCTCCGAAAATGTGGTTGCGAGCCAGACTGTTGAAAATTAAGATTTAACTCGCGAGAATTACGGCTTGCGAACGTTCAACTGTTCGAAAGATCTTTTGCTCCCTTGACACCGTGAAGACTCGTGCCCGAGTACAGGAGAGCATGTTGCCCGCGTGTCCATTCGGTTAAGTAACCCCGAGCAACCTTGTCGGCGTGCACCGTGGCCCCAGAACGACGCTATAAAACTGCTGGGTCGGCGGGGGAATGCTTTGAAATTGACGATAAATCTCCCGTGTTGCTTGCCGGCGTTTGTTTCTCGTCGTTCGGGTCCACCAGGGCCGGGAGAAAGAGAGGAAAAGAGTAACAGGAAGAAGGAGGGGGCGGGGGGATAACTCCTAGAGCACTTTCGAAAGTCACGTCTTGTACACAGCGTGCATTAGTTCGAGAAAATCGCGGTGGAAATATTGCGACGCGTTGTTGAGCTACGACGTGAACCGTGAGACATGTGAGTTTATAGAGAGGGGACCGGTCTCGCGGCGGGTAAAGACCGTGTTACGATCCTAGACGTCGTCGCGACGCCCTAAAACGTCCAATAGAAACGCCGCCTGTACGGTGTTGCAGGTACGAAAGTATTTAAACCATTAATGTAACCGTAGTGGTGGTCCCGAGCGTCTTCATTATACTTTTATACAGGGTGATTCGTTCATTTTGAGCACACGCCTTGAAAAATTCGTCAATTAGGAAATATTTCGATTGAAATAATTCTAAAATGTCATTACTGTCGCGCTAACACGTTCGCTTTTATTCCTCACAGAAAAACGACAGTCTCTGTAAGATAAAAGAAGGAGGTGTCTCGGTTGAGACTAAAATGCGAATCCTTATGAAATCATTGAGCTGGGAAGGATGTAGGAAACTTCATAAAGAAAATTAGTGTGCAAAAATGTTTTTCGGGCCCCACAGGATACCGGGGTCAAATTTGGGACTAATTGCTCCAGAATTGTCTTACGCGGCCTGAACACGAAATAGAAAAACCACTCCGTCGACGAAGGGTTAAAGAGTGAAGCAATCTGCATGCTAAACCACTCGCCGTGATAAGCAAATAACAACGAATGCCGAATAAACGGTCTATTAATTGAGGGAATCAAGCCCATCCACTCGGTTTCACCGCCTCCTCTCACCTGTTCCTTCCGGCAGTCGGCGCGGCGGGCTCGATCTGTAGTTCGGTTAGTTTAGGAGGATCGTTTCCCGCTCGCACTCGTAAACGTCTGCCTGTGGCCATCGGTTACAAGTCGAGGGGAGGAATGGTCGAGAGGGTTGGAGAAACGTTCTCTTCGAAAGGTATACCCAGGTGAACGGAACGGAACGAAACGCGGGGGTGGAAGAATGACGAGCAACCCTTGGGAGTCTCGTGACTCGAGTAGCCCGGGGATCGTAAATGCTCGGGGAAATTACGCGAGACCCCCGTCCCAAAATTACGCCTTGCAAGATTGTAATGGCTCGGCGAGCCTGTTACATGCCCGCCATACCGGCCTGGTCTCGCGTGTACATTAATGCGCGGCTACGTGTCCTACGTTTTCAATGTATTCGTACATTTCCTACGACGAAGAACACGCCGCGCGGACCCGCTTTTTCGCGACCGCCCTCGCAGCGCGGACTTTAATCGAGTTAACGCCGCGGATGCCAGACTTCTTGCGTTTCCGGCCAAACGCGAGTCCATTCGAATGCCTGAATTTATTTAAACCGACGGCATTATCGTCCCTTCGCGATCCAACCCGGTCGGACCTTTTCTATTTCCTTCCGCGAAAGTGAGAATGCCTGGCAGAGTTCACCGCCGGTTCAGATTAATCTTACCGGCCGACTTCTTGCCTCGTTTCCACTGTTCCGGGCTTTTTACCCTAATCGAAATCGTTTCTGCACCCGACCGTTACACGCACTCTTCCGCGCACCGACGTCCCGTTTGCACGATCGTGTTTCTTTCGTCTTGATAATTAGATCTCCAGATGGATTCTATTGTACGTATAGCTAGTCGATTTTGAAATAGAGTACTGTTAGATCGCCGTATTGCATTCAACGACTATGTACATGTTAATAGGAAGCCTGTATAAAATAACATTCATTATCTCGACAGAGACTGCATAAGATTAGTAATACCTCTGCGAAACTGAGATGTCTGACATTGAATAATAGTCTTCAAAGTGTTCAATTATTTCTTCATCTACCTCTATTCTGTGTAATCTCCGTCTTCCACCATTCGTCTGAATCAGTTTCTAGTAACCCGTTAAGGGAAGGCGAGACCACTCGTAATTTATACTTCGTTACGTCTTCCGTGTGTTTTCACCGTTTCCTATTCGCGCGTATCGAAACGGTTTCGCATGTGATTATACTCGATGAAACCTCCAGTTTTTTCGCGAATTCACGCGAATTTATTCAAATGAAAGCCAATTTTTTTTTAACATTTAGGATAAGCTTTATGATATTTTGTTCTCTATAACCTCTTGCGATTTTTCCGTCAAACTTTTCACCGTCTTGCGATTTTTTTATTAGCAAAAAATTGAGTTGTGTGACTTTCTACCACCTTGACAACACATTTCAAGGTGAGGTGTACACCTCTCTGTACAATTATCGTAAATTTTTATAACAAATTCTTTTCAGAGTTAACTCTTTGCACTTGGAGGTATTTTAACTCGATAATCAAACGCGTCTTCTGACCTAGAATATTTCCATTCTCCTTGATTTTTTAAATTTGGTAAATGTGAAATTGATCTACGCTATCCTCCTTCGCGCCCGAAACTTTAATTGTCTATTACACAAGTAAATAGAATCGGAATTATATCATATTTGGTATGATTTCAATTAGAAAAATGCCACAAATATAGTCATCGAAGTCCTATCAAAAAATAGTGAAAAATAAAGAAGTTGAAAATTTGGATTAGCTACGTTCACATTTCACGGCGACCGAGACCTCTCGAGCTCGGCTGTCCTTCTCTACGTTCGGCAAAAGTCAAAGAATACTGTCCCTGGCGCATAAATGTTCCTCGGCAAACCCGTGCTGGGGACATATATGGATAAAATACTGTACTTTTACTTATCCGCAACATTTTTCCGCGCGCTTTGAGTTTCAGTGAATATGTACGACCGAGAGAGCAGCGGCTACGTACGATTGAATTAAAAGTTGAAGCGCTTCAACCTTGCATGCCCATAATTTCCATGTAATTCACGATTATCGTGGCCCGATGTGTACTCGATCGTTTATACTCATTTGCAAGCGTGTACAGTTCGCTACGCATGATCGAAAAGTTATTCGGTTAACAGTTTAATCCCGTCATTTACGAGCCGGCAATTTCCTCCGTGTAAAAAAAGCTCCCGATAGATATCGCTTCGATTGCTTCCCGCCGTACGTACACCGGCACGAGAACATCCCGTGGAACTTACACAATCCTCGTATCGTCGAACGATTAATTACGCAAATGATACATCGGCGGCTGTATCATCAAGCATGCACGAAACGACGTGCGTGCGGGTATTCCGCTGAAAACTGCACACACGGACGGACGGGCTTCATCACTACCACCCGAGTTCTTTCAACGTTACAACGCTCAACTTGCCACACTTCTAGCGAACAACAGTTCCCAATTACCCGCGTTAGTCACCGACCGGAAGACATCGGGTTTGCACCGTGTAACCGAGCACGCCTCGACAAAACAGTTATTCCATTCCATCGTTGCAGTTGCGCAATATATCGGCTCCGGGAGATTCTCCATCCACGATACTTTCCTCGAATGCCCCCCCATGGACACTCGCATCACCGCAACCGTCCATACATAAGTGTGTATAATACACCACTCACATATGCGGTATCTCCGAAACAGTCGCGGAGCTCTTCGAAGTAATATGTAGTCTTGCATTTCAGTGGGCGATCGAGTTGTTGGGTTTACGATTTTACATTCGAACAGTTAATTGTTAACCCTCGCAAGGCTTCTCATCATTTTACAGCCACTACTGTTAGTTCTTTCGAATTCTTAGCTTAAACAGTAATTTAATTGAAAGTAATTTTGCAATATATTAATTTCGACGTTTCGGTCTTGGTTTAGACCCTTTTCAAGAAAATAGTGATTGCGTCTGTGAATGCACTCAGAGTTTTCTTAACTCGAAAATTAAACATGTTTTTCTGTACAGTGTGTAGCTAGTGTTACAAGTTGCTTTCTCAGAATCTAATGAAGATATCAAATTAATTATTTTTTTTTAATTATGTGGTTAAGGAGGGCTAATATTTTAGTATCTATTACATTTTTTGAGGGAGAAAAAGGGCTCCAACATTTCTTTAAATGGAAAGTATTATTGATTTTTTTTTATATTGTGATGCCTCTCATTAAAATCAATAGCATTTGCTTGAACGTTTTGTGACACGTCGACTATTTATTTCAGACAGCTTCCTTCCTAAGAAATGAGCAAAATTATCGAAGAGAACGATATAATCAGCGAACCATGGCTCAACATCTTAATTCGAGAAATACCTGGGAAATCGTAGCCGTATCGTAAATCTGATCTAACCTCCTGTACCGCTAACGACATAAATCTGTAAAGTGGTTCGCAATTAGATTTTTCCGCGCGGTATCGAGAAGAAGTCTTTGGTAGCGGCAAGTACCAATTGAACTCAATGAAATAAATCTTAGGTATCGAAGTGATTGATAGTCACGGGCTGAAATTGAACCTGGTCCCATCGCCAGTAGGTCTAACGACACTCGCGTTACAGGTCCAGCCACCGTGATGTCGTTTGCGCAATATTTTGATTGCTACCTCGACCGCGCGTGATAGGCTAACCACGATTAACGTGCCTCTCGAGCAGATTGCTAGCCGATCTCTCGACAACCCTTTGTTTTTTTCTGCTCCCGTGACTCTTTTCCTCGAGCGTTCTCGTCGTTTTGCACGGACCGACGAACGGGGCCGCTGGCCACCTTGAAAAATCAATGCAGCCGAGCCTCGAAGCTGCGACGACGCGGTATTTAATTTAACGGAATTTATACGAACCCCTTGATCCTGTTAGGATAGCCAAATTTCAGGGCTGGTCGGATCGAGTCTATCTTAATTGTTACCACGGCAATCTAGAGCTCGAAGGAACGCTGGCCTCTAGACATTTTCTAGCTGGATTAATTCACACGATTTCGACGATAAGTACTCCGGTAATAAATTAAAACAATGCACGGAACACTGATTACCACAATACACGGACTGACATTTTATCGCTGGACCGAGCGGACACGTCAAAACGACAGACTTCAGGCTTTCTGTTCTATAATTAGAGAGATCACAGAGACATTTCTATGGAGAATTATTGAATCAAGTTATACATTCGTCTGCAGTCGTGCGTGTTATAATAGATATCACGGAAGATCTGAATAAATTGTAGTCTCGTTGTCGGAATGATACTGGTAATTTATCAGGCGAGCAGGCGCGTGCTTGATGAATAATTAATAGCCATAAAATGTTTCGTTGAACGAATATGTATATACATATATAAAATACAATTTAGAATTGCTGCACGAAATCTTATGGAAAGAGCATACATAATTTAGCTCGATATTTCGGTGGAACAAATTGAGTTTTCGAAGAGCTCGATAATTACGAGAATAGTCGAATAACGTGCAGAAAGTAAATCTGTTGACTTTAAATAATATAAACAATAGTTGAGCCTTGTTCTGCAAATTTTTAACTACGTCGGAGAGAAACTCTTAGACTTCTTTTCGACTATTCGGGTGAAATACCCAACTGCGCGACGAGAAACGCAGAATGCGTGACCCGAAGCGTGGCAGAGCCTCGAGCCATAAACGAAGTGTCGCTCGGTGATTAACGCGTTAAATGAATCGGGATCGCACGCGATCGAGCCGCGATCGGATCGGCAAGCCCAGCCTCGAGGCTGTTTTTCACGTTACAAAAGGGAAATCGAGGCAGGAACGCCGCTGCAGGCTGCAATTATTGCTTAGGATCTTGCTTGCCGTTGGCCTATCACGAAAGATGATCCTGGTACAGCGGTGGCCAACAGGTTGATAGCTATCAAAATGTTACAGCAACAATATTACCGCTCTCTCTCTTTCTCTTTCTCCCTTGAGAAATTTTTCTCCGTTTCAATGAAATAACACGCAGCCATCGATGAATCATCGACAGGCGGAAATAATCGAAGGTGTTTCAGATGGGATTAAAATGGTCGTTGTAACGATGAGATAATGGAGGGTACGATCTAGATATTGCAATCGGTGTAATTAAGTTGAAATCGATACTTGGACACGCACGTAATCGGTCATAACTAATTCAGAGACAGATGTTACAAATTAATTATCTCTTCGAGAAATAAATATATAGTGGATCCGAAAAGTGTTTCGTTTGAAGAAATAATAAAACAATAAATCTGGACTGATTTTAAGAGTTGAAAGCATTTTAAGATTTTTCTACAGAATTTCATTTTCTCTTGTTCGTTAGCTCCGGAGAGTTTTATTATGTTTTAATGCGGCATGTCACGCGATGCACAACACTCCATCATTTGACCATTTAAATTCATTGCGATAATTATGCGCCGTTGGTAATGGTAAAAGCTTGTACCATAAATGAAATAAATAATTTTCTTCAATTTCTCGATAATGGAAATTATCCGAGATCTTGTCGGCGTCATTATTACCACGGCCATGCTTCTTCGTAATTCATAAAATGGTTTGTAGAAGATGGAAAAGAAATGTTCGATAACGACGTAGTTATTATCGATATTATTGTTATCGCGGTATTAACATTCGTTCTCTGATTAAAAAAGTTTTCCAAATGACTGGGGCAAGTAGATAATGAATGCCGTGAAAAACTTCTCCGAGTATAAGGCATTTAGACTCGGATTCAACGATAGTAAGATCCAATTGAAAGGTCAATTGCAATTAACACGCCACAAGTCGGATTCGCTAATCCTATATAAGATCCCAAATGACTGTATCCCATGTACCGAAGTCCTTGATGAGTTCTATCCAACGCGCCGGCTAGAGTATCATGTTAGAATACCATTACGTGCAATTTGCCAAATAGCCTCGCCACGATCGTCCCGATTTTTCCGCAGGATCGTTTAACTCTTTTAAGTGTTTTATCCCTCGGAGCTATCCGTTTCGAGATGAAACTGCCAATTCCGTTTATTACAGGATTAAACAGGTCGAGCGGAACGAGCAGATCGATGTGTCTCTGGGTCCTGCGACGTGATCATCGACTCCTAATACGCGTCCAATTAGAAGTCTTGCGTAAAAGTTTATCAAGTGAGTGATGTGCGGATATGTGTAGTAAGAACGAGGAAGAAACGTAACGAGTGAAAGGCAAACTGTATGAAGTGAATTCATGTGTCGTGAGAAGACATAATGAGTAGACTGCGGATCTTTATGCATTTATAACAAAATTGAGTAGATGAAATACAAAATTGTTGAAATTTTTTTAAAATTTAAGATGCCCAGATATCATTTCTTCTCTATTAAAGTTGTTCAAGTAGAACCACAAAAATAATGGGATTATTAATGTTTATTAAAGAAAGACCGCTACGCGATCATACGCACACAGCGCCACACACACACGCTTCCTCGGAGCCACCGGCAGCCGAAAAACGTAAACAAACGCGCTCTCGCCCAGTCTTTCGATTTCGGGGAACTATTATGAAAACACAAGATACGCGCTCTCTCTCTCTCTCTCTCTCGTCGCTCGACACCACGCGATTCAACAAAAGTCATTAAGGGAAGAAATGACGGTCACACTTTGGTTTCTATTTCTTGCAATCGATGCAGACAATTTTTATTTTGCATAAAGGGTCTAAGGCCCTATACCTCTTATATATTCCTACCTGCTGATAACTATCGTAATAAACATTTTTTTTTAAATAATTCTTTAATTAATTCTTTAAATTTGATTGTCTTAAACGAATATTTAGAATTGTTTACTCGTTACTTATATTTAGTAGTTTTTCAGATAATTTAAATCACTGATGTCTTTGATCGCAAATTTCTCTGTATTTATTGACATTTATTCTTGATATTATAAATATTTCGTACTTTCGATATACTCGTATTAGATTTTGCGAGGAACGACGCTACAGAAAAAGCACGGTACGAAATAACGACAGAAATCAGATGATCTGGTATGAATATAATTATGAAAAATATAAACATCGATAGTTTCATCCACTAAGTGGTGCAATTGTTTGGACAGGTTTAAAAATGAATTCTCGCGTCGATGCATTGACTGCAACATTTAATTCGGTTCCTTCGATAAATGGGAACGTTCGCTACGCCAAATGAATTGCTTTCCGAAATGTCTGTGGTCAGATTGTGGTGAAGCATACAGCTTGACATATCTCGCGTTTGTTACAGGTTGACTCTGTTCGAAACGTTTGCATCCGATGGTATATTCGCCAGCGGAGGGGTATTTGCCTTAAAAAAAGAGGTTCGAGACCACAATGGCCTTTTATTCCGTGATCAATTAGAATTCTCAAACCGTTTCGAGCCAATCGTTTTGCAATATCGATGAAAGCCAAAGAGGCAGGGGAACCGAGAGCTGGGAGCCGAACCGCAATGGCATTAGAGCACGGCGAAGGAGCAGTATTATTACGTCGAGCCAGTTCAAGATAAATTTTTAATAATTCCCAGCCTACCTACCAAGGAATGTGCCAGGGCGGCGGAGAATTCCTGGTTCGCGGGAACAAGGGTATATATAATAATTAAAAGGTTCCACAGCCGCGGGCGCCAAGCTTTTGAATCGGGTCGAAGTATGCCGCAGAATAATCAAATTAGCAGACGTTTTGCAGGAAAAGCTTTTCCGACGGATGGAAATCTCGTTAAAAGAAACATTGCTCCCAGATTTACCGTTCCCTCAATTATTTAAAAGAAGCAAATAATAAAAAAGAGGGAGAGAGAAAAAAACGAACCACACGAAACGAGAACCTCTTTTTTTAGCCCCGCTGAGCGTTCTTTCATCCTTTCAGCGATTT
Source organism: Lasioglossum zephyrum (assembly GCA_028455615.1). Lineage (NCBI taxonomy): Eukaryota > Metazoa > Arthropoda > Insecta > Hymenoptera > Halictidae > Lasioglossum > Lasioglossum zephyrum. Next base: position 8,539,123 of record CM052321.1, on the reverse strand, counting down.
TTCCGTTCCACGTTTAATTACATTCAACGAGCAACCTTCAAGCATCCTGCCGGATAATTACGATTTCATGTATATTGTTGATTTCGTGTTGGATTTTAGTCCCTGCAACGATGAAAAGCAGTGGGCGAACTGTTTACGCTCCGTGAAAAATTCATCATTACCGGACTGGCTGGACTGTCGTATTTGCGTATGCGTTTTCTCTTCAAAGTAGTTATACAATTTTCGTCGTGTTACGAGTGAAGGTAATCACTGGACTACGGATTTTATGTATTGATGACAATAATGGGCAGATGTAATTTAAAACAGTAAAAGTATTAAGACAATTTAAGAATGTCTATATCATATATCCAATTTATTAAAATTGTTAAAAATAAAAAGAAATTTTTATATGGTTTTAGTGTCTTATAATTGTCAAGGAAAATTTTTAGTTTACATCAATATCCGCAGTTTAGTAATTAGAAATAAAGGAGATATTTAGGTGTACGACCCTTGCATGTATTAGGTAGTCTGAAAATTTGGTTTTCGATTCATGCACATAATGCATGTTTGGAAGTACTAAAACATTAAACATGAAGATTGCCGTATTGTTTATATTTGTTTAGGAACATTCAAGGAACACATTCCGCAAGAAACATTTGGGACAGCCTAACATAATGGCAGAGAAAACTAACCAGAAGATTCTCAGCTATACGAATGCTCACCGAGGGAAACATTGAACGTGTCCATTTGCGAGTTTCAACTTACTGTTCGCTTTCCGAGAGTTTTCTCTCCGCTGGCACTTTGACCAGCGTTGTACCCTGACGAATTTCACTCTCGAGAATAACTCGCGATTTACTCGCAGATGGACACTGTATCTTTGTATCGAAAGAAGTCGGTGGTAGGGTAGAGAACGGTAATGCAGTTTGGCGGGTTAATTGCAATTTCCCAATTAAAATGCCAAACAGTCCCATAACGCGTCGCAAATGGACGGCTTCAATCGGATTTCCATTATCGTCCCAGCGCCGCGATAATTTGCGGCTAAACTCGCGTCTCGTTCCGGCTGACCACTGCGCCAGTGCGTTGCTCGGCGCGTTGCTACTCGCCGAAGGGTTATCGTTGCTGCCGTTGCTTGTTGCCGGGTTAGGTTGCATACCGGGGCCCGAAAAGCCCTAGCCGCGGACCCACACAACCCTCTCTCGTGTCGCGACTCGACGATTCTCCCTTTGTTCGCCCCCGGTAAAGCGTCATCGGGTCGTTAAGTTTAACGTCACCGGCGATTAGTTAACATCCTCGTGACCAGTCGACACGGGCTCCGCTCGGGTCACGCGTGTAATTCCCAAGCCCCAACCCACCGAACCGTCAGACTCTCTCTCTCTCTCGTTAATCGAATCATTTTTCTCGAGGAGCTCGAACCGGTCGATTCCGGACCTTTTTCGCCAAACTATAGACAACCATAGTCGGACACACTATTTCATATTTCAACTACTGCGATCCAGTTTCTTCGTCAACTTCTGAGATCCACACCTCGTTTAACCCTTAAGATCGTTCACAGCTCTAATTATAATTAATATTTTTTTAAATTTCTGGTCATACTTCGCGTAGATATATTAGTCTTTCCGATATTCCCAATTCATTTAGTTTAATCGCCATAAATTCAGTACTTAAATGACACATTCTTCATTATTAATTTATTAATAATTGTTTATTAATAATATTAACGTGGTGATAATAATATATTGATACTCCTTCAGACTTCTAATAGTTTCACCATTTTATATTGCACTTGCTCATGTTTGTTATAAACGCATTAAATCCGGAGTCTAATAACGACACTATTAAATTGTTTTAATCATTTCACTGTTTTATAATTTTGCCTATCGATTTTTACCATAAATGCGTAAGATCCGAAATTACATTAGACACGCGAGTCGGGCGAAATGATGGAACTTTTCGAAAATAATAAATCTGTATAATTACGAAAGTTACCATTCAGAAGATATTACGAGCTATTGAAATTTCTCCGGCAATAAATACGTCGGGAACAGGGGCCAGACTAATGCGTGCGACACAAGATTCCAGTTCTGTTAAAACAGGTGTGAATAACTGTCGACATTTGTACCGAGTGTGAACGCAACTTTATAATGGAACTTGTGCCGGCGACTTGAGAGATTGTCGCAGAACAAATCGCGCAACACGCGTCCTACTGCATACATAGCTGAACACATTGGCGACTCTCGTTTCCAGACAAAATATGTTACTCGCTGCAAACAATTTCCTTAAACGTGTTACATTAACTCTTATATATAATACACCATTCAAATTTTTCTTCAAATCATTTGTGATATTGCAGTAATTGAAATGAGATCAAACACGACACAATTCAAAGCACATGTATTTGTTCGATTGACGATTCAGATCCAAACATTGTTTACACATATTGTACAAATACGTTCATATAACACAACTGTATTTATTTCCGCGCAAATTGCAATAGTTAATTAACTTTGGAGGCGGTTGTATATCGGGCCATTGTATTATTGGTAGTACCCTGGAACAGTACCCTACCTCTATCACTGGACTAGTCACGAGACCATTGTGAGCAAAATTCAATTTTTCGACTGTCAAATTACAACAAAATTCGAAACCTCGAATCTCATTACCTTCGAAGGAAAGTAATAGCCCTAGTATCCAGACGAATCCAACGACCTATAATAGTATCACATTAAACCTCGAAACAAGGCTACAATATTTTTCACCACAAAAACTGGGTACCCCGACCATTGTGGACCAGGCTGTGGTGAAGGCGTGGATAGGAGATAGCGTCATAGAAGAGGAAAGTAGAGTGGGAAGATTCTTGATCTAGAACTGAGAAGAAGTGACCTTCGATGCTTCCGTAGTCAGTGTAGCCAGATTGAGAAAATCAAGGGGAATATAATTTACTCCCACTCTGGTGACCAGAGAGTAATATGTGACTCCACGTATTTTACAATTCAATCTATTGCACATCAATGATATTGAAGTTATGAAAACCCTGAATTTTCTAATTTTATATTTCATTCTTACATAATCAAATCTATTGAAAATTTAAAGTATTAGTGAGGGACGTTAGTATTTTACCATTCAATCAATTGCACATCAATGATATTGAAGTTATGAAAACCCTGAATTTTCTAATTTTATATTTAATTCTTACATAATTAAATCTATTGAAAATTTAAGGTGTTAGCGAGGGACGTTAGCGTGTGATTATGGTGGTCGAATAGGATAGTGGAAAGGGAAAAGGAGGAGAGATAAAACCGACCACTTTTTGTTGTTTCGGACGGCACTGATCTTAATGTTTAGGATTCGACGACACACATTGCCTACCCACATGGCGCGCCATGGCGGTGAGCTGTACGTAGTCACGCAAACGCGAGGCCGGCCGTGAACGCGTCGAGATAATAACCCGGATTTCGAAATAGCACATGCTACTTCACCGCAGGCTGGGTGTTGCGATC